>CM039139.1:6073681-6345682 GCA_022036555.1 Microstegium vimineum | reverse complement strand
GCAAGAGTAATTTACACGTGGATAAAAGAACTTATAGTGATTTTTTTTGGCAAGTTACCGGGGTCGGCTGACCCCGACACTTACATGTAGATTCGCCCCTGAGTCATATCATGGCTTGGTCATCAAGCCGGTGCATGTTGCGGCACACATGCCGACATATTCATCTTACACATTTATTAAGCTCACAATAGGTGGAAGCTACAAATTCACTCATTTAAGTTGAGTCAATCTCCTATCATTTTTATCATATATGATTAACGCTTTATTAAACTATCATTTATTATAGTCTTAGGAACTTATTTGACTCAAGTTTAGGCCAAACTCAATTAAATTCAATAAAAATAAATAACTCAATTACCATTTGCACGAACATTGCGTAGTAAATTTCATATCCCATTGCAATACACAACCAGCTCACAACATTCTTGGTTGCATGCTTCAACCCTACCACAATATAAAATTCGTTATTAGAAAGTAAATTGTAGAATCCAAAGGGAGTGTTACGAAGACTCAGTTTTTTCACAAAATATTGAAGTGTTTATTGATTCTAGTTGGAGCACATGAAATAATTTTTTATCGAGGATAACAATGTCCCTGGTTTATGAGAACCATTATTCAATGTTTAGCAAAATAAATATTTTGTATTGAGGATAACAATGTCTCTGGTTCATGACAACCATTATTCAGTGTTTAGAAAAAAAAACATTTCATGTTTATTTAGGAAATCTATACCTAATACTAATGTAAAAAAATATCCTTTTTATCTGACCCTCCCTATCCGTGTGAATGTGGAAACTGTCTTTATTCATCAACCCACAAGTCTTTGTTTTATTTTATATTTATGTGGATGTGCTATTGAGATAACTGAATTGCTACAAATTCTAATATAAATATATTTCTTGTAAAGCAACTCCAACGGTTTTGCAAATGAGTTTGACATTCTTGTTTTTAAAAAACTCTAGAAATCTCTTATCCAACAGTTTAACAAATGAGCTTGGTATTTTTTTTTAACTTGGCAAACATCGGATGATATTTGACATATATGCTAAACTACGATTCGCTTGGCAATTGCCTCGCGCGTTACCCCCTGGAATATTTTTCCCTTGCGCGTGCAATTTTTAGTTTTGCCAAGTGAGTAATGGGAAATCGTTGGAGATTGACTCTTTTTACTTTTGTCATATTCATTTGAGACTTGATAAATTCTTAATTTTATTAAATAAAAAATGCAAAACCGTTGGAGTTGCTGAAATTAAAACAGGGAGACGAGACGTGCAAAAACAAAACTAACAGCAAACCAACCACACACGTAGGGACGAAATGGAAAACTAAAACAAAATAAGCAAACAAAAAAGGAAAAACAAAAACAAAATGGGAAACAAAAAGACGTAGCGTGGAGGAAAAACAGGAAAAAAATGACATAAATAAAGGAAGAGGAACAAGAACAAAGACGTAGCATGGAGAAAAAACAGAAAAAAGAAATTACATAAATAAAGGAAGAGGAACAAGAACCAAAGCAAATGAGGTGAAAGAAAACGCAATAGAATAAAAACAAAAAGGGAATAGAACAACGGGAAAAAAACAAAACAAAGGGTAAGATAAGATTAGGATAGGATTCACTTAATTTCCACTTTATATCATTTATTTATTAGGATTTTAATATTTAACTTACTTAGAATAGAAGAGATCTATTTGATTGGAATCCCTATATATTCAGGTTGTATAATAAAGTGTCATGTCTACACCACGTACGGGTCAGTTAAATAGAGATAATTTTAACATTTTCAAAGTTAGTTATTGCCTTATGGGAGTGCCAAAACAAAAAAATTAACATATGTACATTTAAGAGCATCTTCAGGAGAGTAGCTAAAAAGACTAGTCAAATTTAGTGATTTAGTTACTCTTTAAAATAGATAATACTAGAGTACTCCAACAAACTCTGTAAAATGAAACAACTAGATGGCTAGTGAGGATGACTAGAGTACTCCAACAGACTTTGTAAAATGAAGAAGCTAGATGATTAGTGAAAATGACTATCTAAAAGTAAAGAGCAAATATTTTTTTTAAGCAAACCAGAGTTTTATATTACTCAGAAGTTGGATTACATTCGCTATAGGTGATCTCTCTCAAAACCAGTGGAGTTACAAGCCATTCATCCACTGGATTTTCATGAGAAACCAATCTAGCACACTTATGGCTAATCTATTACACTCTATAAATGAAGCATAACTCAAACTCTTCAAAGCTTCGGCTAAGTTCATCCATCTGGAGCAGGATAGGTTCAACCTCAGATCTCTATGTTGCATGGTTGTTCCACATCTGCATCAAGGTTTGACAGTCCGACTCCATCAGGAGGAATGGAGGATAACTAAGAGCATATCCAAGAGATTAGCCAAATCGTTTTCTAAATATAAATTTGGCTATTATGAAAGGAAGAGATGTCTACAACAGACTCTGTAAATGACTCTCTAAATTTAGAAGATCTCCATTCCACCTCATTCGCTCTCTATCTTTGGATAACCTACCTCACTAGCTATATAGACTCTTCATTTTACAGAGTCTGTTGGAGTAATCTAATATTATCTATTTTAGAGAGTAACTAAATCGCTAAATTTGGCTAGTATATTTACATAGTCTGTTGGAGATGCTCTAAGTATAGAGAGTCAATTACAGAGTTTGTTGGAGACGTTTCTTCGTTAGACAATAGCCAAATTTAACTTTAGAAAAAGATTTGGCTAGTCTGTTGGAGATGCTCTAAGATATAACATTTAATCACTAGAAGTTTTTATTTTGGTTCATTTTCTTTATTTCTTTGTTTTTTCCTTGCCTTAAGGTTTTTTTTTGACACCGTTTCTTTGGGCCTATTTGGTAAGACTTTCTACCGAAAATAGTTCTGACTGATGGCTCATATAAAGGAACAACCCAAGAAAGTGGAGTCCTTGGTGTTTTTATAAAACAGTTTTTGCTGATAGATATAAGAAGACTGAAATGTCTATATTTAACACTCTAGTTTTTTTTTTCTTTTCCTTTTTGTCCTTTTGTTTTTTTTTTTTCCATTTTTTTCTTTCCCATCGCTAGGACCGGGATACGGCGGTTCGCGCACGCGCACGCGCACCGCGAACCTTTCTTCTCCGCCGCCCCACTGGCCACTGCTCAAGCTCGGACTACCATCACCGCCCCACACCTCCCGTCGCGCCGCCGAGGTACGGAGCACATCCGCCTCCTCCGCTCCCCCCCCCCCCCCCTGCCTCTCGCGCCGCGTCGCTTCTCATCGCCGCCTCGCCTACCTCCTCCGTCGTTCCTGGCCGCCGGGTTTCTTCTCCGGCGTTCCTAGCCGCCGGGCTTCTTCTCCGTCGTCGTCTACGCGCGTGAGGAGGGAGGAGGAGCGGCAGCGCGTGGATCCAGGGGCAGCGGCGTCCAGCCCGCGTGAGAAGGGAGAAGGAGCCGGTGAGATCTACTTTTTTCAGCTCCTCCATCTCTCGCCGCTCTCTCAGGCGTCAGTGGCTCCCCCTCCCGCCTCTCGCCAGTCGCCTCGCGCCCTCGCCTCCGGTCCTCCGCACACCGGCCGGCGACCCTGCGTGCGCGCCTCCTGCTCCCCTCCCACCTCCGGTGGACCGCCGACGGCGCCCGGCCCGGCGGCTGCGCTGCACCACCAAGGCGGTCGCGCCGCTTTGGGAGCGCTTATGCCCCAAAGCCAAGCCTTACCTGTCCACTTAGCGCTTCAGTGCGCGGAAGCGTGCGCTTAGTTCCGCTTTCTGGAACCCTGCTTGTGTGCATAAACTTACCATTTCTTACTGGAAATGAATCATCAAATTATCTCCAAGTCAACCCAAATTCAAAACAGTGCAATGTGATGGAGCCAACTTGTTGATTATTAAGCACCAAATCATATAGGCAGAGATAAAATTTGGGGACTTCTAACTGATGTCCTGTTTGGTACATGTCAATGCTCTGTATATGGTAACCCACCAAGCATTAGCTCTGTATATGGTAACACACCAAGCTTTTGCTACTGGGATTAGCCAAACTGCCAAAGCATTATCATATTGCTTGGGATCTGCGAATTGATTAGTTAACACTGAACTGTATGCTCGAGTGTCATTAGTGCTCTTTGCTTTATGCTGTACCTTTTCTTGCAGGCCATCCATGATTTTTGCCTACAAAAGGTGATTGAAAAGGGGGAGGATGGAAGAGGAGGGACACCATGGAGTTGTTTTGGCATGCAGCATCTGTGGGTTCCTCTTCGCTGTCCTTAGCCCTCTCAGCTTTTGGGTTCTATGGGCTGTGAATTGGAGGCCATGGAGGTTATACAGGTATGCTGTAGAAGTTTTATATCTTTCTCTATCGGGCTCAACTAATATTTTACTATTTTTGTTGCCTGTTATCTTGTTTGGATTCTGTCAGTTCTGGTCTCTGAACAATTGATTATCATAAACAAAGCAGGAAACCCATTTTTTGTTTTCCTATTAGGGATATTAGATCTTTGCTTCCTATATTTGTTTGTTCACTTCTGCAAGGTCCATCTTTATAATTGTATACTTTATGCTCATAGTGAAATGGTTGCGGCATTTTCAGACGACCTATAAAATCTGTTTTTTTTTTCTTATACAGTTATGTCGGAGATCTCTAAGTATTCATCTAGTTCTTGGATGTGTTCCACAATGCAAGTGAATTGGGGAAATTAACACTTCAACAGTTCAGTTATTGCAATATCTCTGTTGTCTTTCCCTGCTTTACTTGATAGATCCATAGAGGTTGAGTTGTCATAGTATGCCATCCTATAGGGACACATGAGGTAGGATGTTCTGATTGTTACGGCCCATAGTCCAACCAGCTCAAGTGGACTACCCATTTCCACCAACCCACTTACGCCTTCATCCTCGCTTCATGTAAAAGGGTTAACCTAGTGTTGGTGGTATGGACTCTAAAAGCCTTATATGATAGTCTAACCCACCCTTGCAAAGCAACATGGGACTAAACCCTCGTGATCTCACATCAACAAACAGCATGGGCCACCATGGGTTAAATTCGAACCGTGCCAATTGTCACACTATTGTAATAAGCTATTCCTTTGGTTTTGTGACTACGTGGTTAATGTGCATTTTGGACATCTTATATTGTGAGCTGTGAAGTGGAGGGATTAGTAGGTTTGGTGTGAGTAACACAGTACACCATCATATTTTCTCAAACACTCTGTTTCATGTATAAAATTGTTACTAACCTTGGTGATTAGCAAGGATGATCTCTCCATTAGAGTAGATAGTAATATATAGAGCACCTCATGAGCCATATGAACCACTTAACAAAAATATGGCTTTGAACTTCTGCCGTATTATGTATTTATCAGAAAAACTTACCTTATAAATACTGATGTTAAAGTTAGCTATTGTTTTTATGCATATTTATTTACATTTTATTGTGTTCACATTGCCCTGACTGGATTGTCTCATTTTTTTTCCTTTTGTTTTGTGACTCAGTTGGATATATGCAAGGAAATGGCCAACATATGTGCAAGGACCTCAACTAAGCACACTTTGCAGCCTTTTGACTCTTTTTGCATGGCTTGTTGTCATTTCTCCTATATCAGTTCTGCTTGTGTGGGGAAGTATTCTTATTGCTCTTCTGGAAAGGAACATAATTGGTTTAGCTGTTATAATGGCGGGCGTTGCTTTGCTTCTGTCATTCTACTCTATAATGCTCTGGTGGAGAACACAATGGCAAAGCTCAAGTATGCTATCTTTGCTTTATCTTGATTAACTTAGCATTTATTTCTCTTGATGACTAGAATCCATGTAACAATATTTATATGTCCACACTTAGTTGCTGGCAATGGGTTCATGAATTAAAAATTTCGACCAACAGAGGAGGAACTAGGTTCATGAATTAAAAATTTCGACCAACATAGGAGGAACTAAGTGGCATTGTAAATAAGAAGAAATAGGCAACTGAATCTGGGTGGTGGGGTTGCACTTGTACACCGAGACCTCCCATCAACTAAGCTAGGCTCAGTTCTTATGGTTCATGTTCTGATATTTTGGAAATTGATGCACCTATAATTATTTCACCAATAAATTTGTTACCTCACAAATTTGATTTATAAAGAGTACTGTTATAAAACATGTTTTTTTTTTTCTCTCGAGTTTCGAACACGCAGAAAGCTGTGTGTCATTATATTAAGAAGAAACAGACACACCTGACAAACAAAACAGACTGATCTAACAAAAAAACTAAGCTCCTGGGGGCACAAGGGTGGGGAGATAAGTAACACCTCAAGCACCAGCCAAACTCCAAAATCTCATATCTTCTAACGCAAGAGACTACATTAGACCGGAAGGGAGAGATGCCATCGAAGACACAGTGATTGTGGTGAGTCTAGAGAGCCCAAGCTTCCAAAATGATGACTGAATTCAAACCTCTCAGGAGTCAGGACGTGCCCATCAACTCTGTCATTGGTTTGAGCCCACCAGTCATCAAAGGAAGTTGCAAAACATGTTCATTGTCATCAAAGATTGTTCTGTAAGATATTTGCAACCAAAATAATGAATGACACACTAAGCTTGGAGCCCTTGGGGGTTTACTTGTTTACACATCATATAAAATGTTTCTAAAATGCGTTTTTGAAGTGTTTTCAGTACTGTCTCCAGGCTGTTTATTCACTTTGTGTTTTGGGCCCATCTGTTGTCTCTGTCATTATTTATCTTGTTGTATTAACTTATGACATGTTTCTTGCAGAGGCTGTTGCTTACCTTCTCCTCCTGGCAGTAGGCCTACTATGTGCATACGACTTTTGTGCTATTTATGTGACAGCTGGTGCTAGTGCTTCCGAGCTTAATTCTCCGTCAGGGTTCTTCTTCGGGGTGTCTGCAATATCATTGGCCATCAACATGCTTTTATATGTAAAATACTGTTTAATGGTAAATCTTCTATTGTCCTGTTTTTCACTTGTCTGAATATGTTTAATTCATTAATATGGAAACATGGTTAACTTCACTTTTTCACACATTTTATGCACAGTAAGTGGATTTGATGTTGATGAATATGTGCGGAGGTCGTACAAGTTTGCCTATTCTGACTGTGTTGAAGTGGCTCCTGTTTCATGCTCTCCTGAGCCACCAGATCCTAGTGAGTTATACATGACAAAATCCAGCAGGTACCACTTTTATTTTTCCTTAATCATACAGTCTTGTATATTTTCTCTACCTATTAATATTGTTTTATTTGTAAGTTTATATTTCGAGAAATGTTTGTCCCACAATATATGTCCACAGGCAAAATCAGGAGTGTAGCTTTAACAAAGTTCCAGCTACCCTCACTGGATAGGATTTAGTGACCAAAATTTAAGAATAGTAGGAGGTCCAAAACTTTTCTTTTTTCACTATTGTGTTTTTGGTCTGTGCGCATGATGTGCTTCAACTGTTATATTGTGAAATGGTGGGAGTCCTAAATTCTATCCATACTTGTGCTTCCAACCCAACTAAGTCACATGTTTCTTTGTATTACCTTTTCCTTCTTCGTCATTTTGATAAAATGTTCACAACTGGTAACCTGAAAATGCAGGGTCTTACATTTAGGGCTTCTCTACATTAGCTCGCTGCTTGTGCTTGTTGCCTATTCCATATTGTACGGTCTTACATCAAAAGAAGCTCGTTGGCTGGGTGCTTTAACTTCAGTTGCAGTGGTGATCCTTGGTAATGTTTTTTTTCCTTGCATCTTTGAGGTTTTGCTCTGCATCTGTTTCTTGACTTCTTATTTTCCTTTCTACAGACTGGAATCTGGGTTTGTGTTCATTTAGATTTGAGCTTCTTAAAAGTCGGATGATAGTGTTATTTGTGGCTGGAACATCCAGGGCTTTCCTTATATCCTTCGGAGTGCATTACTGGTTTGTATTCAATATTCTCTCTTTCTTTGTATTGATAAACATTTGATACCTAGTATTCTTCTGCCTCTTTGCTAACTAGAAGGTGTTACACTAGGTACCTTGGCCATTGCATCAGTTATGCTTTTGTAGCATCTGTGCTTTTATCTGCTGCCGTCTCTTCCTGGCTTTCTATTTCAAACCCCTCAGTTGCAAGGATAGACGCTCTAAGAAGTACAGTTATAAAGCTGCGAGAGGGATTTCGAAGAAAAGGACAGAATAGTTCTTCAAATTCATCAGAAGGCTGTGGCTCTAGTGTGAAGCGTAGTAGTGGTAGTGTTGAAGCTGGTCAAAATGGTAATGCAACGGATTCTATGTACAGAAGCAACTCACAAAGCGATGCTGTCAATTGGACCAGTATTCCTTTTGATCGATCAAACAGTTGTCAAGAAGGCCAGAGCTCTGACAAGAACATAGATAGTGCACGTGCAAGCTTAGCTCATCGGAGCAATTCATGCCTATCTGCTGTCCAAGACTCTGAAACTGCTGTTGTTTCAATAGATAGGCATGGAGATGCCACTACTTCACTTGTTTGTTCTAGCAGCGGTTTGGAAAGTCATGGCTGTGAGCCTAGTGGATCAGCCACAACCTCAGGTAATCAACAGCTATTGGATTTGAACCTGGCAGCGATATTTCAGGACAGATTAAATGACCCAAGGATTTCATCTATGCTAAAAAAGAACGGTGGACTTGGAGATGTAGAACTAGCTAATCTTCTTCAGGATAAAGGACTGGATCCGAATTTTTCCTACATGCTGAAAGACAAAGTTATGGATCCACGGATTTTAGCTTTGCTACAGAGGAGCAGCTTGGATGCAGATAGAGAGCATCAAGATGATGTAGATGTCACAGCTACTGATTCAGATAGATTGGATACCACTATTGCAAACCAGATCTCTCTGTCAGAAAACTAAGGAGAAGCGGTCTAGAAAAATGGTTGAACATTTCAAGGCTAATATTCCATTATTTAGCTGGATCTCCACTACGTGCTTTTATTGTTTTCACAGTAATGTTCATAATAGAGACTGCTATTGTGGCTATCTATCGACCAGAGACCATCAAGGTGATAAACGCAACACATGAACAGGTAATTTTGTTGCAGTGCACTGTAATTCTTTTGAAAATTTGGCTATTAGTTTGACCAATAGAGATTTTCTTAATTTGGCAGTTTGAATTTGGTTTCTCGATACTGCTTCTGTCACCAGTTGTCTGCTCTATTATGACATTCATTTGGTCTCTGCGTGCTGAAGAAATGATGATGACATCCAAGCCCCGGAAGGTGATATGCATCAAAATAAAAATAGTTTCACTATTTGGCATACCCAGATATGATTGTTTTATTAATATGACAACCTTTTACCATATCAGAACCAGCGTCTCATACTGTTTCTGGTTGAACATTTACTATGACTAGCTTCTATGTAGTGTAACATGAATATATCTTAATGAGAGAATTCATGTATCGAATGTAGTAATTCCTTACCAGCCTGCACATATAATCGCTATGTAGTGGAAAAATAATTACTTTTACCTGGGAGCTAGGTGTGCTGAAACATCTAATCCTGTCTAATGCTTTATCTTCCTTTAGATACAATGTTGTATTAGTTTCTATTATTTTAATATTACTGGTCTCAACTATAACAACTTTGCCTTCTTTCAGTATGGTTTCATTGCATGGCTACTGAGCACATGTGTTGGCTTGTTTCTCTCTTTCTTAAGGTACACATACTTCTCTTGCATCTGAAACATATTTACCGTTATATAGTTTTAGTTGATATAAATACTAATTAGCCTTTCGTGCCTTAGTTGATTATCGATTTACACAAGGACATCAAGTTTTATATGCATATCAATACATTGTTTCAGTATACTCCAGTTTGCAAATAGCTAACGTTTTTTACAATGATGCGGTCTCCAAAACATAACATTAACCACTATTTTCGACTCCATCTGTTCCAAATTATAAGACATTTTGGCTTTTCTAGACATAGTGTCTATCTAAGTACATACATAGCAAAAACTATGTATCTAGAAAAACCTAAATGTCTTATAATTTCGAATGGAGGGATTACTAGAGTATAAATGAACATCTTAACAAAGGGGTGCATGTATTGTAAGGGCTCTTAACCTACACAGCTCTCCTGCATGTTCAAGAAAAAAAACACTTCTGAAAAAAAGTATGTATATGAGCTTCAATTTTCTAATTAAATACTTTTTAAAAGTTATTTGTAATGGAAGTTTTTAAAGTTTGACTCAAACCTTGTCCAAAGCGGCAATTATTTGCAAACCGGAGGGTATAATCATTAATTTTTTGGCTGCCTTGATTTTTTTTGTCTTTTATGTATAACATATTGTCATTTTAGTATCATAACTGTCTAGCTCATTCATGCAATGCTGTGTCTTAGTTTTTGCACATCAGAATCGTGACTTAGTATGTGTTTAGAATGGCCTGTTGTAGTTATTAGTGAAAGCATGAAGATGTGTTTTTAGATCATAAAAGGTAAGCTGTGCTAAAACTAGACATCAAAAGTGCCATTAAGGAAAGAAAACGGAAGGGATGTGCCAATTTAAATTTTTTAGCCCATACAAGTAAGCTATACTCTAACTCAGCACCAGAAACAGAAAAATGTGAAGATAGACTATTCTTTATTTGGGACCGGAAGACCTATATGTTTAGATTGTTCAGTTAATTCTGGTCATTGGTGTTGGAATATAAGTGAATTGCCCACCTCTCCCCATCAGTTTAAGATTTTGGGTGCATGCAATTCAATATGATATCAAAACCAGAGGTCTCGAGTTCGAATCCTGGTTAGCGCAATTAAATATAATATAATTGTTTCTAGCTCCTATTCCACGTCTGAGGCCTGATGGAGTGTCGACGTGAGGGGGAGTGTTGGAATAAGAGTGAATTGCCCACCTCTCCCCATCAGCTTAAGCTTTTGGGTTAAACTGGTTGGTGCATGCAACTCAATAATTGGATCATAGTGATGTTCCTTAACTTTTAGATGGTCAAATCACTTAAGGTAGCACATGACATGGCCAAAAAAAGCTCTTTGTTTTTCTGGACAGTAGTTTCTTTATATATTCTAATAGGAGGTTCCTTCAGGTGCTCTTATGTAAATCCAAATTCTAAAAATGGCTAGACATTCACACATTAACCAGGAAAATAAGTTTTTTTAAAGAGAGGGGGGGGGGGGGGGGGGGGGGGGGGGGGGGGGGGGGGGGGGGGGGGGAGTTGCCTTTTAAAAAGCATATTTTCCTCGTATGTTTCAGCATCTGTATTGCCCCTTACGAAATTTGCCTCCTTCCCACTTCCCAGTCATGAATGAACCTCGCCACACTAGCTTATTTTTTAAATTCTTGTTGAATCGTCCATATTAAATCTAGGTGAACTGCGTACAAATGATCACATGTATAGGACTAGAAAATTGGACTGCCATGATTTGTATACAAAGAAAATATCTCAACAACAGCTGAATCTTATTGAAGGACACCATCATCATCTAAGTTTTCTAAGAATCTTTCAGCTTAAATTAGTTTGATACATATCATCAGTAAGATAGTTTTGTGCCTGTGTTTATTTGTTAAACATAAAGTCGAAAAATTGAAATATTTCCCTCTTGAATTTATGAAAAAATTACTCTTTGTATATCTAGAGTACATATTTATGAGTTCCGAAGCTTTATGTCTGCATTCAATTAAAGCATTTTATTGGTGAACCATATCTGCATTTTGGTCTGAAAGTCATTTTTTTTACTCTGCAGCAAGTCATCAGTTATATTGGGCTTGTCTCTCACAGTACCACTCATGGTGGCTTGCCTCTCATTTGCTGTTCCCATATGGATGCGTAATGGTTACCGTTTCTGGATTCCTGGACGGGAGTTTGATAATCGTGAAAACGTTAGTCAAGCTCCAGGAAAGAAAGAGGTTTGTTGTTCAGTTCTTTATAAATTTTGCAGCTAGGGGTTTTCTTGTCACATGCATAAGTACGTGTAACATTGATTTATTCAATCTCTTTTTTTAGTCAGAAGGGGATACTGAATTGTGAGTTTGCGACCCAGTCTAATGTTGAAAACTGGATTTACCTGAATATGTATATTTCAAGTCAATCTTTTTCTTATATGCATGTCATATTTGCATGGCCATGTCATGTTTTTAGCACATCTAATATAAAAAATTGCTGCCTAATTTGTAGCACATATTAGATTATTGTAGATAATCTAGAATGCATTTCAATTTTTCTAGCTTCCAACATTGGCAATTAAGGAAAAATATATTAATGTTGCTTACCATTTTCTTTTTCTGGTTTCAGCGGGCTCTCTTTGTTATCAGCATAGCTGTTTTCACGGCATCAATTATTGGCCTTGGTGCAATAGTTTCAGCAAAGCCTTTAGACGCTTTAGGCTATAAAGGGTGGGATGCTGATAAGAACAGCTTCTATTCTCCCTATGCAACATCGATGTATCTTGGATGGGCGTTATCTTCAACAATTGCTGTGATTACCACGGGGTTGATACCTATTGTTGCTTGGTTTGCAACGTACCGGTTTTCAGCTTCATCAGCTATATGTGTTGGCCTCTTTGCATGTACGTTCATTTTGATTTTTTTTTTCCAAAAAAATTTACTTTGAATATTGGATAGAATGCAGCTGTTCTAAGTCATGCTTTTCTGCAGCTGTTCTTGTGTCTTTTTGCGGTGCATCCTACTGGGGAGTGGTAAATTCACGAGAGGATGGTGTTCCTCTAAAGGCTGATTTCCTGGCAGCATTACTTCCCTTGCTTTGCATTCCTGCATTTTTCTCGCTGTTCACTGGGCTGTACAAATGGTATAAAAAAGACTGTCTTTAGCATTTTATTCTCCTCCACATTTCTGATATACTGAGATCTAAATTACACATAATTTCAGGAAGGATGATGATTGGAAGATTTCTCGTGGCGTTTACCTTTTTGTTGGCATGGGAATGTTGCTGTTGTTTGGTGCAGTTGCAGCTGTTATTGTCACAATTAGGCCCTGGACTGTAAGTAAAGTTTATGTGACCTGGAACATTAGGTTTCAATTACAATACGTTATAATTCGTGTGTCATCTTTATACAGGTTGGAGTTGCCTGTCTCGTAGCCATTCTGTTCCTTGTATTTGTTATTGGGGTCATCCACTACTGGACATCTAACAACTTCTATCTAACGAGGACTCAGATGCTGCTTGTTTGTTCCATTGCTTTTCTCCTAGCCTTGGCTGCCTTCCTGATGGGTTTATTTCACGGTGACTGATGATCTTCTATCTATTTCATCTGTCCTTTCTTCCACTTTGTTTATTGGTTTGAGTTACTGCTATCATTTAGTCTTGTATTTAACTTAGCTTATGAACTTTTCAGGAAAGCCTTTTGTTGGAGCATCTATAGGTTATTTCTCATTTATATTTCTTCTCACTGGAAGGGCTTTGACTGTAAGTTTTGGCATACGCTAAGATAACTTTTGGCGATCACTTGGTAGTTCTCAGTATACTGTAGCATTTTCTTCTAATGCTGAATGGGTGTGCCCTTATCAGGTCCTTCTATCACCGCCAATTGTAGTGTATTCGCCAAGAGTATTGCCTGTATACGTTTATGATGCTCATGCAGATTCTGCTAAAAATGTTAGGTACAAATATATCCTTTCTTGTGCTACCTGTTTGCCTTTTTTAGTTCAGGGTTGGTCATAATGTATTCTTATTTCTGTTCTGTCCCATCCTAAAAGTTCAAGTGTCAGTTGAGAACATGATCTAACATTGTTGTTTTTACAGCTATGCCTTTCTTATTCTGTACGGGATTGCATTAGCAACTGAAGTTTGGGGTGTTATTGCTAGTCTAATAATGAATCCACCATTTGTTGGGTCTGGCGTTTCTGCTACTACTCTTGTAATTGCTTTCAGTTTTGCTGTTTCTCGACCATGCCTGACTCTTAAGGTTGGTAATTTGCTGCAGCTAGAACTAGTAAGATATCATGCTCCCTTCTTTATATGATTAATACATGTGTATATATATATTTTTTAAAATATCAATCAGATGATGGAGGATGCAGTTCATTTTCTCAGCAAGGATACAGTTGTGCAAGCGATGTCACGGTCTGCTAATAAAGTATGTTTTATATGTGTATTATTAAAGATATTCAGCATAAGTTATTTTTGTGTATGCTTTTATACATTTCTCCATTTTAGTTAGAAACATTTCAACCAGTCTCTAGTTTGCTTGCTTATTAGTTATTAGCATCTCATCCTGAGATCTAGTTCAGGACTGTTCATGCTTAATCTAACACATCCAAAGTTTCTGTTATAGTCCTGTAGGATTACCATTGCAATCAGAATCTTTTTAAATAACTCATCATGTCCGGATCTGTACATAACAGTATTTTTTTTCCAGACTAGAAATGCTATATCTGGGACTTACTCGGCGCCTCAGAGGTCTGCAAGCTCTGCTGCTCTTTTAGTTGGAGATCCTGCTCTTACTTTGGACAGGGCTGGGAACTTTGTGCTTCCTAGGGCTGATGTTATGAAGCTGAGAGATCGCTTGAGAAATGAAGAAATTGCTGCAGGATCTTTCTTATGTGGAGTAAAAGACTGTTTAGTAATTTGCCCCCAGTCCCTGTCAAACGTAGATTATCGGAGGAATATGTGTGCCCATGCACGTATTTTGGCTTTGGAAGAAGCAATTGATACCGAATGGGTGTATATGTGGGACAAATTTGGTGGTTATTTACTTCTGTTGCTTGGATTGACTGCCAAAGCTGAACAAATACAGGTACATATTTTATATTTTATAATAATTCTTTTTAAACCCCAATTTGTTTGCAATTCATGGTCTGAAGCATTTCTGTATTGTTTCAGGATGAAGTACGTCTGAGACTCTTCTTGGATAGCATAGGCCTTTCCGATTTGAGTGCCAAAGAAATTAAGAAATGGATGCCTGAAGATCGGAGGCAATTTGAGCTTATTCAAGAAAGGTAATTTTTTGTCTGTTACTATGAGTTATAGCATTATTGCAGGACGCATATAACAAAAATCATAATGCAGCAATTGCTATTCTTTTGTTATCTGTGTCTACAGCTACATAAGGAAAAAGAAATGGAAGAGGAGGCTTTGATGCAAAGGCGAGAGGAAGAAGGGAAGGGAAGAGAAAGGAGGAGGGCATTGCTGGAGAAAGAGGAACGGAAATGGAAGGAGCTCGAAATATCATTGCTTTCTTCCATTCCTAATACTGGAAGCAGGGATGCTGCAGCTATGGCAGCAGCTGTCCGAGCTGTTGGAGGTGATTCTGCCCTGGAAGATTCTTTTGCAAGAGATAGGGTCTCTTCAATAGCCAATCACATACGAAAGGCACAATTGGCTCGGCGAGCAGGACAGGTTCTGACCCTGAGTACCCTTAATTTCGTCAAGTTATGAAACACACCTGCCATCATTTGAGTGCTGTAGAACTGTAATTTATCTTGGAGTGCATGTCAGGCATAAACATCCCTGGGTACTTGTTGGCTGTTTTGTGTCTTGCCTGGATATGGTAATCTGACAACAAATAAGTACTCCCTTCAGTCATCAATAGTTTACGCTACGACACTACAGAAAATCACATGATTACATGTCTCTGAGGGGAAATAGGCAGCAAAATAGCCCCTTTTAGCCCCTATTTAATTAAAGTTGTCATGCACATGCACATGCAACTGCAATGGTCAGGCCCAGGCAGCGTGAGTACTAGTGATATTACTAATTGAATGGAGTTTCCTGGAATTGCGTTAGCGATGCTGTTGGGGGAGGTAACCCATACCTGTGCCCGCACTATCCATCTCCAAATTATCCAATCCAAATATTGAGGTTAATACCCAATAGGTATGGGTAAACCATGAGTAATAGATGGAGCTAATCCCCGTCGCTGCTTCTGTCGTGTCATGCCTTCCATGACGCTGCATCATCGGCGCATGCACGCTGTCCATTGCCTTCCTCCATCGGGCTCGTCAACCGTGTACACCGAATGAGGTGCTGAGCATCAACAAGCCGTCAGAGTTCGATGCGCTGCCAACGTGAATGTGCCCATGCCAGGGCCAATGCCTGTGCCGGAGATCCCAGTCCCCATGATGTAGTCGACCTGAGGTCCCGATTTCAATACGTGGATAGGAAGGGGGGATTCTAGAAGCAGCAGGTTGAGTGCAACCCGCAATGATGGCTGTGAGCTGTGGCGTGATGGCCAGTGTTTGCTGGGGCTGAGCCTTGTTGAGGCCAAATTGGGCTTCCCCGCACCAACCTTGCGGTATGAAGTTTTCCATTAATGAGCTCATGCTACTTTACCAATTAAGCACACCTTTCCCTATCCACATTAGTTGCCTATTCCTTAGCCTTAGCGAGTGCGAAGGTTTTTTATTACACTTTGACTTTATCTTCATGTAACAACTGAAATCCCCCCGCCCCCCCCCCCCCCCCCCCCCCCCCCCCCCCCCCCTTGATTCTACCTCACTTTGGTCCACTGAGTGTGTGTCCGCGGTGGCAGCGCCGGCGCCAAGAACATACTATGAGGTGCTTAGGGTCGGGGCCGGGACGAACAGGGGCGAGTTCAAGCCGACGTTCCTATGCCTAGCAAGGGAGGTGCACCTAGATGCTGATGGCCACAACGACGAGGGGTTCATCTTCCTGCATGCTGTGTATGCCACCCTTGTGGACCCTGACGAGCACGATGCCGAAGGTTTGTGACCACATACGTCTGCATGCTTTGGCCATCGACCGCATGCTCGTCGGAGTTCTTGAGAAAGGACATCGGTGGATTGGTCGAAAGCAGCTGTCAATGTAATTATTTTTTGTGGGTAGGTGGTTAACCGGGTAATATCGGCTAATATCCTATCATACCCATGATTAGATGGGTAACTGATACCCTCCCTAAACTCTATGGGTATTGGTTTGTGTACGTGTATTGGATACATCAAATTGCGTATTTCATTCTACCTCTGTCCCACAAAGAGTGTCATTCTAGGTCCTAAGTCAAACAATCTTTGTCTAATTTTATTGAGAAAAGTACCAATATTTGTGAATTATGGTACCAAATAAGTGTCATTAGATTCATCATGAAATATTTTTTCATAGTAAATCTATCTAGTGTCACAAACATCGATAATCTTCTTAATTTGACTTAGGACAAAACTAGGATGTCACTTTGTGGGACGGAGGTAGTACTAAATAAGAACATAAGAGTAAACATGTCCCTAGCTTAATATCTAAAACCTGCTGGAATCGACTTCTTAATGACCAGAGGGAGTATCATGGAAAAAATTTAATGATGTTACATAGTCACCACTGACCGCCTGGAAGCATGTTTTGCTTTGTTAGCAATGCATTGTACATGTATTCTTCCTGTTTTTAGTGTCTTTCTCTAATGCTCGTATCTCTAATTTGTTATGAATGTGGAACAGACTGGTATTCCAGGCACTGTATGCATACTGGATGATGAACCGAGGAGTACTGGTCGTCATTGTGGAGAACTTGACTTCTGCCTCTGTCAAAGTCAAAAGGTTACTTTGTCTATTGCTGTCATGGTTCAACCTGTATCTGGCCCAGTGTGTCTTTTTGGAAGTGAATTCCAAAAGAAGGTTTGCTGGGAAATCTTAGTGGCAGGATCAGAACAGGGAATGGAAGCTGGACAAGTTGGTCTTCGATTAGTGACTAAGGGTGAAAGGATGACTACTGTTGCTAAAGAGTGGAATATTGGTGCGTCTAGTATTGCAGATGGCAGGTACCCGCCCTATTCACAACTATTGCATTATGCATAGCATATAAATTAAAAAACAGTGCCATCCTGTGGTTGGTTGTTTTTGTTTTTGGTACTGGCGCATGTGTTGGAATGGAGAGGCAGTTGGGGCATATATCCTAACACTAAGCTCTTCTGCGTGTTCAGAAAAAAAAACTAATTTTATTTTACTTGCAATGGCAATGCCTGATGGTGTCCTATACCTGTTGCGAGTAAGTATGGGTTTACTTAAAGTTTGTATGGGGAATTGTTTTTTTTTGTTGTTGAACATTTCTTCAATACTCGTTGTGTTCAGACCTGTTCACTTCTGCATCATAAACTATGGTATTACTTTAGTTAGACTCTGATGCAACCATATTTGGAAGCAATTATAGCTGCCATGTAAATTTGCAGGTGGCATCTTGTCACTGTAACTTTAGATGCCGACCTAGGTGAAGCAACTTCTTTCATTGATGGAGTTTATGATGGATATCAGAATGGGTTGCCGTTGCCAACAGATAACGGTATTTGGGAACCTGGGACTGATATTTGGGTTGGTGCTAGGCCACCCACAGACTTAGATGCCTTTGGTAGGTCAGATAGCGAAGGTTCTGACTCAAAGATGCAGATCATGGATGCTTTTCTATGGGGAAGATGTCTCAGTGAAGATGAGGTTACTGTGTTACATACTGCCATGTCTCCTGCTGAGTATGGATTTTTTGACCTTGCACCTGGCGATGCTTGGCATGGAAGTTATTCTGCAAGGGTATTGGTTTTGCCTATAAATCCTGAACTTAAGTTTTTTTGTCATGTCTTCCTGCACTTAAGGGAGAATATGAAACTGAATGTGTTTTCCTTATGTTACTGTTTCATTCAGGTGGATGACTGGGAAAGTGAAGAAGCTTATGAGGTTTATGATCAAGGTGATGTTGAATGGGATGGACAGTACTCAAGTGGTAGGAAACGTCCGGTACATGATGCGGTAGCTATTGACATTGACTCCTTTTCTAGGAGACCAAGAAAACCAAGGTTTGAGACACGTGATGAAGTCAACCAGCGTATGCTTTCTGTTGAAAGGGCTGTCAGGGATGCTCTTGTTGCAAAAGGAGATAGAAACTTCACTGATCAAGAGTTCCCTCCAGAGGATCGTTCTTTATTTGTAGATCCAATGAATCCACCTCTGAAACTGCAGGTATCACTTGCTCATCTCTTGCTCTTTATGAAAAATATTGGTTAAGTTCCTGACATATGTTTTAATTTGTGAGTTTAGGTTGTTTCTGAGTGGATGAGGCCTTCTGACATAGCAAAGGAGATATCTATCAGTTCTCAGCCTTGCTTGTTTTCGGGTTCTGTGAATTCCTCAGATGTGTGCCAGGTATATATTTTTTTGTTTTCTACTTTTGCTTAGCCAGAATTGTGGTGAAGGGGAATTCAGGGCATCATCATTTATTATCAGAATTGCGATTCAGTTTACCCAATTGTTCATTTTCAGGGTCGGTTGGGAGACTGTTGGTTCCTAAGTGCAGTTGCCGTTTTAACTGAGATGTCTCGTATATCAGAAGTTATAATCACTCCTGAGTACAACGATGAAGGGATTTACACAGTCAGATTCTGCATTCAGGTGCCAATGTTTAAACTAAGTATCTGCTCACTTGGGTTGCTCCTTTTCCATTAATATATTAGCCTTGCGTCATTTGGTTACTATGTTATGTAGGAAGGTTCAGTTGATTCATTCTGCAAAGTTTATAATACAGTTATATTAAAATGTTAAAATACAAAATCACGGTGAAGTTTACCATTTGGCGATCGTATGTCCAGTTTGACATCAGTGTTCTATTTCTGAAGCAAATGTGTACATCATGCTACATGCATTGATAACATATTTAGATGTGTTGGAAAAAAAATATTAGAAATAGTTCATCGGTCTGCAATATTTACTTGAGGAATGCTGGGGTCATCTTGGATGTGCAATGCTCTATGGAGATATATAGTGTATATTACTAAAAATAGTAGCTTAGTTATACTTCACCTCTGCAATGTAAGTACTTTCCTCCCTCATACTTTTTATGTCCCTTCCCTGGGAAGTCCCTCAGTGACACCTATTTATAAACCTGAGATGGGTAAAAAAAACACCTAATAGACCTTTCTATTACTAATCCCATGTACTTTCCACGTGCCACTGGTATGGATTTCTGGAGTGACATCTTTAAATCACAATACAAATTTCATAATAAAATTTGGCTGTAGTTGGAGTAACCTCTTTTCACAAGGGAAAAACTAGTGCACAAGAAGAGCACTTGTATTATGTTTTTATTAGGGTTATCACTAATGCATTGTTGTCCCCTCTGACTCAACATTTAGCTTACATCTTGGAGAAGTTTAATGAATTATCTTACACTAATTTGAATTTTTTCTGTATTTAAAAAAACTCTTTTCTGGGTTATAATTTTTATATATTTTATATTTTCTGTAGGGTGAGTGGGTAGCCGTGGTTGTTGATGATTGGATCCCGTGTGAGTCTCCGGGAAAACCAGCATTTGCTACTAGTAGAAAGCAAAATGAGCTTTGGGTATCCATTCTTGAGAAGGCTTATGCAAAACTTCATGGCTCTTATGAGGCATTGGAAGGTGGGCTTGTTCAAGATGCTCTAGTGGATCTCACAGGTGGGGCTGGTGAAGAGATTGATATGCGAAGCCCTCAAGCACAACTTGATCTGGCTAGTGGAAGATTGTGGTCCCAGTTGTTGCATTTCAAACAAGAAGGTTTTCTTCTTGGTGCTGGAAGCCCTTCTGGATCTGATGCTCACATCTCATCAAGTGGCATTGTTCAGGGACATGCGTACTCAATTTTGCAGGTTTGCTGTAGTTTATATAATTACATCTGAGATTTCCAGGTAATTGTCAGTTCTTCACTACTCCTGGATAAGTTTACACAATTGTACTATATTTCAGGTAAGAGAAGTTGATGGCAACAAACTCATCCAAATCAGAAATCCATGGGCAAATGAAGTTGAGTGGAATGGACCATGGTCAGACTCTTCACCAGAGTGGACCGAACGAATGAAGCATAAGCTCATGCATGTTCCACAGGTACTTGTCTCTTGATATAAATTTATTTGCACAAGTCATATCGTACTTGTTGGTTGCAAACCACAGCTTATTGATAATTGAGACAATTCATTGCACGGCTAATTAACAAAGTGTACCTTGTAAGTTTGATTTCATCTACAGATCTTGACTCCAATCCCCCTTGTCTTTCCATCCTTGCAGTCGAAAAATGGGGTATTCTGGATGTCTTGGCAAGATTTTCAGATTCACTTTCGGTCAATATATGTTTGTCGTGTTTATCCACCTGAGATGCGTTACTCTGTCCATGGGCAATGGCGTGGCTACAATGCAGGTGGTTGCCAAGATTATGACTCATGGCATCAAAATCCACAGTATCGACTTAGGGTAACAGGACGTGATGCACTATACCCTGTTCATGTTTTTATTACCCTTACTCAGGTATGTCCGAACCTGCTTATCAATGTAACACTAGGAGAAGCACAATGATGTTTATCAGCATAAATTTCATGCTTTCAGGGTGTTGGTTTCTCTAGAAAGACTAATGGTTTCCAGAACTACCAATCTAGTCATGATTCTTCAATGTTTTACATTGGAATGAGGATACTCAAGACACAGGGCTGTCGTGCTGCTTACAATATCTACATGCATGAATCAGCTGGTGGAACAGATTACGTTAACTCAAGAGAGATATCATGTGAGCTGGTCTTGGATCCTTATCCCAAAGGGTACACGATTGTGCCAACTACCATCCATCCTGGGGAAGAAGCACCTTTTGTTTTGTCAGTTTTTTCAAAAGCATCAATCAAACTAGAGGCTGTTTAATTCAAGATTGAGATCCCATATGTTTGGTAGTAGCTGCGTCTGCTGGGCAGGGCTTCTTGTCACCCGTGCAACGCAAGATCCAGCTGTGGGTTCTCGGGAACTAGATGATGGTAAGTGTCTGATTTGACATCCATTGTATTGAGTTACCTGGTCTAGAAGTATGAAGTGCTAGTGAACCTAGTATTGTAGGCTCTATCGTCAGGGTGCCCCAAATTACAACCATCTTATATTTCGCGTGGCTATATTCTCATCATTCATTCAGATCCAAAATGAAGTGGTTGGACTAACTGACCCCATAACCGTTTCAGGGTATAGGAATTGCCTCTTGGACAACTTCAATCAATCTTGCTGCCTGCAAGTACATAAGTTTGGTTGCTTGTTGCAGAACTGACAAAGGGCAATGCTTCTTGTGTTCAAGGGAAGGAGAGAAGGCAGGATTCATGGTTCTTTGATAGCTGCGCGAAGTGCAGGGTTAGAGGCTTGGTTCAATGTTTGTAGATAGCCGTGGTAACTGACATTTAGACTTGGTAGCACATCCTATGTATAGATGTCCCGTTTACCCTGTAAATGCTATAGAGTTAGGTTAGGTAGCCTGTCGTTCCTGTTAACGCATAGGGCTCTAATGCAGCTGGGAAATGTCTTGTTAGCAAGCTGCAGTTTTGCTGATTTGAGCGTGGAGTAGTCGGCCATAGCTGTTTCCATTGGTTGGTTGCCCTGTATGTAATCGGAATCTGATCTCATTCAATGAACCTATTTTTGGGTGCCATGCGAAGCTGTCTAGATGTCTCTTTATGCATCAAGTTATGGCATTATGAGTTTTAAAAAAAAAAGTTATGGCATTATGTTGGCCGAAAGAAACTGTTTCAAACTCTCTGCATTTGTTTATTTGCATTCTGAGAGCTGAAGTTCAAGAGCTGATAAAATGATCATTTAATAAATACTTGCCACGACAACGAGTAATAAAATACATTATCCATGGATTATATGTTTTGAAAATTTTAGGGGATAGTTTTTTTTTTCATTTAAAATGATCTAGTTATAATTTCTTTAGAGATTTAATCATATCTTTATTTTTATTAAAAATATATATAGGGAAAGCCATCTTTGAAATCATCCTTATGATGATCAAAGCTGTCAAGTTTGTTAGTTCGATGGCCAAGATATCTGGAAAAATGACTTCTTTCATTTGGTTATTAATTTATTATTTCGGAGCAATCCAAGTTCCAAATACTGCACACATTGGTTAATTTTGTACGGCATTTTTTTTCCTCTCTTCAAGTAAACAATGTGTGTACAAACTAAAGCATGGTACGTACATGTTAGTGCCACATCGACAACGCAGCCCGCCGATCGATCATACACCATCTTCCTGCGGCGCCTTTAGTGTATCCTGCCAGACTCATTCTGCGGCAGCAGCCCCGGGATGAATGGCACGCCGAGGTTGGGGAGCCAGTGCTGGCCCTGGATGAAGCTCTCGACGGTGTACTTCTGCAGCGCGTGCTCGTAGGTGACGTTCTTGACACCCTTCCACTTGACGCGCTTGCTCATGTCGGCGCCTGGCCCGTGGTTCTCCACCTCGGCGTAGTAGCAGGTGCTGAGGCCGAAGTCGCCGAGCCACGGCAGCCACCCTTGCGGGTCGATGAAGCCGCCGATCTCCGACTGGATGTAGAGCGTGCGCGAGTGCTCCTTCCACGGGCGGCCCAGGAAGGTCCTGAGCCGCCCGGCGCTCTTCTCAAACTCCGGGTGCGGCTCGACGGTGCAGTTGTGGATGACGGTGCCGCCCGCCGACCGGCGCTCCTTGCGGCCCTGCGCCGTGACGATGTTCTGCTGGTTGTCCATGCACTTGCGCACCTGGATGAGGCAGTTCTGGAACACCACCTGCGCGTTGCCGAAGATGAAGTCGATGGTTCCCGTGATGACGCAGTCGCGGTAGTACTGCCGGCTGGTGTGCGTGTACAGCGTGTCCTGGTACCCGTCGAAGCGGCACTCGTAGAACGCCGACATGTCGCTCTGCACCCGCAGCGCCACGGCCTGGTGGTTCCGGGCCCCCGCCGTGTTCTCCACGCCGATGCCGCGCATCAGGAACCCGTTCCCGAGCGCCTCCATGGTCGCCGTGTCCTTGGTGGTGAGGTTCATCGTGAAGCTCCTGTCGCCCGTGATCACCGTCCTGGTGGCGCCGTCGCCGATCATCACCAGGTTCGTCACGTTCCGGGCCACGGACACGTACTCCCTGTACGTGCCGGCCTTCACGTACATCACGTACGTGGACGCGCTCTTCACCGGCACCTTGGCCAGCGCGCCGCGTTGATGGTCCTGAAGTCGCCGCTGCCGTCCTTGGCCACCGTCACGTCCGGCTTGAAACCCTTGTCGCCGGGGGAGACCGTCAGCAGGCGGCGGCGCTTGGCGGCGTCGTTGGGCATCCACGACGACCACGATGATGAGGGTCCTCCGCCGCCGCCGGCGAGGAGGAGGCGGCGGTGGAAGCTCGGCAGGCCCAGGTTGGAGAGCGTCTCGGAGAACTCGTCGACGAGCGCCAGGATGTTCTCCGTGAGCTCCTGCGAGGTGTTGAGCGCCTTGCGCATCTTGCCCGCGGCGGCCGTCGTGGTGTTCTCGAACCCGTCCAGGCACGTCTCCTGGTACGTGAGCGCGGAGCTGAGCCACGTCCGGAGGTCGTCCACGGCGCTCTTGAAGTTGGTCATCTCGAAGCCGCCGAGCCTGTCGAAGGTGGTCTTGAGGTCGTCGATGGCGTAGTCCAGCAGCTCCCTGCAGTTGCGGAGCGCGCCCGACGTGCGCGGGTCGTTCTTGAGGTCGTTGAGCACGGCGGACTCGCGCACGGCCTTCTCGATCCGCTCCGACGTCACCTTGAAGATGGCCTTGGCCAGCTCCGTCGGGCTGCTGGCGTTCCCGGCCGCCGCCTTCAGCGCCTCCTCGCACGTCTGCCTGTAGTCCACGGGCTGGCAGAAGGACCTGATGGACTTCACCGACGTCGACATCCCGCCCTCCTCCCTGCCGTCGTCGCCATTGCCGCTGCCTCTGAAGGACACCACGCAGATGGTGGCGACGACCGCCACCACCAGCACGGTCGACGCGCCGATGACGGCGCCTTTCATGGCCGTCGGACACGCAGCACTTCACGGCCTATATATGTCCTATTTGGCTATTTGCGCGCGCACACACACACAAACACAAACACAGTATGAAATAGTATGATGTAAATGTAATGCGTTAGGTAGTTAGTGCCCCCAATCACACCAATAGAAGGGTGGACACTCTCTATGTTTTGGTGTGAATTGGAGTACCTAGCAAGACCATCGAGACGAGTTCTTATACTAGTGTTCTAGTGATGACAGCGTCAAATTTGGGACAGGGCGAAGAGTACGGTTGTGCATAGTCGCTGGAGCCGATGTAAAGGGAGAGCCACACAACGACGACGGACGGTGGTTACTGGTGTTGCATTTGTTCTTCTTGTTTTGTTTTTTTTTAAAAAAAAAGAGACGATTTTGGCCTTTTAGCAGAAATGATCTAAGAGAAGGCCTCGCGTAGCTTGGCCCAGCCAAGCAAACAGCATCGCTGGGCTTCAAGACTGGGAAAGATGAGGCCTGTATTATATATTGCTTCTATTTTTGTCGAAGTTCCTCTGATTTTCCACTCTGGTACGAGTTCGTTGTTGAACGGCGGAGCAACCGCTATCTGAAATCCGATCCATGGAGCCCGTATCGACGAGAAACCGGTTGCTTTGAGCTCGGTGATGAGCAGCCGACATCCGTCTCTTAAAACAACAGGCGTAGCCAGCCTCAAATGGAGCAGTAAAATACTACGTACTCTACCCCGTACGCAAAGCAGCAAGCACGCGAGATTGCTGGTGTCCTCGTGCAAAGCAAAGCTGGTGTGGTTAGGACATACTAGGACACAACACAAGGGCCCCTCACATGGATAACGGATCGAAAACTGATCGCATTCACATGGACTGTAACGTCAGGCGGCCTGTGCTGCAAATTCGAACGCGTCAGTAAGTTTCACCGAAAAAGCAGATGATGTTTGACAAATTGAGAAATGTGCAGTAGAGATCGTATCGCGCCCGGACGTCTGTGATTGTGCGGCAGGGCATCGCGTCAGCTGCTACATAACAAAGGAGGGCCAGGGCCGGTCTCAGGAATTTAAAATCCCAACTATTTTAGATTCTGGTAGGATGTTTAGTTTCAACCAAAATTTGTCTTCCAATGATGAAGATTGTGATGATGACAAACAAACCAATGTAAAGATTCCCTTATTTTGGTCTCTTGAGTTCAAAATTTAAAATGGAGAATGTACCAATTTTTACCAAATATTTTGGGTGATGTTTAGTTTTATTTTATAAAATGAAGAGTCAAAACCTAAAATATTTTAGATTCTATGGGGACTAAACACCCCCTCAGACGGCGGGCATCGGCCATCGGCGTCAGGCGGCGGAACTTGCGGCGCGCAGGCGCGGACGGAGCAAAAAGATGAGCTCGAATTTACCAAATCCGGGCGTGACGCCGAAACAAAAGAGGATGGAAGGAACAGTCACGTCCACAAAGGAAGAAATGGTCCGGACAGTGCCGGAAGCCCGGACTGTTATTGCCCAACAGATATTTTTTCTCTCAATTAAAAGAAGAAGAAGAAGAGGAGGAAGAAAGAAAAACAACGAAGCATAAGATCGCGTTCTCGTCATCGGTGACCATGTTGCAGCACTGACAGTAGTAGTAGAAGATCAATAAGCTATCTAGCTAGTCCAACGATGACCAGACCGACGTGTGCCGGAACCATCTCGATTCCAGTAGTCATTAGGCTCTCTACCTGTTTCCTCGCTTTCAGAAGCGAGCACCGAGCAGGGACCAAGAACGCGTTCTGCTGGCGAGAGAGAGAGAGGCGAGACGTTCCCGTGGACCACGGAGAAGACCCAGCAGGCCCAAAGGGCCTTCACCACACCACAAGTCCACAACTGGAGAGAGCTACTGGACCGGCGACGCATGCATTCACATCCCGTGATATGCTCCGGTGGGTCCGTGGGCCTCTGCCGTAGTCCTCGTGGTCGTGGGACTTGACGAACACTCCAGATTCGAGTCCTCCGTGGCCAACCATGGAGGAACAAAAAAAAAAAAAATCATCTGGTCCAGACGGCGACCCTGGTCTGGCCCCGGCAACTTGGAGCCGGAAAAGGCACCGGGGCTCGCTCAACTGGTGGTCAGCTGATGGTTGGCGGCTTGGCGCCGCGGAGCGGAGCCAGGCGATTTTTGCCCCCTGTTTTCGCTTTCGTTCGTACTACGCGATGCGGATCCAGGAGGAGTCCAGAACGCGGCCACCGTATCCATCACCGCCGAGCGATTTCGACGCGGACGCTCGCAAACACGCTGCAAATCCCAACGTCGCTATACTGCCTTGGCACTGCCAGGGTACAAGTGAGCGTTCCTACAAGTACTTCGTCGTCGTAGCTGCAACTAGAACCATCGTCGGCCCAGCCCCAGCGCCGCATCAATGCACCATGCTGCTGAGCCATGAGCCCATGACTGACAAGGCCACGTCCCCTGTCGGCTGTCGGTAAGAGACACACGAAGGCTCTGGTCTGCTTTCTAGTTACCGGAAGACGCCAATGTTGCCAGGCCAGGCCGGCCGGCGCCGGGGACGGGCGATTTAACAAATCGAGAAATCGACGGCAGAGAAGGCTGCAACACACGGCACACGCACCAGTGAGCGAGAATGGCAATGGAATCGTCAGGATGCCAGTGACAACTGGGGCACGAAATCGAAATGTCGACGACATAATTTTTTTTTAAAAAAAATCAGAGTCCCGGGCCACGCGTCCGGCGGTTGTTGTGCGGCGGCGCGGCCGGTATCCAACACCACCCGACCCAGACCCAGACCCAAACCCAACCCCAACCCCAACCCCAACCCCCAGCTTTACACGATCGGCCACTCACTGCTACAGAAAAGGAGGCGTAACTAAACTAATTAATATCAGATCAGATTGGCCTAAAAAGGGCCAAATTTTTATTCTTCTTTTCCAGAGCCTCCCGTTGCTTGCTCATCATCTTTTCTCCCGGGTCCCTCTCACCAAAAGCGCAGTAGTACTCGGCAGCTACGGCGCGTGTACATCTCGTACACACACCGGCGCGCCGGTCACCTGCGCGCCTGCTGCGGCGGCAGCGGCACGCGCCCGCCTACGCCACCCCCTCCGTCGGCGTTCACGATGTCGTCCAGCATCTTCTGCAGGTCCTCCAGCGTGTCCGCCTTCTGCACGGAAGCTAAAGGTTATATAATTATATATATTATATTATTATTAAACAAATAAATCCGCGTGGTGGGTGGTGGTTGCATTGCGTTGCGCTTGCGCCTACCTCGTTTTTCACGTTATCCATCATCACCAGCATCTCCTGCATGAAGTCGGAGAAATCCTGGCCGTCCGAGAACAGAGAAGAAAAAAATTAATTCTTTTGTATACATGATGCACACATATAATAAGCGCATAAAATGCTCAGGCTACATGATTACACATATAATATTCGCGCACAAAATGGCAAAAGCCAGAAGGATTTGATTGAATTCGACAAAAGGAAAAAGGGAAAAAAAGGAGGACAAGAAACGAAACCGAGGCTGGCTCTGCTGATTCACGCACCTGGTCGTCGTCGTCGAGGGGATCGAAGAGCCCGGCGTCGTACATGGTCTTTTTCCCCTTGTCGGACAAAACTGCGCCAACCAACCAACCAAACTAGCAATTCGATCAAATCTCGTGAAAGCCAATCACACAACCAACCAAACAGGTACTCCGGTACTCCGGCGGCGGCCTTACCGGAGTATGCCTCCTGGATCCGCTGGAACCGCCGCTTGGCCTCGCCGGCCGCGCCGGGGTCGCTGGCCCACCGGTCCGGGTGCCACTTCTGCGCGCACAACCACAAGGCAAGAGATCGGAACATGTGAGCGGGGTCTGTTCGGGAAGTTGGGGAAGCAGTAACACGCAGAACCCAATCAATCAAACACACACCGGCGCGAGGCCGCGCGCGCATGCGCATGCACAGCAAGCGGAACTCACCATCGCGAGCCTCCGGTACGCAGTGCGTATGTCGGTGGCGGAGGCGTTCTTGCGGATGCCGAGGAGCGCGTAGTAGCAGCACGTCGACGCGCCTCCGCCGGAGGCATTGCCGGATCCCCCGTCCATGATGTTGGAAGCGCAGCAGCAGCAGCAGCAGCAAGCGAGAACGGGGACCCGCGACGCGACGACGACGACGACGCGGCGCTACGCAGGGCGAGGCAGCAGCGCTACAAAAAAGGCATCGAATTGGAAGGGAGGCGAGAGGTGGGTGGATGGATGGATTCCAAGAAAGGGAGGCGAAGGCGTGAGGAAAAATATCTACAGTATTTTGTTTCTCCGACTGACTGAAATAGGGAGGAGGGGTGCGCTTTGGTCGTCGGGGGTTGGGGCCAGTGAAGGTTCCAGAGCTCGTGCCCGCGGCGAGATATTTTCGAGGCGCCAGCTCCCGGTTTCGCCACCGGACTTCGCGGCTATTTACGAGATTGGGATCCCTTCCGGTTCCGCATTCTGGAATCTTCCCTTCTAGACACGCTGCGTGGGCCTCTATGACTTGGGCTCTGTCTATTTCTTAGCGAATTATTAATGGGCCACAAAAATTGCTATTGACAAGCCGTGCAACTTCTGAAAGGTTTACGGAGAAAAGAAAAACAATTTTGCATTCTGAACTATCATTGTAGTTTAGGATTTCTTCTCGGACTTCAACCGGAAAAATCACCTCCCTCAACTCCTAAAATTATTCAAATTGTCTCTATGCTCTGGGTAGAAGTGTTTCGTCATCTAAACTGAATTTTTTTTTGGATATAAAGTTCTAAAAACCACAAAAAGGATATCTCTAATATTCAGAATTCTTCGAAACATTCTACAGGTTATGAAATTTTTTGAACTATCTATTTTTTTTTTCAATATCTTTCTCATTTTCCCTACAACTAAATCTAATTTCTAGAAGCTTCTAATATAATTTAACAAGATCTAAATATTTGTCTAGAAATTTTAAAAAATCTTAGAGACATTTTTGGGGTTTAAAACATTTTCAAGTGTTTATACAAAATCAATTAAAAGGGATGAAACCATCTTAAAAGCCACTTCTAACCCAGACATGAGGTAATTTAAACAATTTTGAGAGTTGAGGAAATGTACCTCAATGCAGTACAACAAACAAGAACAGTGAAATTAACACTTTGTTTACAAGATAATTGGAAGGATCGAACACAAATTAATTTCAAAACTAATTGCATAAGTGGTGACTAATTAACGAGACAAATCTATTAATACTAATTAGGTCATGATTAGCTTATATGGTGCTACAATAACATAGGCTAATCAAGGACTAATTATGATTAATAGATTTGTCTCACCAATTAGTCACTACTTATGCAACTAGTTTTAAAATTAGCTCATATTTAGTCCTTTTAATTAGCATCCAACCATAGTGCTAAGCACCTCGCATAATCTGGAACAGAATGAAGAAATTTGATGCTTGTGCATGTACCTCAATCCAGTTTAACAAACAAGAGCAGTAACATTTTGTGCCAGAAACATCGAATTCAAACTAGGGAAATACTTGGATTCAGTCGATTTATACGTCAAATGCATACATGAAAAAAATCCAGATTCTGAAAGAGCTGACTGTCATGTACGACATCCCCTATTCCAGGCGACGTCGCGCCCGCGACATACGCAGGGCAGCCGTACATGCAGCGCAGGAGGAGGAGGCCCAACAGATTAGTGGCTAGAATTAGGCAATAGAAGATATTTAGCCTTTTATTTAGGAGTGAATTACTCCAGTCTGTTCAGCCGTGGGTTATTTATGCGTGTAATCAGCACTTGAGTAATTAAGCAGAATAATTACCTATATTCCTCTCTCTCTCTCGTTCTCAAGCCCGGCAACCGTGAGGGGCATAACCTTCGGTTCTGGAAGACACGACAGGAGACTACGAACTCCGTAGTCGAGGGCCGCCTACCCTTGATCGCTACGCCCTTGACACTAACACTGTGGGATTTTTTTACCCTTGTGATCATTTGTGACACTAACACTGTGGGATTTTTTTACCCTATCTATCATAGCCTCTATCCTGTGCCCCAACATATCAAGTACCTAGACCTCAAGAGTTGGATCACAAATGCCCCAGTTGTCACATGCAGTGGATAATGCAAGTCAGATTTCGAGCCATAATAGACTTCATCTTCTGTTTTGGTGGATGGTAGCTTACCAGCTATCACTTAACTGGGCATCAATATTGCTCTATGATCAAGCACTAGAATAGTATTTTGTTCAAGGGAAATAATTGTGAACAGGAAAATCAGTTAGAACAGTCCTGCAATGTTCAGTTGTATTGTTTCTGAACCATAAAATCACTTCAAAAAGCCATAAAAGACAAGCATTCATCAGGACGTTCATGGTCAGAAATATGTCACCTAATGAAGAACCTTATCTGAGATAAACATCAACTACGAGATGTACACTTGGACAGTGACCTTTCACTGTCAGTGTCAGTATTATGTGTTGGCACTTGCACCCAATGCCTAGGTGAACAGCTCCTGCTCTCCTCCTCCCTGCTCCAAGGTAGAAGAAGAGCTTGAGCTCTCTGCACTCACACACATACACCAGTTTCAGCGTTGGCTGAAACTGAACACTGGGATAGTGGCAAAGAAGCTGCCTTTTCCATTGCATTGCTTACAAGGTACACTACTACCTACCCTTTACACCTAAGGTACATGGCTTAGATCAGCCCCTCCTACTCCTAGTACCAGCCTTCTAGAAGCTGGTGTACTTCTAACCATTACTGTACCTAGAACAGTAACAAGAAGAGTGGTTTATTGCCAACTCTGTACCCTGATCAGCAGGTCTGACCGAGTGTGAAAGAGTGAGAGTGATCAGTAGGAGTTTAAGTCTTACATTATGTTCTATAAATGGTAAAATAAAGTGCATGATCCCAGACATTTTTTAATTCAAGAGATGAACTCATGGGCGTAATAAAAATTAAAATCTTGATCAACATGAATGTTTTCCCATTCATGTTTTAAGAGCAGAAAAATCCCATATTCATTAGACAAAATCACTGAGGCATTTGCAGTTACAGTACCTGAATGTTTCCCCATTCAGGTTTTAAGAGCAGCAAAATCCCATATTAGAGGCATTAAAACAGAACTAATTTTACCCAGCTAAAGAGCACATCAAACATCTTACCGTCATACAGACAAGTTGGTTACTACCACTAATACAACATATAAACTATAAGCATATAGCAAAGAAGCTAGTTAGTTTAAGCTCCATCTATTAACAGTAAAGCCTCGTGCATAGATAATTAAATACTCAAAAGAGTAAATTGGTAGGTGACTACTCAGGTTCTGTTGAATGGGATTCCAGGCAACTATATTGTTCACCAGCGGGGCTTGCGTCAGGGTGACCCCTTATCACCTATGTTGTTTATCTTGGTTATGGACGTTCTTGGAGCACAGGATCTCGCTCTACGCTGATGATGTGGTGCTGTTTCTCAGTACGGAAGCTGGTGACATCAACCTGATAATGGAAATCCTCTATGACAGAACCTCCTAAGAACAGGGTCCACTTCTAAGGATTATCGTCTATCCAACTTTAATCCAATACAAATGATCCAAGTCTTAAAAGATTTGTCAGGTGTCTCCATTTTGCAACGGGTCATCCACCTCTTTCCGAGCAGAATCCTCATTATAATTATTGCAGAAGTAATACAATAATTTAATTTACATCAAAGTAGCGGAAGATATAAGTCATATTACAAACCATTAGTTTACAAATATAACATACTCCCTCTGTCCCGTTAAAACAGTCAATTTAGAACTGGACACGAGTACTAAAAAAAGGCAGTAGATCATCATTACCGTGCACAGGCTACTGTTTTCTGCCATGCAGGTACGGTGAGGACCCTATCTCTCCACTACGATTGGCTGAGGGGAAGAGGATGGCCCGTGTCCTCATTTTTCTTTTTGCAAACGAGCTGAGCGGAACGAGGTGAAAGTGACGTGATAGGTTTGCAGGCTATACTGTCACCTAAAACGACGTTCTTATTGGGACAAGTACGTGGAGCTAGAACGACCCTTTTATTGGGACGGAGGGAGTATGTGTCATTACTACATCAAGCTGGTGGTAAAGATTATAAGACAATCAAACCAGGTACTCTGTCCAAGAGTTATACCAGGACTGAACTTCAACATAACTACATGGAGTTGTACACACCGCAATAGAAGCTTCATCTGCAATAAGGGTTAACAAACCCTGAGTACGGGAGTACTCAACAAGACTTATCCGATAAATAAAATATTTTGTGGACAAAAGATATGCAAGTCATAGGTATCACGGTGGGGTTTTACAAAAATAAAGTGTTTTGCATAAATGAGCATTTATAAAAAGATTTAAAATTGATTTAGTTCTCATATTCAATTAAAATACAACATTGATGTATTTTTTCTTTCATTGGGAGGAACAAAAGTATTTAATTGTAAATATATATATCATAATTTTAGTTTACATACTATTTATACACGTGCGACATGCATTTTTATGAAAACTAACATAGAAATATTAATTGAATTGTCGATATACAATAAAGTTAGATAGCAAGTGCTTGATTAATTTGATTGGTTTTGTGTCGAACGAAGATTCAAATCATTCGTCATTCCACGGCTGCATAAATCGCTGCACTTTCACTTAACATTTTTTTAAACAGCTTGTTTTGACGATACCATATTTGATTTCGATACTTTTGTTGATCCATCAACGTACGGTTGGAGAGCCCCATCTTAATATGGGTACAAAACTATTCATTGTTTTCACACTCCGCCGAATGTGGCTGACCCATTGACCAAGGATTTTAATTTCTAATTTCTAGGTTCTCGGTAGTCATAATTTTCCTCGTGTTACTTTTCCCTTCTTTTTTGGTCGTTGTTCAATTCTTTATTATTTTTTCTTTTATAATTGCTTGTTAGATATTTAGGTAAATTTACGTTTAATTTAATCCATAAAATTGACATAATCAAAATTATGATAACATCATATATATGCTTGTTTAACCAAATCATCATACATATTAATATAGTGTTAACCAGCAAGGTATGACATCTATCATCGCATAGAACAAGCATGTCTACCATACTGTTACCACTAAACATCAAGCTTGTTATTGTGACAATAAAAATGACTAAAAGATTGAGGAGGTTATAACCTGCGGCAGAGCCGGAAGCACCCGAAAGCGACATGGTGTTTTGTCGTTGTAGTCGTCCTGCTTGATGCAGTGCCGATTAGAAGCCGTGAAGATAGTGTCGCCGGGAAGAAGATGATCAGTAGCGTCGTGTGTGGACACCAACGCCGCTGGGAAGGAGTGGACGGAGCGAGTAGTCGTGCCGCCAACGGGCACTCTCCAAAAACGTGATGGTCGCCCTTCACCCGAGCAGATGAACTCGATGGACGGAGACGTTCCGGAGGCTCTACTCTTCCAGAACCTATGCACACAAGCTCTGGAACGGAAAAGCTATGGGACAACAAAAACTTTGGTTGTCTATTGAAGTGGGCTTGACCAGACGAGTGAGTTCAGTATTTATCCTTCCCACGTATGAGGATGAGCCAACTTAGGAAGATCAGAAGGCAGCAACGCTTGGAAGAAAAACTCCCATATTCATTTGACAATTAAGTACAATTGATGGAGAGGGAAGTTTCTTTCATAACTCGAAGAGTTCACTAGTTGCATGTCTTCCTATTTCTCGTTGCCTGACTCTTCACATCACTTGCAAACGCATGGTCATTTCAATATGTGCACATTACATGCATGCAAGTAACCCTCATGGTAATTAAACCTTGCAAACGCATGGTCATTTCAATAGGTGCACATTACATACATGCAAGTAACTCTCATGGTAATTAAACCAAAGAATGCAAGCATGCATGCATGTGGCCAGCGGCAATTAAATCTATAAATATTATTTAACATAAATCATAGAGTTTATTGATGTCGGTGTTTTGACCCAGGGGGTCAAGACCACCAACTAGTAAATTTGTATATTGTGTGCTCCCTCTCCCAGATGTGATGCAAGAAGAACACAAGATTTATCCTGGTTCGGGCAAAGAAGACCCTACGTCCAGTGGAGGAGGATGGATTGTATTATCTTGCACCGAAGTGCTCATACGGGGGGGGTACAAGCTGGTTTACATGGGGGTGCTCAGAGTGAGCTGAAGCCTAGGACTAGCAAGACTATCCTAGGTGAGCTGGTGGATTGCTTGAGATGTTGATCAAGCACTCGGGTGTGGTGTGTGCGACTTGATTCTTGGTGTATGCGGGTCAGAGCTGATGTCTGAATGTGTGAGCCGATACGAATGCGCATGCCGATACGAATGTGCATGCCGATGCCGATACAGATGCGCATGTCGATGCGGATCCGGATGCGGCCTGCCGATGCCAATACGAATGCCTCTCTCCTTTCTTCTATCTCAGCGCCCCCTTTTATAGATCAAGGGGAGGTCTGAGAGTACAGAGATCCTAGACTGTAGAGGCATGGGAGATGTGTCCGCGACGCCATGCTTGCGATGGGACGTCGATCGTTGTAGTAGCGTGTCCTTCCCGTCCTTCCGTTGTTCAGAGCATGGTGATAGCAGACTGGATGTTGCCGAACGTCATGGCGCAGTATGGTTGGCCTCTTGTAGCTGGGTACGAGTCCCACAGTTGACGCGGGACGGACTGGACGGGAGCCATGCCGGGGTGGTTGGAGACGATGGTCGAGCCCCCTGGTCGAGGGGGGTCGAGGCCAGCGTGACCCTGTCGTATCCCTGAAGACACAGTCGAGGGCCGTCCTGTTCATGGCTCGAGAAGGTGCCTCTGGATTTCGTACCTGCGATGTGGCTACAGCGGCCGCACGGTTGACGGAGGTCCCGGGCTTGGGCGGCGAGTTGATGGATTTGACTGTGGTAGTGGGCGTCCATGGCGTTAGGCGGGGGTAGGTAGGCGCATTGGATCCCCTTTACCCCATACCGGGAGCAGGTGAGCTGATCGAGCCTCCTGCTCGCGGGTCATTCGTTCGACCCCCTGTCCGTCATTCGAGGGGTCAAGGCGGAGGGGTCGTTCGTTCGACCCCTGTTTGTCAGTCGAGGTAGGGACGGGGGGGTCGTTCGTTCGACCCCTGTTTGTCAGTCGAGGTAGGGACGGGGGGTCGTTCGTTCGACCCCTGTCCGTCAGTCGAGGTAGAGGCGGGGGGGGGGGGGGGGGGGGTCGTTCGTTCGACCCCTGTCCGTCAGTCGGGGTAGAGGCGGAGGGGGACCCCCCTACTGTTTTTCCAGTAATGGGCCGACCCATGACTGGTCACTGTTGCCAGTGAGGGAGGCCTTTGCGTGATGGGCCTTTCTCCATTGACTTAAACGGCTGATCGGATCCTGCCTTAAAAATGGTTGCTATGTTGAGCTTTAGATTATCACACGTTTAGGGTACCCCTTACCTTTGTACCCGACAATTGATTATTAAATATATTATATGCTTTAACCTATAATATATCAACAATCTCCATCAAACTCTAAGATTCATATAAAATAATCTCAAAACCATAGTTCTTTTGATATACCAGAGTTTCAACGGGGACTGTTAAGTTGAACACCCGTCTAGAACAAAGGCTAGGCTCAATCACAACTGAACAATGGACTATGTCTTGAATTGACAGTTTTGTGCAAATTGAGTTTCACCAAAAATTCTTTTCATGGTACTTGGCTGCTACAAGCATCCCCTCTGTTTGAAGCATATAAGTCACATTTTCTGGCCTTTTTATGAGTATCTAGAGATTACCCGCATCTCATAGACTGTGACTAGCAATCGAACTCATATAAGTGTGTTCCTTCTAGGATGTTCTGTAGAACAACATCCCTATTTAAGAGAACCACTCGGATCACATTAAGAATTTAATCAGCCTGCCTTACAGTATTGGAGAGACGGTGCATCTCTAACAAGTAAGACTTTAAATATAAGAAGTCTCTCCCTCAGTCAACCACTAGCTTGTTTCACCATCCTAATTCACGGGATCTCCGATCACATAGGACAGGTTACCACTATGGTATGACTTCAGTGGGTCTCAAGCCCAACTCCCTCGATGCACCTTCTATCACGTTATGTGATAGGCCCTTAGTAAATTGATCTACCAGATTATTTGATGTATGGACATAGTCCAGTGCAATTACTCCGGAGTTCCTCAGTTTTCTGACAGTCTTCAGACGCCTTTTCACATGCCTTGAAGACTTCATGTTGTCCTTAGAACTGTTCACTTTAGTTGTCACAGTTTGGTTATTACAGTTCATAGAAATGGTCGGTATAGGTTTCTCCACAACCGGTAAATCCATAAAGAGTTCATGAAGCCATTTAGCCTTAGCGCCAACGGTATCTAATGCTGCTAGTTCTGCCTCCATTATAGACTTCCAGGAAACAGCGCCACCTCCAAGCAGGAACACGTATCCGCTTGTGGCGTACAGCTCATCAGCATCAGAAATCCAATTAGCATCACTATAACCCTCTAGTACCCTTGGGTACCCAGTAAAGTGAATACCATAACTTGTTGTTCCTTTTAGATAGCGCAGTACTCTCTCAAGAGCACTCCAGTGAATATCTCCCGGATTTGACACAAACCGGCTTAGTTTACTCATAGCAAACGAGATATCAGGCCTTGTGGCGCTAGCCAAATACATGAGAGAACCAATTATTTGTGAATATCTCAATTGGTCTCTTGAAATTCTACGGTTCTTTCTTAGTATCACACTTGGGTCATAAGGAGTAGGAGCAGGTGTACACCCACTGTAGCCAAAACGACTAAGAACCTTTTTCACATAGTGGGACTGTATAAGAGTTACCCCACCATTTCCTTCTTCTCTCAATAGCTTAATGTTAAGAATAACATCAGCCTCACCAAGTCTTTCATCTCAAAATTATTAGACAGAAAATCTTTCACTTCTTTTATCACATCAACATTATTTCTAAGGATTAAAATATCGTCTACATACAAGCACAAAATGATACCATTACCTCCACCAAACCGATAATATACATATTTATCAGCTTCATTCACTACAAAACCGGTTGATGTTAAATTCTTATCAAACTTCTCATGCCACTGTTTAGGGGCTTGCTTTAGACCGTACAAAGATTTCAACAACTTACACACCTTACCCTCTTGACCTTTTGCAATAAATCTATCAGGCTGATCCATATAGATCTCTTCCTCAATCTCTCCATTTAAGAAAGTTGTCTTAACATCCATCTGATTGATGAGAAGACCGTGTGAAGCAGCCAAGGATAATAACACACGAATGGTCATCAATCGGGCAACGCGTGAGTAAGTGTCAAAGTAATCTTCTCCTTCCTTTTATGTATAACCCTTAGCAACTAGTCTAGCCTTATACTTGTCAACAGTACCATCAGACCTCAGCTTCTTTTTGAACACCCATTTACACCCACAGGTTTACATCCATAAGGACGATCAACCAATTCCCAAGTCTCATTTGTCATAATAGAATCCATCTCACTATGCACAGCTTCCTTCCACAAGTCAGCGTCTAGAGAGGAATATGCTTCAGCAATGGTTGTAGGAGTGTCATCTACGAGGTATATAATAAAATCTTCACCAAAGAATTTTGCAACCCTTTGTCTCTTACTCTTTCGAGTGACTGTATTATTATCCTTCTCAGGTATTTCATCATGGGTTTCATCATCAGTGTGTATAATAGGTTCACGAAAGTTAGGAATAGAATCATGACTAGATATGGTAGGTGTATTAATTTTCATGAGAAATTCATCTTAAAAAAATGTTGCATATCTATATTCCATGATTGTATCAACAGCCATCTCAGGAACACTAGAATTAATTATTAAAAATCTATAGCCCACACTGTGAATGGCATAGCCAAGGAGAACACAATCTATAGTTTTTGGTCCAAGCTTTCGCTTTTTATTTATTGGCACGTTCACTTTAGCCAAACAACTCCATGTCTGCAGATAAGAAAGATTTAATCTTATTTTCTCCAATTCCTTAAATGGTGTAATTTTTTTGTTCTTTGTGGGCACTCTAATTAGAACATGACTCACAGTCAATATAGCCTCACCCCACCATTCCTTAGATAAACCTGCAGTCTCAAACATGACATTCACCAAATCAGTTAGAGTGCGGTTCTTTCTCTCAGCAATCCCATTGGACTGTGGTGAGTATGGTGACGTCCTCTCATAAAATATTCCATGCACCGCGCAAAACTCTAAAAATTCATTAGAGAAATACTCTCCTCCGCGATCGAACCGCAAACGTTTGATTTTCTTTTCAAGTTAATTCTCTACCTCAGCTTTATAGATCTTAAAATAATGCAACGCCTCATCTTTAGTTTTCATTAGATACACGTAGCAAAATCGAGTACAATTATCTATAAAGGTAATAAAATATCTCTTACCACCTTTGGTCAATATCCCATTCATCTCACAAATATCAGAATGTATAAGTTAAAGTGGAGCTAATTCCCTCGCCTCAGCAGCCTTATGAGGCTTGCGAGGTTGCTTTGCCTCAACACAAGCATGACACTTAGAACCTTTGACCACATCAAATTTAGGAATTAAATTTAAACCAGCTAAGCGGGACATGCTACCAAAATTAATATGACATAATCTCGAATGTCAAATATTTGTCTCAACGTTATCAACCACATGATTCATGGATTTAGAACAAGTATCAACTAGGGACAAGTGGAACAATCCTCCACTCTTATAGCCTTTACCGACAAATGTTCCAAACTTAGAAATAACACACTTATTGGACTCAAACACTAGTTTATGGCCATCACGACACAACAAGGAGCCACTAATTAAGTTCTTTCTTATTGAGGGGACATGATGCACGTTCTTGAGCTACACGGTCTTTCCCGAAGTGAGCTTCAAATCGACCGTACCAACACCATGAACAGCCGCACGCGCCCCGTTCCCCATCAACAAGGAGCCAGCTCGCCCGACCTGATAAAAAGAATACAAGGAAAAATTAGCACACACATGAATATTAGCACCGGTATCAACCCACCAATCTGGTAAATGACAAACTGAAAATGCAGAAGGTAATAAATTACCATACTCAGGTGTTGTTGCCTCAGTCTCAACGGTGTTAGCTGATTTCTGTGAAGTAGATGGCTTCCACTTAGCCTCAGGATATTCCCTAGAGAAATGCTCAGTCTTTCCACAGGTGAAACAATTCATCTTTTTCTTGTTCATCATCTTTTTACCCTTCTTGAAAGAATTGGTGGGCTTTTGCTTAAGCTCTTGCTGAAATTTCTTCTTCTGTGGTTTAGGACGATTCTTTTGCACCATATGTGCGCTGGAAGTCCCCTTACCTATCTTCTTGCCTTTGACATCCTTTGCTCTAGCCTTGTCCTCAACATCTAGAGTCCCAACAAGCTCAGCAACGCTGAACTCTTGCCTCTTATGTTTTAGAGAAGTTGCAAAATCAGTCCAAGATTGTGACAATTTTGCAATCATGCAACCTGCCACAAACTTGTCAGGAAGTACACACCTAAACAGCTCAAGTTCCTTCACCAGTGCCTGTATTTCATAGGCTTGTTCGACTACCGGACGGTTTTCAACCATCCGATAGTCATGGAACTGCTCCATGACGTACAACTCACTACCGGCGTCAGAAACGCCGTAAAGGGCCTCAAGTGCATCCCACATAGCTTTACCAGTCGAAAGCGGCACATATGCATCAACAAGAGCATCTCCAATAATGCTCAACAAAGCATCCTTACAAGTGGTGTCATCATGTTCAAATGCACGGTGCTCATCAACAGTTCAAACACCAACATCTTGCTCTGGCACAACATAAAAACAACGCATAGCGGATAACCACAAAATAGTTTTCTGACGCCATCTCTTATAGTGAACGCCCTCAAACGGCGATGGTTTCAGCAAACCCGCAAAGCCAACATATGAAAAATGCCTAAAATCACGTTTTTGGATTGTTAGATATTTAGGCAAATTCACGTTAATTTAATCCATAAAATTAACATAATCAAAATTATGATGACATCATATATGTGCTTGTTTAACCAAATCATCATGCATATTAATATAGTGCTAACCAGCAAGGTATGACATCTATCATCGCATAGAGCATGTCTACCATACTGTTACCACTAAACATCAAGGTTGTTATTGTGACAATAAAAATGACTAGAAGATTGAGGAGGTTATAACCTGCGGCAGAGCCGGAAGCACCCGAAAGCGACATAGTGTTTTGTCGTTGTAGTCGTCCTGCTTGATGCAGTGCCGATTAGAAGCCGTGAAGATAGTGTCGCCGGGAAGAAGATGATCAGTAGCGTCGTGTGTGGACACCAACGCCGCCGGGAAGGAGTGGACGGAGCGAGTAGTCGTGCCGCCAACGGGCACTCCACAAAAACGTGATGGCCGCCCTTCACCCGAGCAGATGAACTCGATGGACGGAGACGTTTCGGAGGCTCTACTCTTCCAGAACCTGTGCACGCAAGCTCTGGAACGGAGAAGCTATGTGACAGCAAGAACTTTGGTTGTCTATTGAAGTGGGCTTGACCAGACGAGGGAGTTCAGTATTTATCCTTCCCACGTATGAGAGGATGAACCAACTTAGGAAGATCAGAAGGCAACAACTTGAAAGAAAAACTCTCATATTTATTTGACAATTAAGTACAATTGATGGAGAGGGAAGCTCCTTTCATAACTCGAAGAGTTCACTAGTTGCATGCCTTCCTATTTCTCGTTATCTGACTCTCCACATCACTTGTAAACGCATGATCATTTCAATAGGTGCACATTACATGCATGCAAGTAACCCCATGGTAATTAAACCTTGCAAACGCATGGTCATTTTAATAGATGCACATTACATACATGCAAGTAACCCTCATGGTAATTAAACTAAAGAATGCAAGCATGCATGCATGTGGCCATCCGTAATTAAATCTATAAATATTATTTAACATAAATCATATACTTTATTGATTATTAAATATATTATATGCTTTAACCTATAATATATCAACATTGCTAATACATACACGCATGCATGATTCATATCGAGTTATCAACATGTCTTTGTATTATTTTCTTTTTTCCAATTAATTTATTTATTGTTGTACGCAATGCATGTCTTGAGTCTTTTAAACGTTCCTTTGTACGATTTAGCGTTAATTTCCCTTTTTCCAATTAAGTTATCTGTTTGGATTTTTTTTTGTTGACCGAGAGTCCTTGCCGGATCTATTTTTCCCCTGCCCTCTCAATTGTTTCTTGGTGGCTATTTATTTTTACGGAGACCTTTCTAGTTTTTTTTCCCGTTTCCAGGCCGGTGCCGTTCCAATTGGATTCAACCTTTTTTTTTTACGGAGAGTTCTGTTGCCGTAGACTTTGTCCGGAGGTTTGGGTCGGCGGCAGAAAAAAATTGGGGCAGAAAAAGTTATGCAAGAAATTTACTCGTTTTATTATTAGGTATAGGTATATTTGTTTCTTTTTTTCCCTTTCTTCAACTTTGTTTTATTTGTTCTAGGACTCTATGTAAAATTCGTATTGGACTCCATTACTTTAGATTCGTCTTTGCGTCCATATATAACAAGAGGGCTGCAGCCAAACCAAACAATTGAGATCGTCATTACATTCACATAGTTAGTTAGGAGAGGGTCGGACTAAAAAAATGAGGAGAAATTTTGGTTTTTTATTATTAGGTATAAAGGTATAAATAGGGTGGGACTGACATATCCTATCGAGAGTCGAAACTCTTACAAAATCCATGCGAAAAAGGCTAGTTTCCACGACTGCGGAACTTCCTATAGCCGTAATATTCTTATGTCGACTCCAAATGTTCTATATTGCAGTAGGGGCTAGAACCCCTCCCCTCCCGTTCCTCTCAAAAAAACCCAATGTTCTATATATATTATTTTTTATCATCATAAAGAGAAGAACACAATGGTGAAATCCATTTTACAGTTTGACAAAAGTTTACAAAATGAATACAGGTCAGGCCGGTTTTCTAGAACAATCAGGATTCACCAGGATTTGCCAATTTCGGGTGCGAACCGTATTATTGGTGAACAGTACCTCAAACATTTTTTTATGAAGGGACTAATAGAACTACTATAATGGTATACATGTTATTAATGCGTGCATATGTCTAGCCCACGAACGAGTTTGATCAAATGTCACGGGTAATCGTAACCTTAACCGAGTCGTGGAGCCTCGGTTAATTGATTAATTGTGTGGCAGACGTGTTAAGGTGCTCGCTTTCGTTAATGGTTACTATTTTGCAGAAAATTCTAAATTTTAAAATCTATTAACTTCGAACACATATTTAAAACTCTATAAATCCTAAGCCACTAAAATTTTGGTATTAGCAATTTTGTAAAATTTTATATTCCAAAATTTAGAAACTTAAACATATTTTTAGAAATCTAGAAATCCTCAAATTAAAAACTTTTCAACTACAAGTTGTAGACTCTATTGAGAACAATAACTTTTTGTATTGAACATGTCAACATCCGAGATCTTTCAAAAAATTTAGATTTGAAATTTTAAAATCTGTGCACTTAAAATAATATTTTGGAACCCAAAATCATTTTAAATAAAAAATTTATTAACTACCAAATTGTAGATCTCATCGAGAGCTACAATTTTGATATAAAGTTTGTCTTTATCAGAGTTTATATGAGAAAGTTATGATTTTTTTAATTATTTTTAAGTCTAAATAATATTTTTGGAACCATAAAGAATTTTAAATCAAAAAGTTATCAACTACAAAGTTGTAGATCTCATCGAGAGCTACAATTTTGATATAAATTTTGTCATCATCCGAGTTTATATTAGAAAGTTATGATTTTTGGGTGCCGTGGGACGAAACCTAATCGAACACGGTAATATTTGGATCAATAAATAGGCCAGACCAAAAAACGACCGGATCGGAAGAAATTTTGGCTCTTTATTATTATGTGGTATAGAGGTATAGATAAGGAAATGGTATTAGAGGAAGTTTATCTGGAATATGAAGTGCCATTTCCTTCAAAAAAATATGAAGTGCCATTAACTGGAATCCATTATTTGCTCGCGAAAAAAAGGAATACTTTAGCACTACCCACTGTTGTTGCTTCCAGCCTCATGGCACAGAAGCACAAATAACAGATTAGTTAATAATACATGAATCAACAATTGTGTCAAATAATTAGCGTGGATTTATTTCCTGTGAACCTCACGGTGGGCGATAGCCGCCGGAGCCGCCGTCTCGCCTTACCAAGCGAGCCCATTCCAACGGGCGGGTACAGACGTACAGTAGGCAACAATTCTCGGCTCCCACGAGCGCTTTCGTGATCATGACATCTCCCTGACCTCACACACCGACCCACACACATCATGTTTCATGTCATGGCCAATCCACCAACATTGCCGCTCCTACTATAAATTAAACCCCGGCCGCAGCACACGTCCCGGCAATTCAGCATCAGAACATACATCTTCTCGCTCGATCACACAGAAAGCCCACCACCACCACCGCACCAAAATGGCGAACGGCAGCAGCAATGGCGGCTCCGTCCAGCCGGCGCCGCACGTGGCGATAAGTTCAGGGATGGGGCACCTGATCCCCCGCTGGCGGAGCGCAGCGCGTTCCGCGACCTCCCGCAGCCGCTGCGCTTGCCAGGGTGCGTGCCCGTCGAGCCAGGCCCGGCGACGGACGACGCCGACACTGTTAAAGTGCGCAGCGGAATTCGACCCAGCTCACTATACCCACGAGCCGGCGCCCCTCGGGTCCAGGTCCACCAAAGCCCACAACATATACAGGCTTAGGCCTAACTCAACCCAAAAGACTAGTCTGATAGGTGAGGATTGCCCCCGAATTATATGTCGTGTTCCCCCACCATCAATTACCGATGTGGGACTAAACCCAATAATCTTCCTCATCACACATCGGACCCAACTCTTCCATCACACTACACCATGTGATCTCCGAAGACTCCCCCGTCAATCTTCCTCATCACACATCGGACTCCCCCGTCAATCTTCCTCATCACACATTGGACCCAACTCTTCCATCACACTACAACCATGTGATCTCAATCTTCCTCATCACACATTGGACCCAACTCTTCCATCACACTACAACCATGTGATCTCCGAAGACTCCCCCGTCACATGTGACCCCTGAGATTTTCTAGGTTTTCTGACCATGGGCTCTGATACCACTTGTTAGGGTGCGCAGCGGAATTCAGCACAGCTCGCTATATACCCACGAGCCAGCGGCCCTCGGGCCCAGGTCCACCGGAGCCCACAACATAATCTGGCATTGGCCTAACTCAACCCAAAAGACTAGCCTGATAGGTGAGGGCTGCCCCCGCCTTATATGTTGTGCTCCCCCACCATCAATTATCGATGTGGAACTAAACCCAACAGACACGCCCCTGGTGTACCCGATCGGCCCCTCTCATCCACGCCGCCGCCGCCGTGCATGGAGTGGCTGGACCGGCAGCCGCCGAGGTCGGTGATGTTCGTCTTGTTCGGTCTGGCGGCGCGCTGCCGGCGGCGCAGATGCGGGAGCTGGAGCTGGGGCTAGAGCTCAGCGGGCAGCGGTTCCTATGGGTGGTGCGGAGCCCCAGCGACGAGGGCGCCGTCAACGACAACTACTATGACGCAGAGAGCAAGGAGGACCCCTTCGGCTACCTCCCGGAGGGGTTCGTGGAGCGGACCGGCGCCGTGGGGCTCGTCGTGCCGTCCTGGGCGCCGCAGATCGAGGTGCTGGCGCACGTCGCCACGGGCGGCTTCCTCACCCACTGCGGCTGGAACTCGGTGCTCGAGAGCCTCGTCCACAGCGTGCCCATGGTGGCCTGGCCGCTCTACGCGGAGCAGAGGCAGAATGTCGTCATGCTCTCTGACGACGGCGTCGGCGCCGCGATCCGGGTGCCCGAGTCCAAGGGCAAGGAGAAGATCGCGGCGACCGTGAGGGAGGTGATGCAGGGGGAAGGGAAGGGAGCCGCGGTTAGGGCCAAGGTGCCCAAGCTGCGGAAGGCCGCAGCGGAGGGCCTCCGCCAAGGGGGGCCGCCGCTGCCGCGCTGGCCGAGGTGGTAACTAGATTTAAAAAATTTATCTCACAAATTATAGATAAACTGTGTAATTAATTATAGTTTTATCTATATTTAATACTATATGCATGTGTTTAAAGATTACATAAAGATTCGATGTGACAGAAAATTTGGAATTTTGAAGGGAAGGGGCCTTACTGTCGAGGCCTACCACCAGTGATCTAGTCTAGCCCAGCGCCCCACTCACTGGCTCACACTCGTCGTTTCAGAAAACCCCACCCTCGTCGTCGGCGGCGGCGGCGGCGACAGGAACAGATGGGGCGGGTCTCCACGGTTGCTCTCGCGGCGGCGGCGGCGACGGCGGCGCTGCTGGTGTTGTTGCCGATGCTGCTGGTGTTGCCGCCGGACGCGGAGACGTATGAGCAGGAGAGCCGGCGGATGTTCGTGGAGTGGAAGGCTAAGTACAGGAAGAGGAGTGCCTTTAGATACGCCGGCGAAGAGGAGTGCCGGTACGCGGTGTTCAAGGAGAGCCGCCGCCACGTCGCCCGGTCCAGGGCCGCCGGGGTGACCACATCTGGCCTCAACGGTCTCAGCGCCCGCGCCGCGGAGGAGATCCAGCGCGGGTACCGGGTCCGGCCCGGGGAGGGACTGTACGAGCAGGAGACCCGCCGGGTGTTCGTGGTTGGAAGGCCAAGTACGGCAAGACCTACAGAGACGTCGGTGAGGAGGAGTGCCGGTACATGCTGTTCAAGGGCAACCGATGTTTCATCGTTGGGCTCAACGCCGCCGCCGGGCAAAACGTGTACGGCCTCAACCAATTCGGCGACCTCACCAAGACACCAACGAGGAGGTCCGGGAACGCTGCTACCCGGAGATGGAGGACCGAGACCCGAGCGCCAGGTGCCAAGCCGTCACCCACGCGGGCCCTGACCATGAGAGGCTGATTCGGTACCAGGTAATAATCTTGTTGCTAGCTGTTTTTTTTCCTTTATTGTTATTGTTATTTCTTTACATGTAGTTGATTACCATTTGCATCAAAGGGAGATTATGGATTTTGTTTCGCGCCCCCAGGTACATTAGTCCTCTAATTATTGATTCTTTGTTTGTTCAATGTAACTGCACTGGTTTCTTTCGGTATCCATATATCCATATGAACACAAGTAGGGAATGCCTTCCGCCTGCAGATCATGAGACTAAACACATATTTCAATGGTGTACCAATGGCTTCGTATGTGCAACTGCAAAGATCTCATGAGTAGTGCCTTGGTCTGTAGACATGGGAACAATATTCTAGAGCTAACTACAAGTATGTGAAGTTTTTTGTTGACCTCTTTGGATACGATTGATTAACCTAGCAGTTCAATCTGTATTACTACTAATCAGTGGTGGATCCAGGATGCGATCAAGGGGGCTAACTAATAAATATCATGATCAACAGAAGATTTTGGAGATTTTTATAGAGATTTAATAGAGAAATAAGTGAATTTTATAGAGATTTAATGGAGAAATGAGTAAATTTTGAAGAAATTTAATAGAAAAAGAAGCGATTTTCATATACATTTAATGAAGAAAGGAGGCCATAGGGGGGGCTGCAGCCCCCCCCCCCCCCCCCCCCTGGATCCACCCCTGCTACTAATAGTGTAGTATATGGTAACTGAGAATTTCTATATGGCTTTACCCAAAGTTGTATAGTTGTGATTACCAACTGGAGTACAGCATGGAAGAGAAACAAGGGTTTGGTTTTATGATCAACGTGTGTTATAGAAAAAACATATTCCTTTGATCAAACATGGACAGACATTAAAGATTCTCGTCATTTGGACTGAGATAAGATTAGCTGAAGAGGAGAAAAATATAATAGTGTGCTAATACTTGATAAGCTGTTGTGGTGGATCCATTACCCGTTTTTCTCTAATATAATGGATGATCTCACCATCTTCTGTCGTTTCACATGATGCTAAATAGCCTGTTGGTCTTGGAAACATCTTAAATCTGAATCTAGTGTGGATGTTTCTTAATCCTATTGGTACCAGTTATACATATTCTCATTCGCTACTTTTTACTTGTTCTATTATATAGTTTTGCCAGTGCGTTGCTACCGAAGCAGAACTGAAACAAACAGAGTCTGGAGGTAGCGTTGTTCCTGGAGATGAAGCACACATGTGGATCTGAACATCACCTGTGTTTGTTGCTGGAGAATTTTAGAATAAGGGATGTTGCTAATATAATATTGTAAATTTGAGATGAAAATGTAGCCATTTCCAACCTATGATAAAGATTGTTGTTTATCATGGGTGGGGTGTTTTCTGCTCTTTGGCGCCTCTCTCATGCAATTGTAATTTTTTTTTTGTCATGGGCCTGTTTGAAAGAATTGCTGTCTAATTTAATTTGTGGACTCTACTAGCAAATTTAAGGGACTAATACTTCAACTCTTTTTGCGTCACATATATTGAACCAGATATCATCATATTCACTTTTCATCTCAATTGTAAACAATAACTTTGGGTCGTTATTCAAACTCATGGTTGAGAATAAATGTCGTGACGGTCCTACTGATGTGTGGCAGTGTAGGACGGAGGGACAGGCTCCAAAGCTGATGATAATGCACAGGGACCTCAGGCACCTCCGATTGTAAATCCAACTGCATGGACAGAGGGTTAGGCTACTGCAAATGGTATGCCTTGTTTAATTTCACATGGTTTTCAGTGTTGTCCCAAAAGTTATTCCTGTTCTTTTCATAATACCTTTTGCATAATACGAGTCATAGACAAACCTGCTACGTTTAGGGTATTATGTACCTGTCTCTTCAATTACTTTTAGTGGAGCCATACAAAGAGGAATTGCTGACTGAAATGGTAGAGAAAATGTAGATTGGAAAGAGATAGGCTTCTGTAGAGATGATATACATACATAGCAGATATGTGTATATAATTTTTATTTTTAGGTATATTGATTGCTTCACTGTTTCTGCCAAGGTGCATTTAAAATCATTTTCTTATTTATTGTCATTCTATGTAGCAATTCCCTTTGCTTCATATTTTGTGCAGCGGACATTGGTTTTATTTATAATAGTGGAATTGTGGTGAAACATTGAAACTCATTGCTTGAGTGCTCATCAGAATACACATATATGTTGGCAGAATACGTAATGTTTCAATTCAGTCTGTACACTGATGCAGCGATATTTATTGATTGGAATTGAGATCCTAGTTTTATCATAAGAATTTCTGACACGCGCGGTGTGGCCGTTTAACTGCGGCCATTTGCATATCTCCATGCAGCAAAATGGGGAGGGGAGGTGGGTTGTGTAGGGCTAGTTTGGATGATGTCCTGCACCTGCACCTACACACCGCAACAATAAATTTGTCTGCATCCCTGTTACTGTGAGACTACCTTTGCTACTTTTGTTGTAACCATCTCTAGTTAGCCGGTTGACTAAATTTACTAGGAAACTGAAGTCTGAAGGTCAGTGATGCTAACCACTTATCAGTTGGATGTTCATATTGCAGGCAAGGGACGACACTGAGTACAGTGGATCAGAAGCAAAACCTCATTAGTGAACACAAGCAGAAATAGAAACGAGGTCAATGTGGCCTGTTTCTCACATGTAGGTCACAATTTTGTAGCTATAAGTTTCATGAACACTTGTCTAATTGTATATTTGTTCAACATTTTGTATCTTGTAAGGTCTCCTTGTCATCTAAAAAGGTCATTGTCTTCGCGTGGGTCAATAGACACTGAAATTGAGTACCAATCTACCATGAGGACAAGGCTGTCATGAAATGGATGGAGAATAAATTAGATTTATGTTTTTAATCATTGTTTGTATAGCTATTCACATTCCCACTCAACATTTATTTTTGACTGGAATGACTTGTGCTCATTAATTAATTACCTTAATGCAAAGTCTGAAAGTGCATTTGTAGTCAATTTAATCGATTTATTAAATTGGAGATTATAACAAAATTGTGCCAATCAAATGGAAGATCAGTTTCCATGAATGTATTGTTCTGATTCTAAATTTTATATATTCCAATAGCAATTGTGCCAATCAAATGGAAAGTTGTTTTCTATATCAAATCTCGGACCGACTATCTGTGACTATATATAAAAGGTTTATAGTTAACCTGCTCTTTCATAAATGAAGAATAAACAAATCTTAACTAACCAATAGCAAGCAATGTAATCCGCATCGGATTGATTACTTTGACCAAAACTATAACCGACCGGTGGGAAAAAAAAGTGGACGTGGTCAATCCCTCCCCCAAAAAGAAACAACCCCCCTGATAGAGATGCCATAAAAAACAACTGTCAGAAAGCAGGATAGCAGGAAATTGGGATGAATTTGAGGAATTAGGCGGGGATTAGCAAGAACAGGAAGAAATAACAGAGGTAGAACACAAGTTCAGGAGTTCAATTCATCAATACCTCTTATAGGGAACACAACGAGACTTATATGTTCATCAGTACATGGGCCAGGCCTAATCGCAAATGGCTCGCAGGCCCATACTCAGACGTACTACTGCTACTCTTGTTATCCAGGCCCGGGTCATGACATCAGACTCCGATGTTCGGGTAGGAGCCTCCCTCCCTTAACATGCCGCACCTCGTATCTGGGCGCGGGAGGATGAGATACCCCTCCTCGCCCCAGTCCTCGCCATACGAGTTCTTGAGAATGTACTGGGTGTCATAGCCGACAAGGAGGAGCTCTTGGTCGTTGTCGATGTCGACTCCTCCGCAGTGCTTGGTGTAGAATCCCCCATCGTAGTCCCAGAAGGCGGTGTTGTTGTCGCCGACTGCAATGGAGACGACGACCGGTCCATCGATAACTGCTGAAAGGAGCGCGTACTCGTCGTCGGCCGGAGTCTGCTCGAATCCTCTGAAGATGAGGTCCGCCCGCGGTATGCCGCCGGCGTGGCAGGTACCGTTCACCGCCGTGTAGGGATAGGAGGAAGAGGAGGCCAGCCCGTTCTTGCTGACGTAGTTGAACGCGCTGACGGCCTCTCCGCCGGCGCAGCCCTCGCTCTCGGCATCGCAGTCGAGGATCTCCTGCTGGGACAGCGGCACCGGCTTCACCTTGTTGGTCGCCCCTCGGATGGCCGTGCGAGTCTCCAGGGCGCCGGTGGCGGCGAACGCCCAGGAGGAGCCGCAATTGCCCTGGTCCATGACGGGACCCAGGCAGGGCTCGTCGGTCGCACGACTTGTCACGCCAGTCGACGTAGGGTGGCAGCGGCAGGAGGGGGCCGCGCCTCTTGACGGGGAGGTTGCGGCGGCGGTTGCGCCGCTCCGCCGCGGTCGACGTCATGCGGCACTTGTAGGCGTGGAGCTCGTCGGCGCTCAGGTCGGCGAAGCCGTTCAGGCCAGGAGGCGCCGCCGCGTCGCCCGCGACACGAGCACGGGACGCGACGCGACGCGCCGTCCGCTTGAAGGAGTCGAACCGGCGGAGCTTCTCCGCCGGGTCGCGCGCCGCTACACGGCCACGGTAGCGCTCGCCCCACCTCTCGTAGAGCGCCCACAGGGATGTGTCCGACTCGAGGTCCGCGGCGGTGAACTTCACGCCGCGGCCGGCGGCTGGCTCCAGCAGAGCCAGCAGTGCCACCACGCCTGCTAGCGCGGCGGCGAGCTGCTGCGGCTTCATCATCGCGATCGGCCTGCTAGCAGTAGCACGGACTAGTCTCTCTGTGTGACTGTGTGGTTTAGCGAGAACGTGCAGCTGGGAGGAAGAGATCGAGTGGGTTTAGCGAGAACTGTGTGGCCTGCCTGAGTGCCTGCTGCCTCCTTTTATAGGCGCGATTGAGCGCGCCGTGCGCGCGACTTGAAGTCGAAGATATGCATATGGTGCGCTGCAGCAAGCCGACCGGCCGGGGACGAGCTAGCAGTCAGGTCTAACCTGGCTGCTTGGGTCAGTTGGGTGTGCACCGGCCGGGCGGCCAACTCTGTTCCGGGCCAGCACCCCCAGCACCGGGACGGACAGGCGGAAGGCGAAGAAGGCGGCAAAGGAGTGGCTGACAAAAATCCGACAATAGAAGATGGGAGGCTGACTTCGGGGACAACTTGTCAGTAGGCGCGGGCGGGACAACTTGTTAGGCAATCCGTTATGCTTTGGAGATTGCTTCGGCCTTTGGGATGGGCCTGATGTTTGTTGGACCGGCCCATTGGTCAGTGGAACACGTCTTGTGAAGGTTATATGGCGGTTGCGTAGCCATAGTGCCATTCCAATAATGTTGTGAAGGCTATGTAGAATTTCAGATCGGGAACCGATCGATTTGCTCCATATATATATATATGCATGACGATGAGCACCAACTAAAACGCGTTCGATTCGATCAGCGCGCTGGCCCTTCTGGCTGGCATCTTCTGATGCTTGCATGCGCGGTGCGCCCAGCCGCATCATGCATCTCTCGATCGATCCGATCGGCCGGCACATTTGAGCGACCGAGCTGAGGTGAACCGTGCAGTGCATCAGGTCGCGGTACGGTACACGGGTGCGCGTGGCGGGCGCGTCCGTCCGCGGACGCTACACTTGCTCGCCCGTACGTATTCTCGGTGATGCCCCTTGCAACCTACCTGCATGCGTGGAGCGGCCATGCATGGTCCGAGTCCACGGGCACCGCGTCGCTGAAGCGCAAGCACGCGGCGCGGAAGAGGTTGAGGTCTCGTCACCGGTGACGTGTCCATCTCTGGGTTCCGGCCCGTTCAGAGACTTCATCCAAACTGTTAATTACTACAGCAGACGACTCCTCCTTGGCCTTGAGCGGGCCGGACGATTTGATCGAATCAGAGCGCGTGCCAGATCGACATACGTACGTACGTGTACGTGTCACGTCAGTACGTTTTGCTCGCATGCATGGAATCTATCGCCTCGCCTGCCGGTGATCATAGGAAGCGACGATTGGGTGTTTGTTTGCCTGTGCGCATATTTGGACAGCCGTCCACGTCCACGTCCACCAACCGTCCGATGTCAAACAACTGGCGAAGAGAGAGGGCATCAATGCATAGAGACGAGAGGACCTGGGCACCGGAAGCGTGAGGCGAGAGGACCTGCTCCAGGACGGTGCATGAGACCGTCGGAGCAGAAGGCGGGTTCCCCCGGCGCCGGCGGCTTCTCTCGCCGAGCGAAGATGGTGATGGTGAGGTGCGAGCACTTCGGCGCAAGAGTTGATTCGGTAGAGGGAGAGAGGGAGATGGAGACTATTCGGCGGGCGCCGAGGCTGCCGGAGTAGATCTGGCCGGCGGGCGCCGAGACTGGAGGAGATCTGGCGCGGACGCCGAGGTTGGTCGGAGGAGATCTGGCCGGCGGGCGCTGAAGCTGTCGGAGAAGATCTGGCCGGCGCTCGCGAACTTCATCGGATTTGAGGAGGCCATGGCCGGAGGATTGAAGACCTGCTGCAGAGATCTCGGAGACGAAGGGCACAGGGAACCGGGATCCTCTGTGCGGGACGGAGACGAAGGCACAGGGAACCGGCGGCTTTTTTTTTTTTCTAACCGACAGGACTTAGGCCTATACGAAGGATGTAGTGCATCTAATTTAATCCAGGCCGCACAAATTAAACGGACGTCATCGGCAAATGGCTGCCTGGGCAAATGACCGCAGAATCGTATTTGCGGTGATCATATCGGTCGCTATGGCTACTGTTTGGACCGACCCGAGAGGCATGCATCGACCAGAAGCAGATCAATGCGCAACGTCGTCTACTAATAACCCAACAAATTAAACTTTCTGTTTTGTGCCTTTAGTACGTTACAGATCGACTACATAGTGCAACTATATATATATATATACACTAGTTAACCCCGCGCTTCGCTGCGTTTGTATGAGTATATATATGCAACAAAAGATACAGTAAAATATTTGAGTACGGATGCGGAGCAAATGGGCTGAAATGCTGACAAATGTAAAATTTGAAGGCAATAAAAAAATTGAATTGGACTGATGAAGGTTAGAGAAGCATGTGGCCGGGAAAAGAGAAAAGAAACGGGAGGAGCTCCCAGTATGCGATACGTGGAGGGTAGGGCGATTCGTGCATGCAGCAGGCCAGACGTAGGAATACGACAACAATGAACAGTGGGACAGTAACTCAGGCGTCCGTACATCTACGACTGTATATATTTCTATTCTAATTCTATTTCTATACATGTGTAAGCACTCTAGTCAAACACACAATACTATATCTGAATGCGTGCATCGTGGAGCACACAAATAGAGCAAGCACACGTTAATGCCTGGTCCGTCTTCCTTGTTTCAACCGTCCTTCAATGGCCACACAAATAAGACACGGCGTGGCGTGAAGCACACACCAGCAGGTCTTTTTTTTTTAATTAACTCGCACGACGTATGCACGCGCGCGAACTTAAATAGCAGCACAAGGGCCGGCGTAGCTGCCATGCACGGTCAGGCTGCTTACGGCTGCTATACTATTAGACCACTGGCGGTGGGTCTAATATGTACAATTTCAGATCGGGAATTGCTCATTGCATAGCTCTATATATGCATGAGCACCCAAAACACGTTCGATTCGATCATTAGCTGGCCCTGCTGCTGCTGGCATCTGCCGCTTGCGCGCGCGGTGCGCCCAGCCGCATCATCGATCGATCGAGATCCGATCGGCACACGCACATTTGAGCGACCGAGCGAGCTGAGGAGGTGAACCATGCATGCAGTACGTGCAGCTCGCGGTACACCGCAGGCGCCGTGCCGTACACCTGCTATCTCGCTCGTAGTCTCGTAGAGGAATGGGCCTGCAACCTGCATGCGTCCAAGAGTTTTTTTTTTTCTTTTTTTTTCAATCAACACTGTCCAAGAGGTTAACGGGTGACGGGTCTCGTCTCGCCCGTGACGCGTCGATCTCTGGGCTCGTACGTTCAGAGACTTCATTTAGTACCTCGGATGGGTGAAAGTGATACAATACTAGTACTATCTGATTTCTCCATTAATTTTCTTTTACGTTACTACCAGTATGTACATCACCTCGCAATACCACAGACCTACCAAGCTTGGAAAACGTTCCTGAATGTTGCTTTCTCCGTTGACATCTTAGTCCTTTTTGCTGGGCTATCAGCTGGATGAGGAGAAATGATGTAATCAAAGGAACAAAAGTCCTTCTGTTGCAGACTGTACAAGATACTCGTATGTGACAGTGGAGTCTCGAGTCTAGTTGCTGCACACGACAAAAGCTACGATCCCCCATTCTAGAATCATGGATCCAGTCTCACTTGTCTTTTTTTTTAAAAAAAAAAAACGCCTCTTTCTTTGTTTGCTGATCCCCCCCCCCCCCCCCCCCCCTCTTCTCTGTTTTGCCTTCTAAAAAATATGTACTCACTCTTTAGAAACATGTATATCTTGAAATAAATATATTATCAAAATAGATTAAATGATCTATCTAATGAAACGATCCATATCGCCATTTAGAGGAAGTGATACAGTGGGAGCATGATCCGCACGATCCCTTGGTGGATAGTTTTTTAGAAAGGCGGCAAAAGCTTTGCCGGATTTTTATTATACGAGTAAAGTAGAAAAAAGAAAAACAACCAAGAAAAAAAAACAAAAAGAGAGATACAACCCCACTTCTACTCCTACTGATACTACCCCTACTCGATCTACCATCCCCTTGGTGGATAGTATCTATGCAATTTAACTGAACTAGTTACTCATGCAACGAATGTATAAATACTTACGAAAATTCCAATATGTGACCTGTCGCGTTCTCCACGATGATACAAACCCCTCTCCGGCTTTCCCTCCCGCAACTGCCTAGGACCGACCATGACCGCGACCCACCGGAGTCGGAGAAGACAATAGCACGGCTAGGGTTCCAGTGAGTCATCTTCTTCTTTTTCGGCAGCAGAGGCGGCAAGTTTCGCTGAGCCGTCTTCTTTGGCGCCGGCGAGGTGGCCTCCTCCTCCTCCTCCTCCTCCTCCTATTGAATATGTTTGCGACGGAAACGAAGGAGATGGCTACATTAGGGTTTTGACGACCTCCCCCCTTCGACGCCTCTAGCGAGCTATAGAAGGGGCTAGCCGAGGCAAGGCAGGTCGATCTGTTTATGGGGCCTGGCGGTGTTAGCGGCGGACGAACCAAGACTCGGGGCGGGGGCGCCATGCATGGCCGGAGCTCGGCGTCGCCAACGAGCATGGCCATGGTGGAGCTCTGACCAGAGAGTGGGATAGGGGAAGAAGGCGGCCGCTATGGGCGCTAGGGTTCGCCTGTATAGCACACAGCAGGGTGGGGGTGCGGATGAGGAGGATGGCGAGGTCGAGGATGAAGGTTGGTGTGACCGGTCGTGGCTTATCCACCCCCAAATAATTATTGTCAGAGTTTCTCTAGAATGAATTTCTTTTTACACATCGATGTACTAGTTTTTTATTTTTCGAAATTCTAAACTATCAGTTAAGTGAGCCGGCTACGTCGCATGTGTAGTCAAATGGAAATCAATGGTTGTTTTCCATGCGTACTTGTCCGATAGTGAGAGTTTTGTTGTGTGAATAGTAATACTACCTGCATGCGCATGAGTAGGTCGGCAGACTCCCTCCTCTGGAAACGGTGGTCGGAGAACTCGCGGCGGACCCTCTCCACGTCGGCGCGCTCCTCCGGCGTGCCGAGATCGGGATTGAACTCCCACGCCGCACGAAGCCGTTGGTCGACCGAAGCCACGGGCTGCCGTCGCCCTGCCCCACCTTCAGCCTCCACATGATGCTGCTGCTCGTGCTAATTAACTAGATAAAGACTAATTTGTAAACAACCTCCACTTATGATTTAGAACGGAGAAAGTAACTGTTAAACAAACCTTGCTTATTATGTTCTAAGAAGGATCGGATCGGAGCAGCTGCCTGCAGGCGGCCACACTGCCGACGACGTGAGGAGGGAGTGCTAGCTGTGGAGTGGAGGTTTCTACGAGGACGAGGACGATTATTTAAAGGAGAGTACAAGAGGGGCGTATTTGTCAATGACCAAATTATAATATTGAGCAAAATATTGCTACTAGTTGTCGATGAGCAAAATAGATCTCTCCCTGAGTAAGTTGAATACGAATAAGAAATAAATAAGACTTTTTTATTTATGCGTTTTGTAATGGGAGAAATTATCAAAAGGTTGTATATATTTTAAATTTGATACATGCTTAATAGGATATTATGATATTGTTGCCAACAAATATTATGGATTTGGTGGTCATCATTTGATAATAAAAGATTTTTAAAAGTATAGAAAGAGAGTAAACATAAATATATATGCACTATTTTCATTATCGTTTTATTAATGTCTGATAGTCTTTTCTCCAGTTGTAACGCACGGGTATATTTACAAGTAAACTTAAAAAGTCAAAGAACTTATAATTTGGAACGAAAGGGACTAGTATACCCCCATTCAATAATGGCCATACATAGTTGATAGAACTTGCAGGTTTTTTATACTAGCAAAACTGTATGTGCATTGCAACGGAAGAAAAAAAAAGTTGTTAATGTTAATAGGAAGCAAGGACGAGAACGTTACATATCTATTTATCTTTTATATTATCATTTTATAGAATTTAAAATATATAATTAATTTTATGGTGAATACAACACCCACAACATTAATCAATATCAACGGTACGGTAATAATATGACAACATCCTATTAAGGTTGTATCGAATTTAAATATAATTTTGATAGATTTTTTCTTATACAAAAATATTTACTTATAAGTATGTCATAATTTTAATTTTCTAATACTCACGTATTGATGATGTTAGATATTGAGTTCCTTGACTTCCTCCGAGGACCTATAAAAATCTAGAATTTTAATATATGGTTATGGTCGATGAGGACTTAGTTGATATCTATCAAGAATTGGTATGTCCGTTCATCCTCGATTTTCATATGGTAGCCCTTGTGTGATTGCACTGGTATATGTGTATAACTTGTCGATACATTTATTTAGATTAGATTGGTTATAAACTACTTAACATTTCAACTCACAGTTTTATTTTTGGTTGGACCATTCGTGGACCAGGTTCTAATAATAAGGTAAATTTTATTCCTAATCAAAGCTACATCAACAATTTAGTGATGGGAGTGTTTATTTATACAAAACAATCCCAGTTTGGTTAGTGCTTTGGATTTTGCTCTAGAAGAAAGTCGGCTGTGGAATGTGGCTGGGCCTCGGGGACTATCTTTCTTGGCTTCTCAGCCTCCCACTCCCCGGTAGCCCTGTAATTTGGAAGATATCCAATCTTGGTCGCCTTTTTTATTTTTTCCATAGGCGCGTGTTGTTTTTTTTTATTTCTGCAGTGGTGTTGTGTGTGTTGTAACTAGGGGTCTTTCCCCCTTATTTCTTCTTAATACAAAGAAACACAGTTTCTCCTGTGTTTTCGGGAAAAAAATGATGGAAAACCATATTACATTTTAAAGCCCCCTGAAGAAAGGTGGATCACGTGCAGGTCTATTCTCTTGCTCTCGGAAGAGTGCATGTGGAACAAGGCTTTCTCTGAAAACATTTGCAGTGAAGTTTAGCAAGCGGCCATTGCATTGAAATTTTTGCAGTAAATTGCCATTTCTGTCAGTTAAGCTGCCAATGAAAACCATCAACCAGCACATCTCCCTCCCGAATATGCGATCACCAACTTCCATGTTCTTCAAAGTGGCTTATCTCAATGACCGCCAATTTAATGCGATACTTGTGGACCCATACCACACCTTTGTATTTCTGCAGAAGCCAAAGATTCACCTTTGATCCACCGACATTACTGTTCGATATTGCAAGCATGCCATCAATCTCAAGCAACGATGGCACAAAAGCTAAATTCTTAACAGGTGCATGCAACAACCAGAACACTTCATCTATGGTGTCGAACACCAGTATGTCACTGCAATTGGACAAGGAAATCAGCCAGTGTAGGTTGCCATGGAATAGGAAAGGCTCATCAAAGTCTATAGCATCAGATCCTGTTGCTATCAATTGTATCACAAATGCCAACGCCGAATGGGGCCTAATGCACCTCTCATTCCCTGATCCCACCGTGCTGATGTAGAATGTAGTTTCCAAACCAATTTCTCGGTAGTACAATACTTGGTACTCGGAGCCATGAACATAAAACCCGGCAGCCTTGACATATTTAAGCTGCTCCCTCGCCCTGAGATGCATCAAAATCTCCCTGTGAACGGGAGGAAAAAAAAATACAAAATAGGGTTACAAACCAACATGAAGCTCACCTCACTCTGGAATTCACCATTCATCTTCCTCTAACATGACCTGCTAAACTCCTCAGGTGGTGGCGGCGGCGGGCGATGAGAAATGAGCTTTAAAAAACCTTTTTCCATGTTAACCGACAGCGTGCGGACCAGTGTCAGCGAGGATCTTCAATTGGGCCAAGCCTTCGTCAACCAAAGTAAAGCCCAAAAAGTTCGGGTACTCCTGTTGGGCCTTATCCTCACGATCACACATCAAAACATGGAAAGGGATTTGCCGTTTCTTGTCTCCGGCTCGGTTGGCGGGTGTCATCCTTCGACCTCGGTGCAGTGCCAGAGGTGAGTTTCTGTTGGCGGTGGCCTGTGCGGTGTCCGTTGTGTCTGTGTCTCTGTGATGCATGCCGATGGCGTCATTTGCGAGGTTCCGGAAGCTGGCGATGATTTCTTCAATTTTTTATCCTATATGTGCCAGTGTTCCAATCTTCTACTATGTTTTTCCTTGTGCCATCGGTGCTCACGTCCACAACGGTAGTGCGGACTTCGTCATCAAACGGTAGGGCATGGCGGCGGCGGGTATATGGAGGAATTTTAGCAGACATACCGGCGACGAGAAGATGTGGACCGGTGTTTGGTGGAGTCCAGTCAACAATTGTGCTTACCAACAGAATCTGTGACGCTGAGGAAACGAAAGTTTGCCATTTGCTGGTGCGTTCAATGGACCAATTGCACATCTCTGATGTGCTTTCCAAAAATTGAATTTCTTCGTTGACCAGGAATTCGATCACGAGCTTCATTCTTGGTACACTTCATCATTGCGGCCTTGCGGGAGACGGGGAAGTTCCAGGTTGTGGCGGCAATGGCTGTCGCGAAGCCATAAGAAGCACCTCAAATGGATGTAATTTTTTTTTTCAGAGGTGCTCTTGTAGGGGACTGGATTCAAATACATACATATTGGCTGCAATTTTAGAAAGAATGGCTAAACTGACATTACCTTAAAAAAATTAGCAAAATTGATTAAAATTGTTGCAAAAGATTCATTATGACAACCACAATTGGCATATTGATGTGGTTATATACGCATGTGGGTCCGCTTCAAAATACGTTAGAGTTTTGACCTCAGAATTTAAAACTATGTGTTCAAATTCAGCCTCGTGTTTTTTTTAAAAAAATAACTAAAATTTATTAGAAATGATTCATTATGACAAACCCCGTGCCTCAATGTCCCAATCTCTGTGGGCCTCTGAACTCTGAAGGCGGTGGAGACGAAGTGACAGCCCAGAGGTAATCGGACCAGGCCGCCGTCAATAAACACTATAAGCCCATAAGATTGTCACGTTATGTCCTTTTTTTAAAAAAAAAAAAGTCTACTTTTCCTCCTCAACTTTTGTGAAAGTTTGTTTTCCTCCCTGAACTCTAAAATCAGACAAAACATATCTCGAAAATTTTGAAACCATGCATTTTACCTCCATGTCCCAGTTATAAGCGGTTTTGAGACGGTTTTGTCCTTTTTAAAAAATATATTTCTGTTGATTTTTAAAAAAATCATACTCTCTTCATCCCAAATTATAAGACATTCCAAGAATCTTGGAGAGTCAAAATATCTCAAGTTTAACCAATAGTTATAGTAAAAAATTATAAAGATTTATGACATTAAATAGACATACTATGAAAATATAATTCATAGCGAATCTAACGATACTTAGTTGGCATAATAAATATTGTTATATAAGTTTGGTCAAACTTGAGATACTTTGACCCTCCAAGATTATTGCGATGTCTTATAATTTGGGATGGAGGGAGTAGTCAATAAAAAATTTTGTAGGATTCCAAATAAGTAGGTCTACACAATATAAATATATAATATAGTATACTTTAGTATAAAGCTTTTGCTATAGATTTAAATCTATTATTTTTTATAATTAATTGGAATAATTCAAAACTATAGTTTCTATGGTTTAATTATGATGAAATTTTTATGCTAGATTAATTATTGTATTCTTAAACTATATTGAAAATTTTATACTCATTGGATCAAGTATAGACTAGTTATATATTTATTTAGGGTTTATGCTTGTTAAATACAAATAATTATATAACTAATTTATACATGATCCAATGAGTATAAATTTTTTACAGTAGTTCAAACATATAATAATTAGACTACCATACAATTTCACCACAATTGAACAAAAAACTGCAATTATAAATTATCTTAATTAATTATAAAAAAGAATATATCTAAATATATAACTAAAACTTTGTACTAAAATATATCATATTATATGTTCATGTTGTATATCTACTCATGTATAACCCAACAAAAGAAGAATTTTCATTTTATAATTTTCTTATGATTTACTATAATTTTTATAGATTGAGTCAAAATAAGAAGAAAAAAAGATAAAATCACCTTTAAAACCGTTTATAATCCGGCGAGATAAATAAAGTTACAAGAGGTGTTTTGTCCGATTTTAGAGTCCATAAAAGAAAAACGGACTTTCACAAAAGTTAAGGGAAAAACGTAGATTTTTCTTCTTTTTCTTTTATCTCGCCAACTCTATGGAGACAAGATGCCCGTGAACTTTTCGTGTCGCTAATTCTAGTACTAGGCTGGCCGATTTAATAGTTATTAGGGCAGAATGAAAGTTCGTCTCTTCAGTCTATGCCTTGCTTGTTCAAGCAATGTTTCGGCCCAACTGCTGTCAATAAAGGCTTTGCTTTCCTTGAATCACACGGGAAAGCTGGACAAACGTAGCAGACCGCAAACTTGATCGGGATTCTGCGTCTTCACTTCCGCGAAGCTAAGTTCCTACGCCTATGGACATGACGGCATGACCGATCTGAGGACACCGCATATGACATGTCACCGCCAAATTTTATCAGTCGTTACAACCTTGCAGGCTGCAACACTATGTAAGAAAATGGAATCCTCGCTCACTCTTCTCTGAAAAAATTAATTTCTAGAGAAAAATTTGTTCATGAATAAATCAATTCCAAAGGATAATGTGGGACCTATTTAATACTCCTCGTATATCTATCCTATTAAGATTATGTTTGGGAGCGTTCCATGGAGCGGATTTTTGAAGAGTCCCATTCCACACTTGCTAAGATTTTTTTAGAGTGAAATGATTCTCTACCGACTCCGTAAAGCGGTTATCTAAAATGAACTAAGATGCTATGAAAAAAGTAGCTTATCTTGATTCTGTGAGGCAAGTCGTCATAGTGATTTTAAAAGTTTATACTAAAAAATAAAATAGAATCATTTTCGGTTTCAGAATCACTTCACCAAAAAAATCAGATAGCATAACTAAAAAATCAGAAAGTACATCTCTGTCAAATAGGGTCTAATATTCGCATCGCCTTGTGGCCTCCCGTCTCCAATCCCTTCCTGTATTCCCATCTAGCACATAACCCAAACATCGACTACTGTGCAACTTAATGGTTGGACTCAAATTAATTAACAATAATATGGTTATTTGGTAGCTATATTAATTCGTGCAAAACTTGTTAGGAATTGATTTTTTTTAAAACAGAGTGAGTATGTTTTAATTTGGCAGTTGATCTTGCGCAAACCTCTATGATTTGCAATATAGTAGAAACTGGGTTAGTCTCCTGTATATAAAGGATAAGGGGCTGATTGGTTGATGTCCAAAATTTGGTTGCCAAAACTTAAAGCCAGTTAATTTGTTACCAAAATTTCTCAATACCTCACAATTAGCATACCAAATCTACGACAATTGGTTGCTCAAGTTTTGGCAATCTTTTCTTGCCAAATCTTGGGCATGGCAAATTTTAGTTAGCCAACCAATCGGACCCTAGATACCTGGCTTTGCCACCACGAACTCGCCATGTGCCGATGTGGTGGAGCGCACAGATATACATCCTGTTCGCTTGGCTTTTTAGCCGGCTTAAATCCAGTCAGAACAGTGAAATCAGACACAACAGTGCATAATTCTGCCAAGCGAACATGCCCTATTGGTCATGCTGAGCTAAAACCTCATTGCAATGCAACGAACCTTTGCAGCCCAGTCATAAGGAGTTTTCGAAACAAAAACAAAGAAGAAGAGACCAATAATCAGGAGGAGGCAGGGCATGATCACATTCAGTCTTTGCAATTTGCCATGTTAACTGAGCAAAAAGTCAAGCTCTTATGTTCAGTTCAGAGCTGGACAGCGTGGCCATCACCAAGTAGGCGGAGTAAACGCGGCTGCTGCCAGGCATCACATGGAGCTCCGTACTCGCACTCCCAGTTGGTGGCAAGGAACTAGTTTTAATTCTTCGATCTGATGACGCGAAAGAACTGAAATTATGTATTCCTACAAAGCAACCAAGTCAATTCACGGCCAATTTGTTAAAAGTCCTATCCTATCAGCGCAACGGATAAGGCTGTTTTTCTCTCTCTCACGAATACTCGGTGTGACAGTCATGAACTGATGGGTCTACCAACCGTATTTTGTCTGTGCAATTTCCTGAAAAAACAAAACCCATCCCCCTGTCTTCCCATTGGAAAAGACAAGGCTCTATCAAACAGGACACCCGGCAGTACGTGTCGTGTCACGACTGCAACACTTGGGGCGACAGGTAACACCGCTGTCGAGGCCAGCTGTTGTGCAGTAGCAGCAGCGCCATACCATACCATACCATACCGCCCTTTGAGTTGAGTACTCTCCATCTTCTCTCCTCATCCATCCAGTCCAAGGCGAGTGGAGAGAAAAGATTGAAAGAACATGCAAAAAACCGCGGCCTGCATACATCAGCTCGGGCCAAGACAGTTCCAATTCAGCACGTCGCCCGCGAGGAGGCCGCACGCGAACGACGACGGACAAGGACACGATGGCACGAGGCCCGGCCGCGGCGCGGGCTCGCCGAGACGTGTCAGCGCGCCACGGCTCAGACCTCACGAGTCACTTCGGCTCGGCGGTCTGGGCCCTCACAACACAGCAGCCTGGCGCCGATCGCCCGCCGGCATTTGGCAGCGAGGTGTCAGGAGCGGTGGGGCTCCTCTGGCAGCGACACGGTGGGTGCCAGTGCCAACGGCTAAAAACGTGGAGACCCCGAGGCAACGTGAACCGAAACAACTCGTTGCCGCTCGCCCCGGGTTGGCGCCTGGCCAGTGGCCAGCGGCTACCCGCCTTTCCGCTTGGCTTCGCTCGGAGGCGATGACGGACAAATAATCTCAGCTGTGTCAGCTCGGAGGCGTTCAAAACAACTCGAAATGCCAACGATAAACATCCCGTCCGGACGTGGGCCTTGGCACCGTGGGAAATCACCGGTCCACGCGAAAATAGCTGGGATATGCTTTTCTAGGCATATACTCAGATGGTTAGATAGAGGAATGAGTGATTTTGTGATTGCAACGCGGCTATTTTGCACCCTTTATGTTCAGAAGAAATGATTGTGACGACCATACTTGCGTCATAATAAAAGACGTGGTTTCCCACGCCGCGTGGTAGTTTACTATTGGCAAATCGAGACAAGCATGTGCCCAACTTGAACGTACGAAGCTGGTGATTTTATTGTAAACACCTTTGCGCATTGTATTCCCCTCCCCTTCCAAGATGAGATCTTTTTCACTCTATGACTGTGATCTTTTCAGGCACTCAGTACTGTTTATTATGGTGGGATCATGATCGTGCCACGTTCTGCCGTACACGTTCCACATTTGAACAGAAGCCGGAATCAAAGACTTCATTACTCATAAAAATTCCGTGCCTAAACGGATATTCTGAGTCCTGTAGTTTTCATCCTTGAATTGTGCATGAAAACAGCGCTAACTTTTTCGTGTCTCGGACATTCCGAGCTAACCGGAAAAAATGAATATAACCGTGCAACAATTTCATGTCCCAGAAGAGTAAGACTAGTTTGCGCAGGGCTGGAATATTTATAGCGTCTCTCCTCTTTTACTACGGAAGTATTATATAACCTGCCACGAGAGCTCAAAATTTCCGACTCAAATATTAGTATGTAGCATTTGTGTTGGCGCTTAAATTGGGCTTTGGTCAATTTTAAAAGGCCCATGATTAGCTTGTTTCAATATACAACAACATAACAATAGTACCATATTGATTTTTTTAGCGGGTAAGACCACCCGTGCTCCCTATAAAATAGAGGGTACAATTAAATTATGAACACACAATCATCAAAAATATATTTAATTTAAAATATCATCTCTCTGGTCCTTTTCCAACCCAAAAAGATATGATGTTGTCCATGTCTTGATTCGACGATCGGTGATGGTGTTCTAGCCTTGTCAGCCGACCTAATAGTGCAACTCATCCATGTTCTTGCCTCGACAGGTCCCTCTCAGTCGTGAGATTTAGCGGCGGTTTCTTTACTAATTTTCTCTTAAACTAGCTTACGCACAGTTGGTTAGCTTTTGATGGTTTGCTCGTAAACTTCTCCATCCTTCACCATGTAAGTGTGATACTGTGACGACCCAAACGAACTAGGCCAAGCTAGTGTATGACCGACCTTTGCGTCAACAATTTGAAACACCTCCCTTCCCTAGAAACAATTGCATGAACTACAAATTTAAAAATGTTTTGAATCAAAGCAGGCGGCGTCTTGAAATTCCAAACATTTGTTTTGAATCAAATTTTATCATCTGAATTACAAATCAAACATGGAACAGCACAAAGGGTCAGGCCAACACCATGATGCCTAAATCCGAGTCTCACTCCATCTCTTTTTCGAGGTACAGGGGGGAAAAGGTGGATAATGCATAGAAATAAACACTGAATCCTTGAAACCATACAAAACGGTGTTGTTATCCCTAATTCGCATGTCAATTTTATAATATTATTCTACGTTATTAACTTTAAGATCTTTCCTAGCCTTTTTTTAAACTAAAAAATAAGTTCACCTCTACTTTATCCCTGTTTGTTATGAGCAGCTAACGATGCTGCTGTAAAAGAACATTAGTATGCCCATGCACAAATGTCAACGATTTTACCTTTGTGTTGCCACCTTTACAGAGGTAAAAAATACTTAATAATAAAAAGCTTCGTAGCCAGTCAAACGTTTACAAACTTGCAGATGCATTCAACTATTTAAGTATAGTACATCATGTACAACAACCATCAAATAGAACCACGAAGTAGATGTTGTTCACTTGTTATTCTGACTGATTATGTCTTTTTTTTTAGGGACTGACTGATTATGTCTAAACTCGTGCAAAATAGAAGTTAACAAAAAAACAGTCGATAACTCAAAATTATTAGCCGTTGTGGACTTGTGGTAAATCGAATTTCTGTTACGTGATAAGCACAAATCAAGCCCCAACAGCCGGGACAGCGCCACAGCGGTAAAACTGGCCGGTGAGTCGGCGTGCTCGCCCGCTCCCATCTCTTCCTCAAGACTCAAGAGAAAAAAAAAAGAAAAAAAGAAAAGGGACGCGAGGCGGAGAGAAACAAACCCCGATACCCCGGAATCGCCGTGCAAAATCAAACAAAACCAGAGCGGCAGATTTTACAATAAGCAGCAACAGCTGCAGCTCGCAGCATACTCCACCGTCACGCCACCGCGCCGAGAGAGAAAAGCCGAGCGGTGGCAGGCGAGGCGAGGCGAGGGAAGAGGACGGACGAAAGGGGGAAATCGCCTGCCTGCCTGCTGCGGTGGGTTGGTGGGTGCCGCCGCATCCTGCTGCTCTGTTCCGCAGTCCACCCCCATTTACCTCGCCTGACCTCGCATGGATTCTCGCTCGCTTCTCCTCCACTCCACGCGCCGATCCGCCACCTGCCAGGAGAGCGCGACGCGATCCAATTGAGGTCCAGGAGGCAGCCAGGGGTGCCTGCCCGTTGCCTGTGTGTTCCCCTTTGTTTCCGCCTCCAAAAGCCAGCCCGCGCCGCCGCTGGAGGCCATCGCGCGCCTGCACGGCGTCTTGGTGGGGTGGTCGAAGCAGCAGCAGCAGCCGGCGCGAGGAAGCGGTGGCCGAGCCGGGGCAGCGCGATGCTGTGGGTGGCGCGCCTGTCCGGCATCTTATCCGCCGCCATGGTGATGGTGGTGCTGTCGCCGTCGCTCCAGTCCTTCCCGCCCGCCGAGGCCATCCGGTCGTCGCAGTTCGACGGCAGCGTCCGCTTCCCGGGCCAGATCGCGGGGGGCGCCTGGGGGATCGCCTTCCGCCGCTCCCCGTCGTTCCGCAATGCCGCCGACTGCGGCGCCGGCTCGGGCAACGGCACCGCCGCCAATGTCTGCGACCCTTGGCTCGTCCACATCGCGATTACGCTGGATGAGGAGTACCTGAGGGGCTCCGTCGCCGCGGTCCACTCGGTGGTGCAGCACGCCAGGTGCCCCGAGAGCGTCTTCTTCCACTTCCTCGTCTCCGACCCGGGCCTCGGGGACCTCGTCCGCGCGGTCTTCCCGCAGCTCCGGTTCAAGGTCTACTACTTCGACCCCGAGCGCGTCCGCGGGCTCATCTCCACGTCGGTCCGGCAAGCGCTGGAGCAGCCGCTCAACTATGCGCGCAACTACCTGGCCGACCTCCTCGAGCCCTGCGTGCGCCGCGTCATCTACCTCGACTCGGACCTCGTCCTCGTCGACGACGTCGCCAAGCTCTGGCGCACCGACCTCGGCGGCCGCACCGTCGGCGCCCCCGAGTACTGTCACGCCAACTTTACCAAGTACTTCACCGCCCGGTTCTGGTCGGACCAGCGGTTCGCCGGGACGTTCGTGGGGCGCCGGCCGTGCTACTTCAACACGGGGGTCATGGTGCTCGACCTGGAGCGGTGGCGGCAGGCGGGCTACACGCAGCGCATCGAGCGTTGGATGGAGATACAAAAGTCGCCGCCGGGGCGCATCTACGAGCTGGGGTCGCTGCCGCCCTTCCTGCTCGTGTTCGCGGGGCACGTGGCGCCGATCGAGCACCGGTGGAACCAGCACGGCCTCGGCGGCGACAATGTCCTGGGCAGCTGCCGAGACCTACACCCGGGACCCGTGAGCCTGCTGCATTGGTCCGGCTCCGGCAAGCCATGGGCGCGGCTGGGCGCCGGGCGGCCGTGCCCGCTCGATGCGCTCTGGGCACCCTTCGACCTGTACGGCCCCGCCGGCGCCGGCGCCGGCGCCGAGGAGTCCCGGTAACCGCAACACTCGAAAAAAGAAAGATTCTTTTCCTTCTTTGGCCGACTCCGTACAAATTCTGAGCTTCTAATTTCTTTTTTTTTCATTTTTTTTCTCTTTTACCCCTGGGCAGTTGGATTAAATGTTTTGTGTTAGATTGTTTATGTTCGTTCTTAGTGATCCCTTCCTCCATTCCCTTTTGATCGTTTTGTTACTGAAAAAACACATTATTTGTACTATGCTACTACTCTACAGAGCTGCAGGTTTGCAGCCTCATCACCATAAATAAAAGGAACAGAGAAATAGACATTGCAAAGTTTGCAGCATTTGCTCCTCGTCTCTCCCTGTGGCCGCTCGGCTGCCAACGTTGGGTGTCTGCTCATTCACTCATGCCATCCAATCCACAATCCACCCATCCATCTCAATGAAGAGTCAGTCAGTCCAATGCCGCACCTGCACAACCCTTAATGCTGCGCCCTACAGATAAATGGACCGGTTCCTTGTACCATCAACGGCCGAGTCACCGTCAATCGCTCACAAACATGAGTAACTTGGAATCCTCATCTTTGTGTCCGTGCACGAACTGACTGACACTAACAACCATTTCGCTCCCGCTTAAGCACTTACTACGGCAGATGAACCAAGCTCGCGTGGATTAAAGCCGGCTGGGCAACGACTCGGTGGCTGCAAGCAACACGGGACTTGTGAGCTACCGCCCAAGACGGCCTCTCTTTTCGGGGTCCTCCTCCTCCTCCTCCTTTCCCTTTCCTCTGGTGTGGGGCCTCTCGCCACTCCCGCTCGCCATCTTCCCCGCTTTATTCTTTTGCAAATCATTATTGTGCTCTCATCAACATATAAAAATTTGGTCGATGGATTTTTTTTCCCCTCCCTCTCTCTCTCTTCTCCTTTTGTTTTCTCCAAGCCAGCAGCACCTCATCTTCTCCTACAAGAACCTTTAGTTTTTCTGATCATCTCACTTTCCTTGCCGGCTCCCACTTAGCATCTACTTGTCGCCCTCCGCTCAATGCGTCCAGCCAATATTTTGTGAACAATGTGGGTGGAAAAGAAAAGAAAACATTTCGTGTCAATTGGTGCTTGGCATCACCCGTGCGGTACTCTCGCTGCCAAGGAGGGCCCCGCCAGTGGTGAGGTGGTAAAGGGCGCCGGGCCCGCTCGGTGCCTACCACACGCGTCGGTTTCTGCCCCCGCCAGGGCGCCCGGCACACAGTTTCAGCTTCAGCTTCAGCTAGGCTCAGTCGATTTGATTTGGCTGACGGTGACGGTCTAACCGACGCGGCCTTTTAACCTTTTGCAAATTAGCCCCGGCTAATCAGCTGCTTACATGTGAGATCCGTGTGTTTGTGTGAGGGGGTGTTCGGAACTGCAAGTGCACGCCGTGTGATTGAATTACTACTTTACTTTTAAAGTCCCATTTCCAGCAGATACTCCATACGTGGTTGATCTCACTCGTAACGCCAAAGCTTGCAAATGATCTGATGATTGCCTTTCTGTGTGTAGTACCTCAGAATTATGGTGCACCTAATGTCCCTATCGGTTGTCATCGATTTTTGTTTATTACTGAATGTCTGAAGCTAATTTTGAACTGTCCACAGTAGTATCGATCGCTTTGTGATGTTAGAAAGAAAGGCACTCTTTACTCCACCAGTCTTCTAGAGAGGAGAACTACTACTCCCTCTAGCTATATATCGATGTCAGTATTGTTTAATTGGGTGGCTGCTGATGTGAGCATTCGGCTATCATTCCTGGTGTCTGTTCGTCTTGTGCACGATTCAGGTTAGCAACGCCAAACCATGTGTATTCTATCGCCAAAAGCTTTACCTTTTATTTTATACGTGTGTCGTAGCTCCGGCAAAATCCTTTGGTCGTTTCGTTTCCCCTGCTGGTATATGGTACTCTACGGAGGAAAGGCAAAACGATAGGACCTTTTTTTTTTCCGGAACCCTGCACCTACGCGGCCGGGGCTTTGCGTTTGGAGCGGCGCCGTATCGCAATTCGCAATGCTTCTAGTATTCCTCATGAAGACGATGGGATTGAGATCAGAGCGTGGTGGTCCTCCACTCCACTCGGTGGTGATGCGACGGCATCTCTACTCATGAGGTGCGCGGGGTTCTGGTGGGGGCGATCACGCTCACGCGCGTTCCCCCTCCAGCGCCCTCGCGTTGCGTTTGCGTTTGCGTCGGTTAGGGTGTCAGCGTCGCCGACCCGAGCCACGGCCCTCCGCCCGTCCGCCGCGAGGGAAAGCTGACCGGCAAGGTGACCCGGTGCCCGTGCTTGCGCCTGTTTAGGGTATGTTTGGATTTCTTGGCAAATGGTAAATGACAAATGACAAATAAAGTTAACAAATCTTTTATCAATTTCTAGTATTGCAAATGGCAAATGACAAATGACACATATAAAGACAATTATACCCCTAATAATTAAACTCTCATTCACATGTCATGCATAGGAGAGAGGGGTATAAGTGGAAGGATTTTCTATTTGCCTTTATTTGTCACTCCAAAGTGGTAAAAGACAAATGACAATTTTTTACTCTTTTGCTTTTTTTTATCTTGCATATTTGGATCCATTTGCCAAAAAATAGTAATTATTTTGTTTTTTTTCAATTTGTCAAGGATCCAAACACCCCCTTAATCCTTTTGCGCGTGCAGCCGCCGCCGCCGCAGCGGCTCCTACAGCTTCTCCGGTCCGGTGACATGTCAAGGCGTGATCGGCGGTGCGCGTGGGCTTTTAAAGGACGGCGTTTTTTTCGGGTGGCCGCTGGCGTACCGTTCGGTCCGGTCCGGTCCGGTACGCACAACGCACTGGTGGTAGGTGCTGAGACGAGACAGACAAGGGACACGGGAGAGGAGCTGTGTGCTCTGCAACGAGAAACGAGACGGATACGGCATGCATGCAATGCATGGATTGAAGAAGGTATAGGAGAACGGTTGTGTTTCGCGAGGATTGCTCGTCTTGGGTGCCACCGTGGCATTGCGTCCTCGTTTTGCCTACTGGCTACCGCCGTGATCGCTGCGTACGAGCACGACGGGTTTGCTTAAACAGTGACGTACGGTGGGTCTGCCAGCCAGATGCCTGAGAAAGACGGCGTATGGACCCCGAAAAGTATAGTCCTTGGATCGTTGACCGTATATAAAAATCATATCATGCATGTTGCCCCAGACAAAGAGGGATTCCTAGGGTGGGGATAAGGTTACACGACTACACGAGTGTGGCTTTCTATAGTTCTGTTTGGGGTGCTTATACCTACTTCCATAAGCTAGCTTATCTCAGACGAATTCTAGGTGATGATCGCTTCTCGGCACAAACAAAATAAAAATCTCATCACTAGTTTCGTCAATCGTGTGCTAATACATGTCAAATGGGCCATCAGCATTGTTGGTTATGCACGGTGGGTCCACGTTTAGTGACTGTCCAGGCTCTCTGCTTCATGTACCGTTAGGTGACCGTATAAATCATTTGTTTAATCAATCGTGGCATATATCATGTGTTTATTAAGAGGATAGTGCATAAACCGTTTGGTAGAGCTTCTCGCCACTTCATCTCCAAGCGATGACGTGTCGCTGATAAATTAGAATCGGTGACATTGAGGGGTAGTTTGGATGCCCGCCGCAGGCAGCCAGACCAAGTTGTGACGGCCTCAGTGCTGTGGCGGAGAAAAGGCTCGTCGCAGCTGTGGCGAAAAAGCTAACGCAATGGCGAGTCTCGTTTTGTGCAGGAACTAAACAACCTCTAATTTTCTGTGGCGAGCCACACCATGGCGTGACAATCAAAGGTTGGGAACCAAATAGCCCCTGAATTGAGCTCCTTCTCACTCAGCTCAAAGGTAGCCACCGCCGAATCGTACTCCTCCACCCATGAATCGAGGTCGGACGGATCTGTTCGTTTAAACTATTTCCAGCTTGTTTCAGCTTATTCTCTCTCACATAACACTATTTAATCAACCAGATTCAATCGGCTTTTATACAACAAAGAAGAATGAGGGAGCCCGAATTGCTGGGAAGATGGAGAAGAATAGTGGAGGAGGTGTGGAAGGGTGGTGAGAGTGAAGGATGGTAGGGAGGCAAGGAATGCAACGGGGAGCAACGACAGATAGCGGTGAGGAGCATTGAGAGCAAAACGGAGTTTGGAGAGCAGGCCTTCCCTGATCCCCACCCGCAATACAAAAATGGATGGAGCGCTTTCAGAGAGAGCAACGGTGTTTGGTAGTGCTTCGCTTGACTTGATTTTACTTGCCAAGCGAGGCGCTGATGCCCAACCAACATTGAGGATGTAATTCTAGTTTTGTTTTTAATCAAATCATCTAAAATTTAAATGTGTTTTAAAAAACAGTATTGGTATTCATTATAAAACATATTTCTTGAAGAATTTAATGCCAGTTATTTGGTATTATATATTTTGATATATTTTTCATAAATAAATTAGGTCAAACTCAAGAGAAATGAACTCGTTGCTAAAATCGGTTTTTCCCTGGACGGTGGAAGCAGATGCCAAGTGATTAGAGTTGTAAGCCTCAAGCAAACTTATAGAAACGTAAAAAATTACAAAATTAGGTCTTTGCTACGGTACTCCAGAATGAATGTGGATGGTTCATTTATTCCGATCCGACGATCACGATCATCTATTACCTTCTAGGAGGTAGTAGTATTTATTGAATTTTTATTTTATAAAAATAGGGTAAATAAGGAAGTTTTGTAATATTTAAAATCTTTTTAAAGATTTGATTGTTAAGATGCATGCGGTATCTTTAATATGGAAAATCTTTTTTATTTAATATTTTTTTACCTGCCTTGCGAATACTTATCAAATTTGTTGGTACCTGCCAGATATGCACCACCATTTTTTTTAAAAAAAATGCCACCGGAAATTTGTTTGCGAGATACCTGGGCGTCGAATGATAAGGGTCAATCTCCGATAACTGCAATCTCCGATAATTGCTCGCACATGCAAAATGCAGAGATTAATAAAAATCGTAGCCTATGCAAAAACTTGCGGTGTCGTGTCCAGCGGCGTCTCGGCGTTCCGATGTTGGGGTGTCCAACAGTACCCCGAGGGACTGTTGTTTGTTCCGTGAAAGCGCAGAGAATGGGGTGTGCATCTTCCCTGGTTTGAAGAGATTCAGTTCCGAGATTTGAGTGAGAAATCGGATTGACATGGGGAAGAAGTGCGGCGGCTGCGCCATGCAAGGAGGGTCGGGGTCCTGAGCGACATTTGGGGAAGATGCATGCAACATCGTGCGCCCGTGCGAGAAGGAAACGGCAGCGGGGTTTCCTCCGTCATTACCGGACGCATGGTGTTTTATTTTTTGGTTTTTTATTTATTAATTTATTTAGTAAATTATTAAGTTTAGAAAAATCAACGGTCCAGATTTGATTTAAGACCTCCTGGGAGGTAACCGGAGTACCTGAGCATCTGGCCACAAAATTAACTGTTAGCCTAGATGTTACCCCGAACAAAACACAGATGTGCTCTAAAGGAATCTGGACTGTTATGTTGTACTAGTACTAGTACTGCCAGGGAATCCAGCATAACTGGATGACGTGGACGCATATGTTCGGGAAAGCAGGAGAAAGCTAGCTCCCAATAGGCCAATATGACATATTGCCATGCATGTAATGGTCCAGCAGTTGTTCTCTGTTCATCAGATTTTACCGCGCGCAAGCCATTTCTCTCTACCTGTGACCAACCGTCGACGTTGCCATCTCGAAGGAAGGAAGAAGGAACATCGTATCGAATGGGCAGAGAAAACCTGGTGTTTGGTAAAGAAAAGCAACGGTAGTGAATTTACACGGTGCAGTAGAAGTCGAGCAGTCCTATGATCATCTCTGTTCTTGGGAGTACTTGGTACTGTAGAGTCCCCCGATGCAGTAACGCTGCACATAGATGAGCTCTGTCCATGGTCCCCCGAATGTGTGATCCACGTGTGCCGATGAGCGACGTTGCTGTCCCTGCTGGCGTCCATCAGCCATCCATTCTCTGCCTAGAAAGATCGAACTCACCGACACCACACCATCGTTGCCAAACCTTATTCATTGCTCCAATGATTCTAACCACGAGGTTTTACATGAATGAAATGAACGAACGTGCATGAGAATCTACTAGACCATATCCCTTGCCATTCTCAGGTCACGGCAGACCTGAATGGAACTAGTAGATCAGACCGGAACATCTTGTAGCCATGTCCTGTGTCTCCCCCACAACACATGGCCATTGCTCAGCCGTTCATGACCTAATAAAATAATGGCGCGGACACATGGCCAAGCTACGGAGTCTCTCTGCTATCATGCACAGTACTATCTGCATTTGCCTTTTTTTTTTTTTTTGGCAATGCGCAAGATAACACGAGTATTTGGCTGGTCTCCCTACAGGTGAACCCTGAGCAGGACAATCCTGTACTGCTGTCTTCGCTAGTGACGAATGGGAAGTACTAGGTCCGAGTTCTCTGCCTTGTTGCCTCGCCCGCCACAGCGTACAAGCTGGAGTAGAAAGCACCATGGCCACCAACCGTCAGTCGAGAGCATCTTGCTCGTGGGCAGGAGACTGCAAGGAGGAGTGACCACTGACCAGGGACAAGGAGTGTGAAAGACAGCGTGGCGCCGTGCCCCCTGCGCTGCGTCGTCACTCCTTGTCCCTGGTGTTGCCTGTGAAAAGGGGTGCTCCAAGTCGCTTCCGGCGGCGTACAGGGCGGACCAGGCTGTGAGTGAAGGCAGCCAGCTTGTCCAAAGCTGGCTGGCGACTGCGGCGGCGAGCTGCGTCCTCTTCCCGATCTCATCTGTACTCCGTACGCCTGTACCTGTACCTGTACGCTGTACTGCACATGCACGGCCTCCCTATGGCTACAGTACAATACAGTCTCCCTATGCAAACGCCTGTACTGTACCTGTACTTATAGCAAGAATCAAGCAAATCCATCTCCGTGTTATATTATAAATGGGATTTTTTTTTGGTTGATGCAGCCTCTCATTGGGCCCTTCTACTGTTTGCATTTGTACAACAGGCCCAAGTATCCTTATCCTAGGGGGACCAGGACCACATCTACGTGCACTGTTCAGTATACGGCCAATTCCATTTCACATTTTAAAAGTGTGCTAGATATTTCGTTGGTGCAAATTCACTAGTACTACTCTCTCCGTCCCAAATTATAAGACATTTCAAGAATCTTGAAGAGTCAAATTTTTTTTAGTTTGACCAAGCTTATATGACAATATAATAATATTTATAATATCAACTAAGTATCATTAGATTCGTTATCAATTATATTTTCATAGTATGTCTATTTAATATTATAAATTATTATAGTTTTCTCTATAATTATTGATCAAACTTGAGATGTTTTAACTCTCTAAGATTCTTGGAACGTCTTATAATTTGGGATGGAGAGAGTACTACCGTACCTCCTTGGAAGGGAACCATTATTAATACAAGGCGCTGTACTATGCGTGTCAACTCCAAGGGCCGGGTCGTTTGCAAGGGTTCATCTCTGATTTGATGCTGAGATCGATCATGAGCATCGAGTGATCTAGAGGAGGGATATATGGGCAGGATTGTTTGGGGTCCCATATCGTGCGGCATTTGGTCCCTTTTCTGATTCTAGAGGACGCTGTTTTGGTTGCTCCATACCACGCTTTTATAAAGAGTCGGCTTGCAGGCGGGGCGGGTTGTGGACCGTCCACCGGCCACTAAGCTCGCCGCGAAACTATTAAGCGGGCTATGCAAAAATCCACAAGCCGCAAAGCTATCACCACGAAAGGCCAGTGGAACTAGCGGATAACTTAAGAACTTCCGCAAGCATCCGCAAGCAGGATGATCACTTTCTAGAACAAGCTAATATTCCATTTATGAAGGGTGTGATGATATATGCTTTGACTTAGTAGAGCAATTGTCAGTACGTGCACATGGTCACCACCTTATACACTCACGTTCATTTACTAACAGTTGCTAAGTGAGCAACTCCCTCTGTTGTAACACTACATATTTTTTTACACACTATACAGTCCAATATTGGCTCCAATTACTTCTCTACAAGGTGAATCAAAATTTTAAAAGAATTTTCAACTGCTTTGCGGATTTCTTGCGGTTTTTGCGGGCTTATCATCTTGTCCAGTGGGCTTTGCGGATTGGACAACATTAATCCACAAAAAATTTACAGCTGAGCCGCATCGTCCACTAACGATATTCTCGCGGGGCTATGCGGGCTCGTGGAAAAGCCCGCCCCGCCTTGCAAGGCTAATAAAGAGCACATGATTCATGGCATGCACCGCCGCGCACTTCACAATCTGTGCGAATGGATCGTCGTCGTCGTTCAAGGTATTGTGGGCGACGCCGACGGGTACGCAGCCAGCTACCTCATTTTGTGTCAGCTAACCTAACCAGGATGCTCACCATCATCGGTATGTCACGGTACGTACGTCCTGGGCACCAAACCAGTTTCAGGATACTTGCGACGTTCGTGTGTCACTGACTGCATCCTGTTCTGCCGGCCTGATTCGTTCCTGTCCGTGTCACTAATAACTGGCCCCGGCCCTGCCCACATGCTGGCATTGTCGGCCCAGCACACACACACGCACTGCACAGGCGGGCAGGAGGAGTAAGCGTACATCAACATCGTCATCTCGCAAGATGCTAGAGCAAGCAACGGGGCACGACGACGCACGAACCACGAAGCATACGAGAGCAGACTGCAGCGACGGATCAACGGACGGGCGGGCCTGCACCGCAGACAGCGCCATGCATCTCGTCTCGGCTAAATAGTAGTACCAGTACGCTGCAGGCACCGCTGAAAAAGCTAGCGATTGTTTATCGATCTCGCAACAGCAACGGAGCAACCGACACGAGCGCGGGCCGCGGGGTTGTTGGGACGAGCACAGCACGTACTACTCCCGATCTGCATCGCGGAGTCAGCAGCCGGCCAGCTCGTCGATCTTGCGTGCGTGCATTTGCGCACGGCCCCCCGGCAATAGCCCATTGAAACGAACCCTGCTCCTGCTCGTGGTCTATTCTAGTAACAGAGCGAGCCGGCATTGGCCTTTGTCGGCGCCATGCACCGACGGCCGACGGCGGGGCTTGGCGGATCCAATCAGGCAGGACAAAATGCCCGACGGAGACTGGCAGGGCATGCCTCAAGCTGCCCTGCCGTGGAGTGAAGTGACCACCGCCCAGCCCCCGGCCGATGGACGGCCGGCCGGCATCGAGGACTGCGAACGCCCTGCTGCTGTTTGATTGCCCATTTAGCGCAGCGTTGTTTCTTTTTCAGAACGAAGAGAAGAGAGCATGGAGACGGGTACGTGGATTCTCCGATATCTTGTATACTTCCTATGTACTCCGTACCTGCTAGTGCTAGCCCTTGATAGATTCACTAGTCAAATACTCCCGTCTTCACTCTTCAGTCCACTTTTTGTCCCTTAACTTTTACGAAAGTCTTTTTTACTCTCTGAAATTCAAAACCGGACAAACCATCTCCCTCAATTGTTGAAACAGTGCGCTTTAGCTCTTTGACCCCGTTACAAGTGGTTTTGAAGGTGGTTTTGGCGGTTTCTTTTTACTTATTTCGACCAAATATTTAAAAAATCATAGTTAATCATAGAAAAAAAACTATACTAAAGTATACCATATTATATGTTTATTGTGTAGATCTACTCACGTGGAGTCTAACAAAATTAAATTTTCTATTTTATGATTTTTCTATGATTTACTATGATTTTTTAAAGATTCAGTCGGAATAAATAATAAAGAAAAAAGATAAAACCGTCTTAAACCCACTTATAACAGGGTCAAGGAGGTAAAACGTACTGTTCCTTGAGGGAGATAGTTTGTCCGGTTTTCAACTTCAGGGAGGAAAAATAGATTTTTGCAAAAATTGAGTGGGTAAAAGTGGACTTTTTCCAAGCAAAAATATGCACGTGTTCTTCAGACTTTCAGACCAGCAACGCCCAAGTAGCCCTGCTTGACAGCCCAGCCCATACATAATGCGCTACCTCTGCTCGGCCTGTTCGGTTCCATAGGCCGGCTCACGGACTAGCATCCTCATCAGCCCCTATCTCGGCCCACGAAACGCCAAACTCCCTAAAATTCCGCTGACTCCGACTCCAAACTCCCTAAAATTCCCATATTCCAACTAATCTAGATAAATCAAACCAGTGCTTCATAATTTTGGATGAACTGTTTCAAACAAATATGGTAGAATTAAACTTCTAAAATCTAATTAAAACTTTAAATAAGTTGACATTTGGCTTAGCATATAACTTGAAATGCACTTGAGTAAACAAAAAAATCTATAAAAAAAGGTCGTTAAGAACATTTTAGGAGAGCTCCACTGTATAAAGTATAAATCCACTCCCTGACTTCACTATGAGTTGGCCTGACACCATGAAGCATGTACACTTGTTTGGTTTCGATTTCAGCTCTAACTCCAGGAATTGAAGGTTTTTATGTAAACTGTAATTGTCATTTATAGTCTTGGGATGTTGTATCTTTAGGTGTTTTAATATATATTTAGTTTATGTGAGTGATTATCTGCATTAATTGTTCTTGCACTAACATAAAAAGTAAACTGAGCTCTACTTGTCATTTGATAGGATTTGTTCGATTCTCGTGGTGGGACGGCCACTAATAGGAAACAAACACACCGAGGTTTGGTACTAGATTTTTTATAATAAAATTTCACTACTTGATTATTTTTTATTAATACAAATGTCAACAACTCTCTTGTGTGTTTGTGAAAAAAATTATTGCAGCGACTTTTGCGTTCTCATGAATCAAAGAAGTTGTTACTCAATGCTTTGCGTTACCATTGCATAATTCTCATGAATCAAAGAAGTTGTTACTCAATGCTTTGCGTTACCATTGCATAATTCGCATTCGGCTTCATGACTGGCAAAGCTGCATGGCTTTTTGGGCCAAATTTGCCCTTGTCGGGTCAAATACGGTATGCAAAGCGCAAAGGGCCAAATTCACCCTTGTCGGGTGAAAGCACCTACCTAATTTCTACTCCGGAATTGATAGTTCGTCATGAAAAACTCCTGACTAATGTTCCGCACATGCAAACATCACATCAACACAGAAGTGCATTCAGACTTGTTCATCAGACAAGCGGAACAGCAGTTTAGACTCGAGGAATCACAGTTCAAGGATGAGGCTAACACATATTTCCACAAAAGCTGGAAACACAAAGAATTCAAGGCAACATACCATTGATCCATCAAACAAAAAACTATTTGAAGCCAGGTAGCATATAATAGGAAAACCATAGTACCCAACTAATACTCAAAAATCTCTGAAATGTTTCAGCCACATGAGATGCTCGTCACAGGTAACAATAACATTGGCAAACTGGATGACAACGACGAGCTCCTCATACAGAGGGCAGACAAAGGCATTATACACCTCTTCCCTATCCTTAGGTATTTGTTGCCCTGGTGTAGATCTCCTGGCTTGAATGGACTGAGACCATCCGGATGAGGCCACGCGCCATCAGGTCCTTGATAGCCCTCCGAGCCAGGGAGCCGTTGATCTGCGAGTCAATGGGGGCAACATTAAGTAATGTAGTGACAGTGAAGATATTACAAAACAATGACATTTAAAGGTATAGATAAAATTTTAATTCTCTCTACAGACTGCACAGAAGGACATGCTAAATGATTGCTGGAGCACACCCGAATGTGTATCTCTGGTGGGTATTAAACAAAATTGTTTGATGTTACAAGGACAGATAAGGCTCACTTATTCAAGATATTGATTGCAACAGCAACTGCCAATTCGAATTACCATTCCAAAAAGAATGACCCAATATCTAGCATACAGACTACTAAGGGTACACAAGCATAAATGCATTGGTGAACATCAAAGACATCAATAAAACAACAGTGGCTTGCACAAAATGCATGCACATTAGTCTAGTAGTTGCAGTGCGCCTCTACAAGTACCACTGAATATGTGTAATCCACAACAGTACCAAAATGACATGGGCAACAAACGTAGTCCAGCTCATTGTTAAGTTCATGAGAAGCACCTACCATCTAAGTACTATGTGTTAGCCTCAGCAATTAGCAATCAGATATAGCATTAAGCATGCAAGTACTATGTGTTAGCCTCAGCAATTAGCAATCAGATATAGCATTAAGCATGTACAGGACACCGCAATGATGACTAGTTCAAACAAGCACACCGGTGATAGCAGACGTTGTTGACAACATGACCAGTTTACAATCTAATCTTATTGGCAGCAAATAAACCACTGGAGCCATGAACCTGGCCATCAGATGGATCTTCAATGCATTAACCTTGACTCGTTACAGAATTACAGGCTACTAATCGAACATGCAGTTCGCCAAGTATGATGGCATTTCAGATAATATACAGTCATAGCAATTTAATTTAATCATCGTTGCGGCTGTGCACAGGGTTTGGACGCAAGCAACACAGATCTGGAACGAGTGATTACCCTGAGACGCTCGGAGAGGACGGAAGGGGTGATCTGCTTGTACTTGGGCACCTCAGAGATCAGCTTGTCGTAGGTGGCCTGGTCGAACAGCACCGCGTTGTTCACCTTCTCCTTTTGCTTTCCCTTGCTCCACTTCTGCAAAACCAACATGAACTTCTAACCGTGAGAACCCGAGAAGCCGTGCTTACACCAAATCGAAGACACGGGCGATTCGGAGAGAAAAGTTCACCTTCTTCTTCTGCTTCCCACCGCCGGACTTGGCTGGCTTCGACGACGGCGGTGGAGCCTTGTCCTTCTTCGGGGCCTGCAAGGAGATACACGAGTAGGTTAGCGCGACGCAAAGAAGTTGCGTCCAATGGCCGCTGGGGGAGCGAGTCAGCTCACCATCTCGGCTGGGACGGCGGCGCGAGGGAAGGGAGCGAAGGGGAGGAGTCTGCGGCGCCGACGCTTTGCTAGGGTTTCGTTGAGTGAGGTCGGACGGTATTATACAGCGAACCCGGTGCCCGTCCGATCAGAAGGAGGAAAAAATTGACGCACCAAACAAGAGGCCCACGGAACGGCCCAATATATGGCCCGTCTACTCCGCTCGACAGGCAGGAGTATTTTGAAAAGAAGTACTCCATCCATCCCAAATTGTAAATCATTCTAAAAATCTTGAAGAGTCAAAGTTAATAAAATTTGACCAATTTTATATAATATGATAATAACATATTTGATACCAACTAAGTATCATTAGATTCTTTATTAGTTATATTTTCATACTATACCTATTTGATATCATAAATCTTTATGTTTCTCTCTAAAATTTTTTGTCAAACTTAAAATATTTTGACTCTCCAAGATTCTGGGAATGACTTAAAATTTGAAATGTAGGGAGTACTATTCAATTTATCTCGTAGAAATAGCACCATAGTCTATGGTTTTCCTCAACTCTAAAGTAAGATATATTATTATCATTTGATTTGAAACTCTTAAAATTATTAAAATTACCTCCCTGCCCTGGTTTAAACTCGTTTTGAACCTTTTGTTTATATAAAAATCCATACATACTTGATAATATTTATAACCATAAAAAATGAATCTAAGCTTATACAAAAATAAAACTGAGGGGACATGAAAAATAAAATATTTAGTACTATTGAAATTATGAAAATATATCTAGAAGTTTTTAAAACAGTATTTATCTCTAGAAGTTTAGTTTAGAAAACTTCTAGAGATAAATATGTCTAGAGATAAATACGAAAACTTCCAATACATTCGAATTTGTGTTTAGAAAAATATGTCTAGAAGTTTTAAAATATTTTTCTAGATTCCTAGTTGAGAACCCTACCAAAGTTGCTCTAAGAGACGATGTTAAGCAAGCCGTTATAATAATATTTTGAAGTTGTAAAACCAATATTTGTGACACTAAATAGACAAGCTATAAATACATTTCATCTTATATTATGGCTTTAATTTTTATTTATATCACGCAATTAGTTATGAAGTTTATAGTTTGCTTTGATTATATACTTAGTATAGCCGAAGTTGTTGATATGATCATGCAACCCTAGTTTTTCTCCGCTATGTAGGACCGATGTGTCAGTTATCAATTTATTTATTTTTATTTTTGTCACTACCTTGCTTTTGTTTTTTCAATTTAGTCATTTTTCTATAAAATTCATGTTTATACCATGGAGGTAAAACCCCCACCCTGAGCTTGGTGTCATGATCGACGTTGAGGTCGGAGGCCAATGTTAGTGCGATTAGCAACGTGATGTTGACATGTCTAGAGTTCAGTGTCAAGATTCACGGTTTTGAGGCTTGGTGCCATGATCTACAACACCAAGCCTCGGCACCGTGAATCAACCTTAGCTCTAAGTTATTATAATTTATACATACTATTTTTTTCATGATGGTCATATAAAATCTTGTTGTCTTTGGCATCAAAATTCGAAGTTCAGCGCCACAGTTTGACACCGAGCTCGATGCCCACATCCGTGGCGCCGACCTTTGGTCACATCAACACCACATTGGCAACCACGTTAACCCTGGCCTCTAACCTCTACCCTCGACGCTATGGCTTATGCCACCGAGACATATTAACTTGGCGCCGTGTAATGGCACGAGTTCTTGGCCCAATATGGATTTTTTTATGTCCAGGGATATAACGTGAATTTCTAACCGGAAAAGGGTTTAATTGGGGAAAAAAATCGGACCTTGCTCCTTTTTTTTTGCGATCTCGGACCTTGCTCCTCCTCCCCGAGGGCTTTTTACATATTTACCATTATAACGAATGACGCTCACCCGATTATCACTCTTAGGATGACGCCTACAAATTTACCATTTTTAAGACAAAACTCTTACAAGTTTGCCAGAAACGCATACGTGGCACGCCACATCACGGCGCCAGGGTGGAGGCGCACTGCGAAAAGACAAGTATGCCCTTGCCCTCCTCCTCTCTATCCCTCTCTGACAGCTGGGTCTCGCAGCTTCCTCTCACTGACACATGGGACCCAGTTGTAAGCTCCATCTTCTACCTCTAGCAGCAGGGAGAGAGGTAGGGAGAGGGAGAGGGAGAGGCAGCGATGGGCCGAGCTCGCTCGTGCGCAGGGCCGCCGCGCCGCCGGAGCTGAGCTCGCCCACGGCCAGGGCTGCCGCGCCGTCGGGGCCGAGCGCGCGCGGCCAGGGAAGCCCACGCGCCAAGCAGCCGCGTCGCCGGGGACGGGGTCGAGCAGCCGCGCCGCCGGGGCCAAGGCCGAGCTCACCCGCGCGCCGAGAAACTGCGCCGCCAGGGCCGGGACCGGGGCCGAGCTCTCTGCCTCTGCCTCTCCCTGCTGGTTGGAGGTAGAAGATGGAGCTTACAGTTGGGTCCCATGTGTCAGTAAGAGCAAGCTGCGGGTCCCAGCTGTCGGAGAGGGATAGAGAGGAGGAGGGCAGGGGCATACTTGTCTTTTCGCAGTGCGCCTCCACCCTGGCGCCGTGATGTGGCATGCCACGTATGCGTTTCTGATAAACTTGTAAGAGTTTTGTCTTAAAAATGATAAATTTGTAGGTGTCATCTTAAGAGTAATAATCGGACGAGTGGCGTTCGTTATAATGGTAAATATGTAAAAAGCCCCCTCCCCGACCCTTTTCACGCGCGACGCGAACTGCGCCTTCGTCCCAGAGGCCTAGACTCGTCACCATCCAGCAGCGAGCCTCGGCCTCCTCCTTCAGCGGCTCAGCGCCCCTTTCTTTCTCTCGCAGCAGCTCTTTCCCTCGTTGCAGAGCTGCATCTCCAGAGTCCAGCCAGTGCCCCAGTGCCCAGCCCGCCGAAGGAGCGCCACTCCAGAGTCCAGAGTCCAGACGCCTTGGCGTCCCCCCGCAGTGCTCCGCACCTCCGCCACGCCCATCTCTCTCTTTTCCTCGCTGCAGCACGGATCTTGGTGGCAGGGAAGCCACCGCATTTCCCAGAATAAACGGCCCGGAAGAGCACGTACGCTCGTTCCTTTTTCTTTCTCCCGTTCATCCGTTCCTCCCCCATCTCTCTCTCTCGTTTGTTTCCTTCTGCGACGACGAATAGGCGAGTGTCGCCGCCCTTCGCCAGGTCTTCACTTGCGACGAGCATCCACCAGGTACGACCGCCTCCTTCTGTCCCCTTCCTAATGTGCGAAGCCGAGCACCCCGAACTCTAATGGAAGCTATTTATTTCGGATCTGACCCCATTATATAAATACCTGCTAACTTCGAGTTTTTGCAAATATTATCAGGCGGTCCGCCTGAGACAAATCCGGTATTGCTGCTTATAGTTTGAATTGTGCTCTTTGTCTGTGACCTGTTTTGCCTGTGCCGTCGCTGATCCTCATTGCGTTTCGTTGAGATGGAATTATTCTGTACCAGTATAATTGATGCATACCACGTGATGGTTCTGCAGTTGATCTTCTGGCTGGAAAATCACGTTGACGGTGGCGAGTAGGGGTTCTACCATCGGCAGCCGCATCTCAAGGAGCAAAATTCTTTCATGGTCCCTTTAAACCGGAGGGCAAGCCTGCCCAGGGCTGGTAGATCTCGATGCCCCTTTTCTCGGTTATTACTGTTGCTTTAGATATACTAGTGACTAGTGATATGCACTCTTAACCCCCACGGTCCCTTAAGCATGTATGCCCACCACCACTTCCTTTGTTTATGTTTAGTTGGACCATCTAATGCATGCCCCCATGAAGGAAACTGAATATATTTTTTAGTGCACCACTCGAAAGGCTATCCTTTCTTTTTTTTGCCTTACAATGGGATTCACTTGGTGTACAAGCACATGCTAGCTTTCAAAGGTGCTACTTACGTGCATCTATGAGTGGAACTGTGATTCTGTATGGCAAGTAGAGTAGTATATTTTCTGACAGTATTTTCCTTTGTTGAATGTTTCTGAGCAAAAGTTGCTTTCTGCGATCCAAATGGTGTGTTTCTTCTGCCTGAAGTAATGCTTGTTATGTATACATCAAGATTTCAGTTGCTAGAAAGACAGGCAAGTTGAGCTAAAGCTATTAGGTGCAATATTTCAATCGAAATCAGGTGGATGTGTATACCTCTTTATTTGGATTTTTTAGATACATCTCTAAGCAAAGAGCAGCCACTTTGCTAAGTTCGCATTCCAAGTCAATGCCAGAGTATACTTATACTGCACATTATAAGTAACAGCAGGGTTATTTGGGTATCTATGTATCTATATGATCATGAGCTTGCTTCATTTGTAACGATTGAATGTATGACTGGTCCCTTTTGTATGTTTCTCTTGTTGACAGGGATGGAGTACTTTGATGCAAGGCGGAAGCCTCATAATGTTGGGAAAATCATTGCAGCCCTGGTCCTGACAACACTCTGTGTATTTGTTCTGAAGCAATCTCCTGGTTTTGGTGGCAATAGCGTGGTAAGACTTTTCCATCCTATCATATTCCTTTCAATAAACTTTTCCAACCCACCTTCTACTCATGTTTCATATCAGAAATCACAAATCAATTAATGTTCCTGTAGGCAGTAACTTCTTAACATCTTCTGAGACTCCTCCTTTTGTTCTCTTGTAATGCACTTCATCAACTAGATATCTTAGCTTGAAGAAGTTTTAGAATATGCAGCAAAGCTTGTCTGGTATCTTGTCATGGAATACACACTTGGGTAATGAGAAAACATAAGTGAAGAGCACCATCCTACTTGTTTCCCTCACATACCTCCGTACCCTTCTTGTGGTGGTGCTAACGAGCTGATGATGAAAGATTAAAAGTGACATTCCACCAGCCGATAGTCTCTGGTATTGCAGTTCCTTTTACCAGAGGCCATGTTCCAACCTTATCTTTCGTACATGTGTTTGTTGCCACTGCTTGTTTTTGGCAGTTAAGGCCTGAGTGACATCATTACAATTTCAGCTATCTGCCTAGAGGTGGTGTTTTGTTTCATGGCACCCAAGCAATCCGGATAATTACTGCTGATTTGTACTTTGTATACAAAACTTAGATCAATTTGATAGTACTCTGATTCCCAAGTCTAAAGCTGACTGTGGTGTATATGCCTGCAGTTTTCTCGCCATGAACCTGGGGTTACCCACGTCTTAGTAACAGGAGGAGCTGGTTATATTGGTTCACATGCCACTTTAAGGCTCTTAAAGGATAACTATCGAGTTACCATTGTGGTAATCAAGTTTTTCTTTGTAATGAATGTGAGAACTATTGTTATTTAAGTCTTCTGCTGATGCACAGTTTGGTTCATCTTGTAGGATAATCTCTCTAGAGGAAACATGGGAGCAGTAAAGGTTCTGCAGGGCTTATTTCCACAGCCTGGGAGACTACGATTCATCTTTGCTGATCTGGGGGACCAGAAATCTGTATCCTCATTTATGCTTCTAAAGCTGCTTTGCTTGTGCCTGTTCTGCTTATGGAGAGTTACATCCAAAGTCTTTTTTTCACTTAACTAGCTCTCAGGTCAACAAGATATTTGCTGAAAATGCATTTGATGCTGTGATGCACTTTGCAGCTGTTGCTTATGTGGGAGAGAGCACATTGGAACCCCTTAGGTAAGTCTGTCGTTGTTACCTTGACACTTATATTGGAATCGAGGATCATCTTATTCTATTCCACATAAAATGTGGGGATCGTCCAGGCTTTTACACCTTTATGCATTCTCATATAGAATGGCCTGAACATGCATGGCCACTTGGCCAGGGAAAACAACATTAAGTATATTACCTTGTGCTGGCCCTCCTGTTTATTTTTTACTTAGCTCTAATGGCACCTCTCTTTCTCTCTGACTAAACAATGTATTAAACAAATTATTTTGTCTTAATTGATGGAACACTGTAATGTTAGTGCCGTGATCATGGACTTACTCCTACCAGTATATTTACGCATATCTTACAGATATAAAAATCAATCTAAAAATATCTGAAACTTCTGTAATGTTTCTAACATTCTCAATAACTTAACAGGTACTATCACAATATTACATCGAACACTTTACTGATTTTGGAGGCTATGGCATCTCATGGAGTTAAAACCCTTATCTACTCCAGTACATGTGCTACCTATGGAGAACCAGAGAAGATGCCTATTACAGAAGCTACACCTCAGGTAGTTTTGTTGAGAATTTGAGATGTCCTCTAATAAAACCGTGTTTTTCTGAATATGTTATTTAGTCAGCTTGTTACTGAAATAGAGTCTCAGGTTGCTATCTAAATGTTGCATCACTAATTTGTTTGTCTTACCTTGGCCTAGTTCCCTATCAATCCATATGGAAAAGCTAAGAAAATGGCAGAAGATATCATATTAGATTTCTCAAAGTCGAAGGGAGCTGACATGGCCGTCATGATTTTAAGGTAATATTTTTCTCCAGTTACATAGGTTAGGACCTTGAGTATCTGAACTAATCTGTCCAGAAATTGGTTTAAATTGACATCCTGGCTTCTGCACCAGATATTTCAATGTTATTGGCTCTGACCCTGAGGGAAGATTAGGGGAGGCTCCTAGGCCAGAACTCCGAGAGCATGGTCGGATATCTGGGGCATGCTTCGATGCAGCATTAGGAGTCATTCCAGGATTAAAGGTACCCTGTTTTTGTACTGTGTAGCAGTATCTGTGAAATACTGTAAAACATAAGTTAGTACATTGCTTCATGCCAAGGTGTGCATGATGTACTAGTAGCACTTTATTGTGGAAGGGCGCTGTAAGATGGAGCTGATGGTTATGCATGATCTTTGTGTAGGTTAAAGGAACAGATTATCCCACAACTGATGGAACCTGCATAAGAGATTATATTGATGTCACAGATTTAGTTGATGCTCATGTGAAAGCACTCAACAAGGCAGAGCCTAGAAAAGTCGGCATTTACAATGTTGGAACAGGAAGAGGTTTGACAACATGAGATTTATTTGAATAATTATTATTTACTCATATGGAGAGTTGCACCATGCACAGGCATAAATACTTTGCTTAATTTACATGGTAACAAGAATATAGAGGCCCACAAACAGTTAATGTGGGACAACATATCTTTGTAGTATTTAAACAAATATCTGCATAGGGTCAATAGTTATTTGTGCATCAAGCTGGAAGACTGAAGTAAATCATCTCTGAAGTCTTCTATTGTGGCGTCAGTATCACTTTGCTCTGATATATGCATGTCTTCTGTTCAGGTCGCTCGGTTAATGAGTTTGTTGATGCCTGCAAGAAGGCGACTGGGGTTAACATCAAAATTGAATACCTCAGCAGAAGGCCAGGAGATTATGCAGAAGTATACAGCGACCCAACAAAGATCAACAGGGAGCTCAACTGGACTGCTCAATATACTGATCTCAAAGAGAGCCTATCAGTCGCATGGAGGTGGCAAAAGTCGCATCCGCGCGGCTACGGGCCAAACTAAATATAGTCTGCCGATCTATAATTCACTGAATCGTGAATACCATATTAATTCTTTAGTTAGGGATATAAGATCTTTGGTGCGATACTCCTCTCAAAATCACTGCTTTATTCTTCTTTCTTTTTATTTCAAAGGTCTGTTGTTTTTTGGCTAGCTGAAAGGTGATTTGGATATAAAAAAAAGGGTCCTGTGATGACAAATTTTATTGTTTCTGACACAGATTGTTGATAAAAGAATGTACATTTCTTCAGCCAATGAGCTGCAAGGTTTGATTGAATTGAATTAAGGAAAACCTTATGTTGTGATCGTTAGAAATGCTATGTGGATTTTGTGCTGCTGCTGCTGGATATTTGCTTCATACAAAAATTCATAATGTTGTAAGGGAGCATATGTACTGCATTGACAACCAAACTAAGGGCCTGTTTGGATGGAGCGGTAAATGTTTTGTCGTGTCACATCGGATCTTTCGGTACTAGTTTAGTGTATTAAAAATGGACTACTTATAAAATTAATTACATGCCCCTGCGGAACTTAACAAGACGATTCTATTAAGGTAAATTAATCTATAATTAACAAATGTTTACTGTAGCACAACATTGTCAAAACATGAACTAAATAGGCTCAAAAGATTCGTCTCGCGAATTTGTCTTCGGCTGATAAATTATTTTTTTTACTTAGTATATTTTAAACAGACGAAACTAGGGACGGGAGATTCGATGTGACGGGGGTAAAACTTTTGCCCCCAAATCCAAAGAGACCCTAATCGTCAACTACTTCTCCCCCAACGATGGGAAATTTTGCCACAAACCAACAACCACCTTAAACTGCTGGCGTCATGGCAGAACTGCAGCAAACCAGTTGCAGCCTGATCTCCGACAGAGAAATCCTGCCGGTTGAGTTGACGTCCCTATGTACTACGGAGTACTGTATGCAGTTCGGTGAGCAGTACCTTTTCGCTCCATTTTTTTTCTCGCCTTTTCGGTAGGAGTTAATACGACATGTTGAATCAAGTTTTGTTTCGTGGTTGGTCATGTAGGAACTAAACAGGAACCGGTCACCGAACCAGATGCAAATGTAGTATCATGAACGCAATGTGGAAGCAACCGGCATATGGATCGGATTAATGTGTCTGCACACCCACCGCCTCCTTTGTGGTTGTCAGGCCAAGTCTCCCCATCAGTCATTGTACATGGGAAGCGGCAGTACCAACCACCAAAAATTCCTATTGAAGTCAGTTTGCCTTTTGTCTAAGTACCCTTTCTATTCTCTTTTCAGAACAAACACAACCGCAAGGCTAATTATACAACCGGCTAGTAATTATAAGATTTCTTTATACTATTTTCTTTGATCCACTTATCCGTGAGGTGGTGACCGATGGCTGCCACAGCCTTACAGCTGAATCATTTGTTGTCCTCTTTGGCGCATGAAGGAGCAGATCGCTTGGCAAACCTGGCGCGAGGAGGATACACGACGTGCGATTGCGTATAATTTTCACACCAGAGGCTTGGTTTTCGTTTAAGTGCCAAAAAATGAGAGTGTCGGTGTCTAAAATGGCGGGGTCTAGACAACCAACTAGTGAATTTCTAAACGCGTCTGAGATCGGATGGTTGCGCAAGGAGAACACAGCGATGTATACTGGTTCAGGCATGAACGCCCTACGTCCAGTGTGATGCGGGGTCGTGTTACCCTGCGCACGGAGACGCTCGTAGAGGGGAGCTACAAACAATTGAGAGAGGGAAGGAGCTTCCTAAGTCTCGTGCGTATGTTGTATTAGGTTCTGGTGAGAGTTCACGTGAACACGAGTGTGTGGATCAGAATGTCTAGAGAGAGAGTGAGAAAGGGTCCGCTCTCCCCCTTTATACGAAGGGAGAGAGGGCAGGATACACTAGAGGGAGAGTTAGGAGACGTGCGCCTGGTACAGACTGTTGGCTTGGGGGCGCCCTCGCCCGCTTCCTTCCCGGGAAAGATTGCGTCTGTAGATACACCGTCGGGATTGTTCGCCTTGTGGAGGAGCTGTAGCCATGCGCCTCGTAATCGAGAGTCTTCCTGTTCCCTGGTTAGGGCATGGGCGGGGGTTGACAACACAGGGCCAAGCACCCCCGCATTCCGTCGAATAGAGCAGCGCACAGGATAATCCCTGTACGCACGACCCGCGCATGCTGGTGAAGGCATGGCGAGTGTCATTCAGGGATTAGGCAGCATGGTCGCCGTCCTCTAGGGCTTCAACAGGGGTAGTCATGGCGTTCCACGCCCGTCTGGTCGTGTCTGATCAGTAGAGAGGACGAACCGCAATGTGTGTCCTTGACCAGCAGTAGAGAGGACGAACCGCAATGTGTGTCCTTGACCAGCAGTGCGGCGCCTCTAGTCTGGCGAGGCACAGTATGTCCGAGGGAGGGGGACGTCATGGATGACGTTACCGTTGTTCAGACGAGGCGGAGAGCGCCCGCGAGGGAATGGCGTCACGGATGTTGTCATCGTTGCTCGGACGAGGCGGAGAGCCTCCGAGGGAAGGGGTGTCACGGACGATGTCTCCCCCGCTCGGACGGTACGGAGAGCCTCCGAGGGTAGAGGCGTCACGGATGACGTCACCCCCACTCAGACGAGGCGGAGAGCCCCTGAGGGTGGATTACTCCCAAGGAGGGAATGAATGATGAGGTGATTTTGTTTTTGCAAAGTGCGGTATTAGGGTACCCCATTTTCTGGTACCCGACAGTAGCCCCCGAGTCTTCGGTGAATTGCCGGGACTACACCGAAGGCTTTTGAGAGCGTTTATTTCGGTGATTTGGGTTTTTTCGGTTCCGGTGGGTGCGCGCGAGCGCACTCGCCGGGTGTAGCCTCCGAGGCCTTAGGAGGATGACTTTTCCTCCTAAGGGCTTATCCGGTCGAGCCTACAGTGTTTGACCTTTCGTCCCCCTCAGGGGGTAAGGAGGAGCAGAGCCTGCTCCGTACGCCCGAGTCAGAGTTTGGCTCGCACGCCATGTCTTCCACGAGACGTACTGTTGAACTTCGGCTGGCGTGTTCTGACGTGACGAGTCGAAGTCGCGCAGCGCTGTTGCCTGACTGCGACGCCTAGTGGACAGGTCGGTGTCGTGTAGTCGCCTGGAAAGGCTGGTCGTACTCCCTGTCGGTCCAATACGGGCGCGGTGTGTTTTTCCCGTCAGAGAGCGACATTGGGTTCCGTCCTCTATTGGTCAAAACTTTGAGCGACGAGCCCTGAACCCCCAGACTGTTTGGCCATTTAAGGTCTTGTCGTGTGTTTGCGAAAACGGGCAAAGGCGCACGGTGCCGGATAGTCGGGGGAGAAGGCTGTAGCATCACGGGTGTGCTGCTGTGTGTGTGCCCACGCGGGCTATAAATACAGGTAGCCGTCTGTGAGAAGACACAACATCTCCACAGCATGGCTGGCCCCTTCTTCCTTCGAGGCTTGGTCGGAGGTGCCCTTGAGCCACCATGGCGAGCGACTTTTTGAGAGTGACCCGGGATTAGGGGAATTTCTGTGTGGGAGGCGCTACCGTCTCGTGCTGCTAGGCGGGAGAGATTAGGGGAAGTGCTGACGTGCACAGTTCTTCTCCGTCATCTCGTCCCTGGGGTCGGTGGCGCCTCCTCATTGTTTCCCTTCGCAGGGGGCCAAGGACGCGTCTACTGGAAAGACTGCACGGTCCGCCTGTGTGGTCCTTTAAGCCAGACATTCCTTGGCCCTGCTGATGGCGATGCCATTGATGGGAGACGGCGGTCCTGCAGGCCAGCGTGCCCGGTCGCTTCAGGGGAGGTCGTGATGTTGCCGCCCCCGTGGCCCCTGGAAATCAGGCAGGCCTTACCCGCGCGCAAGCGCGGGATCGCCCTGATCATGCAACATCCGTGCTTCCATAGCTTCCATAGTTGCGACATGCTCGGTCGGGCTAGGCGGTGGTGGTCCTGAACGCACACCGGTGCCGGTGCAGGTCCTTCCAGAGCCGGCGGGCTGCCTCCGGGTCGGGCAGCGTAGTCGACCGTGTAGGTCTTGGTGGTGGCGGTGCCGCTATTTTGTACAGGGCACGGAGTGCCTGCCCTGTTTTTCTTTCCTTTGGCCTATCGGCCAGTATCTCCCTTCGGTCCATTGCTTTGTCGTAGTTCGTTCCCGGCGTCTGTCTTGCTGGGTTTAGCCCTTGAGGCCCTAAAATGGGATGTAATCTTTGCGAGGGTTAGCACATGAAATATAACGTATTTGCTCTGCGTTACCTGTGCGTTCCTCCATCATGTGAGGTCTGCGTGTTTTCCCCCTTATCCGATTACGTGAATTAGGGCGGAATGCGACGGCAGCCCCCGAGTCCTTACTCGATGTAAAGAATCGTATCGGGTCCGTATCGTCTTTTTGTACGTTCCCCATGCATCCCTCCGCGAGAAGGGGGAAGGTGAGCTGAACCATGCTATCCTCGAGGTGGACGAACCATGGATGCTCGGCGAGCTGATAACGGGTAAATCTGAGTGGGGTGCTGGTTCCTGTTCGATAGGGTTCCGACTAGTGGCCCATGCCGTGGCTCACCTCAAATCGGTTTCATCTAGTACCCGGGTCCGTTCAACGGGTCCCGAGGGATCAGTGCCTTCCTTCGGGGGAATACCATGAACCAATCTCCAAAATGGACTCAAATGTGAAACATGAAATGACCTCGGCGTCCGGTCGCCAGGCTAATGACCGCTAGCGTGTCCATTTCTTATTTGCCCCTCGCTCTGCTGTCCTGAGTCAGCTGTTTCGAACCCTGCTAGGTCGGCCTCCGAACCTCTAGACCATAATGGGTCGTCGGGGCGTCTATAGCCCTTATCTCTTTTATCTTACCTAGGCCCAGGGGCCGCCCCCGTTGGCCATGCTGTGCGCGCGTTGTCCCGATCTTCGCGTACGTCGTCCGAGCTCGGGCGAGTCGGGGCCCCCTCTCCTTCAAGGCGTGTTTGCGCTCGGAGGTCGTGTGCCCGAATCAAGGACGCCTGAGCTGGGACCTGTCTCAGCGAGCAAAAAAGGTATTTCCGTAGTCGAAGAGGACGGGTTTTTTGTTTCGTTTGTCCTAACCGGTGGTGGTGTCAGGGGTTTTATGCAAAAGGTTCATCAGAAGAGTCGGATTTTTTGAGAGAAAACGGGATGTTCCCCCCTTTCCAGCCCCTGGGCGAGGTGTGTTCTGGCTCGGGCCGAGGGTGCTCCTTGCCCAACGACTGGTCAGGGTGTCACTCGTGTTTTATTCCTTCAACCTCTTGCTGGAGAGAGATATACGTATGTATAATGCTTGAAAGTAAGCTACTAGGGGTAGAAGCGACATAGCTGTTCGATGTTCCAAGCATTGGAGAAGACTTGACCGGTGGGCCCTATGGTGGCGATCTTGTAGCTGCCTGGGCGAAGGACTTCGACGACGACGTACTGTCCCTCCCAAGGTGGCGTGAGCTTGTGCTTGTCCTTGTTGCTCCGCTTGAGCCGGAGCACCAGGTCGCCGACGTTGAACGCGCGTTCTCGGACGCGTCGGCCGTGGTACCTCCTCAAGGCCTGCTGGTAGTTTGCTGAGTGTAGGAGAGCGATGTCTCTTACTTCGTCCAGCTGGTCTACTGCGTCTTCCATGTTCGCCTGGTTGCCGTTTTTGTCGTAAGCTTTTACCCGTGGTGAGCCATATTCCAGATCGGTTGGGAGAATTGCCTCCGCCCCATAAAGCATGAAGAACAGGGAGAAACCGGTGGCCCTACTTTGCGTGGTCCTGAGGCTCCAGAGGACGGCTGGGAGTTCCGCGACCCAACGTCCCCCAAACTTCTTGAGCCGATCGAAGATTCTTGGCTTTAACCCGTGTAGATCATCCCGTTGGCGCGCTCGACCTGCCCATTTGTCTTGGGGTGCGCTACGGCCGCCCAGTCCACGCGGATGTGGTTCCTATCATAGAATTCTAGGAACTTCCTGTCGGTGAACTAGGTCCCGTTATCGGTGATGATCGTGTTGGGGACCCCGAACCGATTGATTATGTCAGTGAAGAACTAAACTACCTGCTCTGACTTGATTTGGGCAATGGGGCGTGCTTCGATCCACTTCGAAAACTTATCGATGGCGACTAGCAGGTGGTCGAAGCCCCCGGGTGCCCTGCACAGGGGACCTACCAGGCCAAACCCCATACCTCAAACGACTACGTGATGGGGATGGTATGGAGTGCCTGTGCGGGCAGGTGGGTTTTCTTGGCGTAGAACTGGAACCCCTCGTAGGCGCGTACCACCTCCGCGGCGTCGGCGACGGCCATCGGCCAATAGAAACCTTGTCGGAACGCTTTACCCACAATCGTGCGCGGGGCCGCGTGATGGCTGCAGTCTCCCACGTGTATGTCCTCTAACAGGCTGAGGCCCTGCTCGGCGCGGATGCACGGCACCGCTGGAGCACCCCCGTGGGGCTCCGTCTGTAGAGTTCCTGGTCGATGATGACGAAAGACTTGGCGCGCCGCGTGATGCGGCGTGCTTCGTTCCTGCCCGCCGGGAGATGTTCCCGGACCAGCCAGTCCAGGTACGGGATTCTCCAGTCGGGGAGCGGCTCGTCACTGCCGAACGGTGCGTCGTTGCTCGTGCCGCCCGCCACCTCCTCGAGATTCATGACTTCCGCCGCGGACGCTTCCGGGGTTTCGGTCACAGGCTCCGCTTGCCAATTGACGGAGGGTTTGCGCAGGTCGCTGGCGAAGACCCCGGGTGGGATACCTCCCGCCCGGAGGCCAATTTCGCAAGCTCGTCCGCTCCTTCGTTATACTTTCTGGCGACATGGTTGAGTTCCAGACCGTCGAACCTTTCTTCCAATCGGCGGACCGCTTGGCAATTGTTGCTATTTCTTATGACTATTGGATAAATCCGCAAGCGCACAGATTATATCGCTGTAGCACTTCACCAAGGAATATTCCAAGGTATCGTAATTTATATTATCCCAAGGAAAAGCTGGGCTAGAAATAATAATTAGAGAGAGATCTTAGAGAGCACATTAACTTAGTACCAACTAGTATAGAGGGGTAAATGATAAATGTGATAGGAAGGGGTTGATGAATGAAGAAGCTACGGTAAAAGATACTTAGAACAGACTAGGTAAGATAGCTAGGTGGGAGGACAACGAGAAGAGTAAAGGGACTCCTAAGCAAATCACTCTACTTCAATATACTTAGCTAATTAACTAGTCTAAACACTATAGTTGATCATAATTTGTGCCAACAAGATTCCCCAAGCTTAACCTTTGCTTGTCCCGAGCAAACAATCAAACTTAGCTCGATGGATCAGGAGTTGCTGCTATGCTTCATATTTCAAGAGTACTAAATCTACAACAATCATATTTCTCTTTTGAATGGAAAAATTAGCAATAAAGACTCACCCATATTACCTTAGTCCTTCATGGGGCTTATAGCTTTATCCTTTGTCTTGGGAAGTTAAGAGATAGAACAACTTGACTTGAGCACTAGTTTTCTCATTCTTTCACAAGTTTCATATCAGAGGTTTTGTAAGGTTTTGTAAAAGAAAACTTAGTGTTCCTCAAATGATACTCTCGAGTCGCTCATAAGGTGTATGATTCCTCACCAAGGCATATATCAAAGTTTGCCTTCTTTCATCCTATCTCTAAAGCTTATGTGGAGCTATAGGCAGGGATCAAAGATGTAGCAAACTTATCTTGCATATATTGTAAAGTCAAATTCCGGATCCAAGGAGAGAAGTGTCATACTCTTAGATCAAGATGTGAAAGTGTGTGGAAATATGGCAAATGATCAATACTCCTATATTTGGATGAACTCTCTTTCCTAACTTATTATTTTGAGACATAGCTATCTTTTCAAAAAAAATTCAAGAGAGAGCTTTGGAATGCTCATAAAACTTGGGACTTTAGAGTGCCCCTGTTTTTTTTAATAATTTTGCATAGTCTATGTCTCATTTACTAGCAACATACTAGAGAGAGATTTTTCTACTAGAGCATGGAGTATGAACTATGTGGAAATGTAAGACATGTTTTTGCGTACTTCCAGTGTAGAAGCAGCATGTATATGTGGCGTGTATGTGATCTTGATCTTGGGAGCATGATAAATCTCTCAACAAGGGTCACAAAATTTGACTAAAACTCAACACAAAGCAAGCAACTTATGTAGAAAGCTTATATCATGAGAAAGCATGCATGACTTTGGTAGGAATTTTCACTATTGAGGAACAAAAAGTGTTTTATCATTTTAATAAATAAAACTCCGATAGTCATTCTTGCTTAGAACAATATTATAGCAGCTCTTATCTTGTCATATCATGTCTCACAATAACTTAGACTTAGTTACAGCATTTGGGACCCACAAAAGTTTGAGGTTCATGATGGTTTCTTTTAAGCCAAGTGATCCATACTTAGAGAAATACTGAGTTGTAAACTAAGTACTAGAGAAACATTTAACAGAGCAACTATTCATCATTTCCATATGAGATATTAATTTTCGTAGAACATGTGAGAGTAGAGAAAGTCTTTTTATTTTATTTTATCATATGCAGAATTTTTTTAGATGCAAAGCAAAGATAAGCAAGGAAATGCATAAATATAAATGCTGAAATTAAAAACTTACCTTAGTGGGGGAGGGAACCTCCCCCAAGCTTATCTTTTGCTCAATAGTGCGGCGGATGTGGATGTTGTTGCCGCCACAAGTCCCAATGCCGGTGTTGTTCTTCTTGCATTGCTTGAATGTCTCCGGTAGTTTGCTGGACGATGCGTGCTGTCTCATCATGCTCAACACGCAACTTACCAAAGGTGTTGGTGAGATGATCAAATTGATGCCGTAATTCACGATGCTCCCTTTCTCGTGTGGACGAGAAGGATGCCCGTGCTCTTTGCGGACGTGATGGTCGAGGAGGCATGCCACTAGAAGTGTACATGAGATCGGAAGATGCATCGTTTTCCTCCTCGCCAATAGCTCCTTGGGAAGGACCACCTTGCTCAAGATGAACAAAGTAAAGACCCTCCTGGGCTCTCCTGTCTGATCCTGCAAAACCTCTTTGTCCAATGCCTTGATCTAAATCAAGGGTTAGCTTACGGGTCCTATACAATTGAAGTTGCCTATTTGGAAGAGGCACATCAATTGTATGACCACTGTAAATCATTTTAAGTTCACCATTGACATCTCTTTTTAACATTTGAACAGATGTAAGATATTCTTCTGAGATTATAGCTATAGGAGAAGAGATGTATACAAAGGGTTGAGTGCCATTTAGCAGGTTCATGGATTCGTCAAGACGAGTAATTAAAGATGCGAATTGAATAGATTCATTACTCTCAATTGAACTTTGCCAAAACTCCACTAAGCATTTTACAGGAGAGATTTGCTTTTTGTTTACCATGGCATAAAGCAATTTTAATTTCATGTCACTTATCAAGCTAGCATTACTTCCAGGAAACAAAGTCAATTTCATCCAAAGATGTATGAAACGAAGGGTTGGATTATGAATTTCCTCAGGTTTAGGATTTGAGCAATCATTAAGAGCAGAGATAGAGAACCAAAATTTTCTCTTGTTAAACCTATGCATGGCAAGGTCTAAATCTATCAAGCATGGATTTTCAAAACCAAGAGCAGCACTTAGATGACTCCAAGGTAGACTATGACTTTGATTAAACATGTGAAAGGAAATTCCAACATTAGAGACTTGGAGAGAGCATAGGAATTCTATGGTAAGCAACTCAATTCCAAACTCTTCTATTTGCCAAAAGCCAGACCAACCAATATAGGTAAAGATAGTTTCGAATTCGGTGGTCATACCTGCATTGGAGAGAAGATTCGGGTCCAATATCCTTGTGTGCTCGAAAGACTGATCCCGAAGAGAGAGATATCTTTGATACTCTACTTGGTTGAACCCAAGACCACTTTGTTGATCGTAGGTCCTCATTAGGGGCACCATGAATGCCTCGATTTGAGGTACCTCCTTTGGCAGTTCTTCTTCCTCCTGAGGGTGTTCTTCAGTTTGGAGGTTCTCCCAAGTGTATCGGGCAGAACCTCCCCTTCTTCTTCCTTGGGAAGTATCATCGGATTGGCGGGAGCGTCGGGATGAGCTCCCACTCATGGCTTGTTTCATCTTCTTGAATGCGGATGTTATCGGGTTCTTCATCTTTTAGAGAGGAAGAGGCAGGACTAGGACAAGGTTGTGTGTGGAAAGAGTTTACTCGTTTGCCTTGTGGGGAGAAGCTTGAGCTAAGAGAATAAATCTTCTTGTGGACTAGGGAGAGCAACACTACTTCTCTTGAGAGCTAAGAACTTCTCTTGAATGAAGAGAGAAGAGAGCAAGGCAAGGAGAGGCTTGAGCTAAGACTGAATTCTGGTTGAGGTGTGAGGGAATGATCTCTCCTTGCATGGGGTCTTATAGGGGAGAGGAATGGCACCAAGGGGGTGCCATGGAGTGGTCGGCCGACCATCCTTGGGCATGCCCCTTGGGTGCCATGATCACTCACTTTGGTTGATGCCTTACACAAAGCAAAAGAAGGAGAGGAGGTGACCAAAGCATGGTCGGCCGACCCCCTAAAATGGGAATTCCACTATGCTTTTTCTAGTGCTTGGTGAAAGGTGAAAGATGTGGTGTGATGTGATCAAAAGCTGAGCTAAAGTGGTCAAGATTCTCCTCTTTAAACAAAGAGTAGTGGGGGACAAAGGCATGCTATGCTTTGATTGAAAGTGATTGATGTGTTTTCTTTTTCAGAGCATGACAAAGTGAAAGTGAAAGTTGGTTCCCCAGTTTGGACATAGAGTAGTGGGAGACAAGGATGTGTCATGGTTTAGCAAAAGGGTGATTGATGTACTTTAAAGCATGACAAAGCAAAAGGAGATGTCTCCCAAAGCAAGAATCTGATTTTTGAAAATCTCACTACTCAAATCATGAGATTCTTGGACAAAGGATGATGGGGAAGAAAGATGGATGAACAAAGGGATCATAGGGTGGTCGGCCGACCACCCTAGTCCTCCATTTTTTCCTTTTCTTTTATAAAGGTCCCTAAATGATCCTTAATTAAATAAGCCAAGATAGGGGGCATATGGGTGGTCGGCCGACCACCCTTATGACCCTACCTTTTGTCAAATTTTTAAACTATTCTAATTCTTAAGTTTTTATTTAATCTAACTTTAGTTTTTTAAATTTTAAGCATGAAAGACATTAAAGGTTTGAGCTAAATGTAAGAAAGAAAATAAAAGATAACTACCGATTTACCTTTCGGCGAAGGCTCCTTGATTTTAAGTCCTCGGAGTGGGACTCTCCTTCTTGTTCATTCCTCGGGTGCACTTGATAGCTCCAAAGATGGAGACCGTGGTGTGTGCACCTCCTTTGCTTTCCAAACCTGCCTTGGATTGGCAGGTTCGTCCTCCTTGAGTTCATTGATCTTGGCTTCCGGGTACTGCTTCTTTTGGCGCAGGGCTCGAACTCTTCTTCTTGGTGGTTGTGCTTTAGCCTGTTTGTTAAGTTTATAACCATTGAAAGCATATTTTACCTTGTGACTCGGGAACTGGAAGTGGATCTGGTCCGATCCAACGTAGATGAACGCGTTGGTGGTGTTGAGGAAGGGCCTTCCCAGGATGACGGGGACTTCCACGTTGGCTCCCATGTCCAGGATGATGAAGTCGGTGGGGATGTATTCATCTTGGATGTTCACCAAGATATCCCTTGCGAGTCCCTCGGGAAACCGTATGGTTTGATCTGCCATCTGCAAGCGAACACATGTAGGGACCAACGGTCCTCCTAACAAGTTGTCATAAGTTACCTTAGACATGATGTTGACGCCTGATCCGAGATCGCAGAAGGCAGTGTGAAATGTCTGTTGTCCGATTAAGCATTTGATCGTCGGGTGGCCTGGATCTTCCTTCTTCATGATGAAGGGAGGATCGAGAAGATAGCCCCAGTAGGAGCGAAGTGGAGGCTTACCAAACCTCGTTGTGACCATATTCACATGCTCAATTGAATCCTCTAGTTTCCCAGGAATTTTACCTTGTTCTATGGATGGCATAGCTGCTGCTAATTGAGCTAATTGTGTTTCTAGCATTTTATTAAAGCTCAATTGATTTTTCATAGTAGTTGTAAAGCTATCCATCTTTTCACCAATAGTTTCAAGAACTTTATCATTGGCAATCATCTTTTTATTTATACCATCATTAATATTAGATTGACCAAGAACAAGATCTTTCAATGAAGACTGGTTATTATAAGAATTGTAATTGTTGTAATTGCTATTCCCTCCATTACCTTGCTAGAAGGGGCGCGAGTTCCACCCCCTTGTTGTTGGGGTCGATACCCGTTGTTGTTGTTGTTGATGATGAAGTTCACGTCCTCCTTCGGAGTCTCAGGGCAATTGTTGCCTGAGTGATCATTTCCTCCGCACACCTCGCACCATGGATTAGCTTCAATGGCTTGTGCGGCAGCGATGGGGTAGATGGCCTCTCGTTCCTTCTTAGAACTCTCTTCTATCTTCTTCATCAGGAGGTCTATCTTGGCAGAGAGCATGTCCACCTCATTGACGGCGTGCATACCTCTCCTCTTTGGCTGGAGACGTTCCTCACCCCATCCTTGATTGATTACCATCTTCTCGATGGGGTCCTTGGCATTTCTCACTGTGTGTTGGAGAAATGCCCCTCCAGCGGCAGCATCAAGGTGACTACGGGCCATGCTGGTCAGCCCATGGTAGAATCCTTGGATCAAGAGCCAGTCGTCTATCCCATGATGAGGACAGACATGAATGTACTCCTGGAGACGCTCCCATGCTTCGGGAATCGTCTCGTCAGATTGTTACTGTAAGCTCGAGATCTTTCCACGAAGGGCATTGGTTTTGCCCGTCAGGAAGAACTTCTTGAGGAATGCATTAGCACACCTCTCCCATGTAGTGGCCTCTTCTTTGTGGGTGTATAACCATTGCTTCGCCTTCCCCAATAGCGAGAATGGGAAAAGACGAAGGCGAATGGCGTCAGACGCCACTCCCTTAATAGTGAAAGTGTCACATAACTCTATAAAGTGCTGGAGATGAGCATTGGCATCCTCATGGGGCTTTCCGCAAAACGGATTGGCCTGCACCATGTGGATCAAGGCGGGCTTCAGCTCGAAGGTGGCATCCCCGAAGTTGACCTCGGGACCCTGAGCTACGTGGGTAGCTGACGGAGCCGAGAAGTCAGAAATCGCCTTCTGGACCATAGCTTCCTTGAGTGGTGTTGTAGAGCCTCCTTCCTTGAACGGATTCTGGTTCGAAAGGAACCTCTGAGGGGGAACTTGACGACGTCTAGTTCTCCTCAACAACTGCTCAGAATCTTCTAGGTAGTTTCCCGGTAGTTGGAATCCGCTCATAAATTGTCTGGCTTTACAAGAAAGGAAGACACAGACAGGGGTAAGCCCCTATGACTAATTGATAACTAAGTTAACGATAATCTCTGGATTCAATCTAATTAAAATTTCTTGGCTAAGCTTTCCTCGGCAACGACGGCAGAAATGCTTGTTGGTATTTCTTATGACTATTGGATAAATCCGCAAGCGCACAGATTATACCGATGTAGCACTTCACCAAGGAGTATTCCAAGGTATCATAATTTATATTATCCCAAGGAAAAGCTGGGCTAGAAATGATAATTAGAGAGAGATCTTAGAGAGCACCTTAACTTAGTACCAACTATTATAGAGGGGTAAACGATAAATGTGATAGGAAGGGGTTGATGAATGAAGAAGCTACGGTAAAAGATACTTAGAACGGACTAGGTAAGATAGCTAGGTGGGAGGACAACAAGAAGAGTAAAGGGACTCCTAAGCAAATCACTCTACTTCAATATACTTTGCTAATTAACTAGTCTAAACACTATAGTTTATCTCCTCAATACAAGTATGCTAGGCGAGGGGATAGATCAGTAGGAGGACAAAACTCCTACCGGATCGCGCCCTCTTCTTATGGGGGCCTTACCTTTTAAGAACTTGCCTATAAACACGTGGTGGAATACAACGACTAGACAAGGCTGTCACCTCTTGCTAGCTAGCACAAACAATTCGTGCAGCAAGCGATAACCAAGGATAAGATGATGTATAAGCACCACGCTTACACACAACTTACTACTTTGACTACGATCAATAATCAAAGCACCCTATGACAGGCAATGATCGCATACAAGAAAGGTCACAAGGATCACAGACTATGGATGTAAAGGCTATTAAAGAGCAAAAGCATATAACAAGACTATATCTAGTATAGTAATGTTCAAAGTAAATACTAAGTACAGTAAAGGGAAAGGATAATATATTGAATAAGACAAAGTCTTACAAAGAAGGAAAGATACAAGAGCTATACCATACTTCCCAGAAGACAACTCCGGAAATCCCGAGCAAGCTCGACTCAACTCTAACTCCCACTCTAGACTAACTCCTAGAACAATCTAAGCAATAGAGCTTGTAGGCTTCTTCACCATGTGTAGAGAGGGGGGGTATGGCCCTCTATTTATAGTGGGAAGTGGAGTAGGGGCTAATCTATCGCCATGTCAGCGATCTAGGGCCTTCCGTTCTCCACCCTTGGATCCAACCGACCCTGGAACCGTCATTGGATGGATGGATGTGATTCAGCATGTGGGGAAGAGGTATGGCGGTTGGGGGAGGCCAACTGACCTAAGGGGGTGGTCGGCCGACCCCCCTATGGCCAGTGGGCCCTCCTCTGACCTCCAGGGTGTGGCTCCACTGGTCAGGGACTGATTGAGGGCCAGGTGGGCCCTATGGATGGTCGGCCGACCCCGCTTGGGGGTCCCTGGCCCACCTCTTGCTCCCTGGTGCTGGTCCCACTCGTCATAGGTGTTGGTTGTTGGTTCTGTGGTGTTTGTCATGTTTATCTCCTTGGTGTGGGCCCATGAATCCTTGTGCTTTGCTTGTGAGCCGTTGAGAGAAAGCACAGAGTGATCTAAGGGTTGGAAATCACTCTAGGATGCTTCTCTTAGATCATGGCCGAGAGGGGAGTCAGGTGGGCCCATAGGGTTGTCGGCCGACCCCCTATATGGGTCCCACTGGCTCTCATTTGCTTCATTTGTTCATTCCTGCACTCAAACACTCATGGACATGTGGAACTGGTTATTTGATAAAATATGCTCATGATGTGTTTGTTTATCCTTGATCCTGAGGTTGGTGGCATCATTTTAGTTATATAAAAGTTGATCATAATTTGTGCCAACAGCAGTACGCCGCCATCTTGGGATCGTGACAGCTAGACTCCTTCATGACCTGTCTGACCACAAGTTGGGAGTCGTCCCACGCGTCGAGCCTCTTGATGCCCAGCTCCGTGGCTATATGAAGCCCGTTCACTAGGGCCTCATACTCCGCGATGTTGTTGGACGCGGGGAAGTGGATCCGGATCATATATTTGAGTCGTACCCCGAGCGGTGAGACGAAAACTAGACTGGCGCTGGCCCCTGTCTTCATCATCGACCCGTCGAAATACATAGTCCAGTATTCCATGTTTTCTAGGGCCGGGGTCATCTGGATCTCGGTCCACTCAGTGATGAAATCTGCGAGCACCTAGGACTTGATGGTTGTCCTCGGCGCGTAGGTGATGAACTCACCCATGAGCTCGAGTCCCCACTTCGCGACCCGTCCCGTGGCTTCGCGGCTCTGTATCACCTCCTCGAGGAGGTAGGACGACACCACGGCGAGTGGTTGTCGAAGTAGTGAACCAGCTTCCTTCGCGCGATGAGGACCGCGCAAAGGAGATTTTGGATTTGGGGGTATTGAGTCTTAGTTTCGGATAATACCTCGCTGACGAAGTACACCGGACGCTGGACTTTCAGCACATGACCTTCTTCCTCCCTTTCGATGACGATGACAACGCTCACCACCTGCATGGTGGCGGCGATGTAGAGGAGGAGGACCTCGTCGTCGGTCGGCGGGACGAGTATCGGAGCATTGGTAAGGATTGCCTTGAGACGGTTGAGGGCCTCCTGTGCCTCGGACGTCCATACAAAGTGTTTCGTCTTTTTGAGGAGCCGGTAAAGGGGGAGGCCTCGTTCGCCGAGGCGCGAGATGAAACAGCTCAAAGATGCGAGACATCCCATGACCCGTTGCACCCCCTTTACGTCACAAATTGGCCCCATGTTCGTAATGACGGAGATCTTGTCGGGGTTGGCCTCGATTCCACACTCGGAAACAATGAAGCCGAGAAGCATGCCCCGCGGCACCCCGAACACACACTTCTCAGGATTGAGCTTAACATGATTAAGTCTCGAGGCTTGGAACGTCGCCTCGAGGTCGTCAACCATGGTCTCCATCCATTTGTACTTGACCACGATGCCGTCCACGTATGCCTGAACGGTCCTCCCGATGAGGTTCTCAAAGACGGAGCACATGCACCGTTGGTACGTGGCTCCGACATTTCGGAGGCCGAAAGGCATAGTGACATAATAGAAAGAGCCGAATGGCGTGATGAAGGAGGTCGCAAGCTGGTCTGACTCCTTCATCTGGATTTGATGGTAACCAGAGTATGCATCAAGGAAGGAGAGCGTTTCACACCCCGAGGTGGAATCGATGATTTGGTCGATGCGTGGTAACAGAAATGGGTCCTTGTCACATGCTTTATTCAGGTTCGTGTAGTCTACACACATCCTCCATTTCCGTTTTTCTTTTTCACTAGCACAGGATTAGATAACCACTCGGGATGAAATACCTCTTTGATGAAGCCGGCCATCAGGAGCTTGTGGAGTTCCTCGCCGACGGCCCGCCTCTTCTCCTCATCGAATCGACGTAGGCGCTGCTTCACTGGTCGGGAGTCGGGTCGGATCACCAGGGCGTGCTCGGCAACATCCCTCGGTATACCCGGTACGTCCGAGGGACCCCACGCGAACATGCCGCTGTTCGCGCGGAGAAAGTCGACGAGCAATATTTCCTGTTTCGGGTCCAGGGAGGTGCTGATGCGCAACACCCAGGAGTCCGATCCGGACGGGTCTAGTCTGACCTCCTTCACCCCTTCGAGGGGCGTGAAACTCCCGATGCCTTTTGAGTCTTCTTCCTCCCTGTCCGCCGCTTCAACCGCGGCCACCAAAAGCTCGGTTTGTACCCGAGTCATGGCGCTTTTGCAGCAGTCTACGTCGCACTGGTATGCCACCTCGAGCTCGGAGCTGACCGTGATGATGCCGCGTGGTTCGGGCATATTGAGCTTGAGGTAGGTATAGTTGGGAATGGCCATGAACTTCACGTAGCATGGCCTCCCGAGCACCGCGTGGTACGTTCCACGGTAGCTTACGACCTCGAAGGTGAGGATCTCGCTCCGGAAGTTGTCCGGCTCCCCGAACATGACAGGCAGGTCGATTTGCCCCAGGGGTACTGTCTGTCTTCCGGGGACGATGCCCTGGAAGGGAGCCCCCGACGAACGGAGCTTGTCCCTGCGTATCCCTAGGGCCTCGAAGGCGTTGTAGTACATGATGTTGAGGCTGCTGCCTGCGTCCATCAGTACCTTGGTGAAGCGGACGTTCCCTATGATCGGATCCACGACCAGCGGGTAGCGACCCAGTTGGGGAGCGTGGCTAGGGTGGTCGTCGCGACCGAAGGTGATGTCAGACTCCGACCAGTCGAGATAGACCGGGGTCGCCGGAGCCGTCGCGAACACCTCGCACCGTTCGCGCTTTTGTCGGCGCTTACAGTCGTAAGCGTCCGAGCCCCCGAAGATCATGAGGCACTTATTCACGTGAGGGTAGGAGTCTTCGCGACCCCCATTCCCGTCTTGGTCCTCCGGCTGCTTCGCCTTGTCGTCCTTCTTGGGGACGGCTGAGTAGTACCTGGCCAGCATGTCACACTCCTGGAGTGTGTGCTTGATCGACCCATTGTGGTACGGACAGGGCTTGGCGAGCATCTCGTCGAAGAGTTCCCCCTTCTTTCCACCCTGAGGGCGGGGGGCCTTGCGATCCGCCACCGCGACCAGGTTGTTGCTGCCGCCGCGCAGCAGCTTGCCCTTCTTCTTGTTCTTAAACTAGACACGGTTTGAGGTACCCTCTGCGGCGTCCTCTGTGCACTTGCCCTTCCCTTTGTCGAGGTGGAAGATTGCGCCAACCACCTCCTCGCCCGACGCGAAGCTTGTGGCGATGTCTAGGAGCCGCTCCGTGGTGCGAGGGTTCCTGCGGCCCAGCTCTTGGACTAGGTCCTTTCAAGTGGTGCCGACGAGGAAAGCCCCGACCACGTCCGTATCGGCTGCGGTGGGGAGCTTCGTGCACTGCTGGGAGAATCGACGGATGTAGTCCTGGAGGCACTCATCTGCCTTCTGCCTACAGCTCCGGAGGTCCCAGGGGTTCCCCGAGCGCGTGTAGGTGCCCTAGAAGTTCCCGACGAACGCACGTCGCAAAGAGCCATGTGCGGGTTGAGTCCGAAAGATGAAGAGGCAGGTTGCGGATGATGAAGTCGTCATGGTTCGCGCCGCCTGCCTGGCAGGCTAGGCGGTAATCATCGAGCCAGAGCCCGGGGTTCGTCTCCCCGGAGTACCGGACAACGTTGGTGGGTTGCCGGAAGTGTTGCGGGAACGGTGCGAGGCGGATGCTACGAACGTACGCCAAAGGACCCTCCGGCTCGGGGGAGGGGGACCGATCCTCCTCACTGTCGTACCGACCGCCCCGACGAACGTGGTAGCCTCTGCTCGTGCCATCCTGTTTGGTGTGCTTACGTGCATCGAGCGTGTCGCGTGCGTTGCGCTTATCGCCCACGCGGGCGTGGACCGTCGGGCGTCGACGTGGGTCCGACGTGGGAGCCTGATGGACCGAGCCCTCTCGGTCGTTGAGCACCGGGTCGGCTTGCTGGCTAGAGTTGAGCCCGTGTCTTTGCGACGCAGAACTCTCGGCCTGCTGGACTGCGGCGCGCTCCAGAAGGGATCTCAGCTCGTCGTGGGCGAGTTTCCCTCGGGAGTATCAGGAACCGAGAGGTTGCGCAGCAAAACCGCTGCTGCCGCGATGTTCTGGCTTGCTCGTGCAAACTGTGGCGTCCCGTGTTTGTCGTTGATGATGCGTTGGTGCACCGTCCGGGCCTCCCTTCGAGCACGGGGCTCTTCGGGCGCCCGGGAGGCTTTGTGCTTGAGCTTTTTGCGCTCGAACGTTACACGACGCTGCCCCTCCTAGAGCTTCTGCTCCATGTCGCGGAGTTCCTGCAGCTGGCGTTGTCGGGCGTCCGAAGGCTGTGGGTCGCCTCGTGGTGCGGGCGTCCTGCCCACGGGCATGTGAGCTCCGTCTTCATCCTCCTCTTCTTCCTCGACGACGACGGTGGCGTCAGCTGCCGCTCCACGTGGCGACGAGTCGCACATGAAGCATTCACATCAGCAACTGATGCTGTCGTCGCTCTTTGTCCCCTAGGCCTTCGAAGTCTAGGGGCTCCCAAGGATCAATGCTCCCGCGGCTGGAGTCGGCATCCGAGGTGGCCTCCAGGCTCGTGAGGAGATCGGAGACCGACCGAAGGTGGTGGGATGCGAGCCCGATGTGTGTCCCCTCCGCAGGGTCTGCACTGAAACCTGCGGCCACCACCTCCGAGTAGGGTGTCATGGCACTCCGCATGCCGTACGGTAGCGCCTCCGAAATGGGCGCCGAGACGGACCCGGGGGAGAGCGGCTGCCCTCCCGCGAGTTGTGTTGCCACGTTGGCGAATGCGAAGAAGAGGTTGTGTAGGGACCCTTGAGTCGGCCGAGGGCCCGTTGGGATGCCGAGCTGGCGCTCGAATCCAGAGTAGTCGGCTCTCGAGACGGTCGTCCCTTGAGCGAGTTGTCCCTCGGGGAGACAGGCCAAGGTGGTCATGGATGCCGCGATAGCGTCCACGGCTACCTCGGAGGGTGCCGCGGGGCGACGGAGAACCAGATCGGCCCCCTGCCCGAAGCACTGGAAGTCCAGGCTACCGAAACGAACGATGGAGCCTGGCGCGAAGTCGACGTGACGAGATGTCATCTGAAACTCGAAAAATACGGGCGACGCGTAAAGTTCCCCTACCTGGCGCGCCAACTGTTGGTGTCTAAAATGGCGGGGGTCTAGACAACCAACTAGTGAATTTCTAAGAGCGTCTGAGATCGGATGGTTGTGCAAGGAGAACACAACGATGTATACTGGTTCAGGCACGAACGGCCTACGTCCAGTGTGATGCGGGGTCGTGTTACCCTGCGCGGAGGCGCTCGTAGAGGGGAGCTACAAGCAGTTGAGCGAGGGAAGGAGCTTCCCAGGTCTCGTGCGTATGTTATCTTAGGTTCTGGTGAGAGTTCGCATGAACGCGAGTGTGTGGATCAGAATGTCCAGCGAGAGAGTGACAAAGGGTCTTCTCTCCCCCTTTATACGTAGGGAGAGAGGGCAGGATACAGTAGAGGGAGAGTTAGGAGACGTGTGCCTGGTACGGACTGCTAGCTTGGGGGCGCCCTCGTCCGCTTCCTTCCCGGGGAAGATTGCGTCTGTAGATACACCGCCAGAACTGTTCGCCTTGTGGAGGAGCTGTAGCCATGCGCCTCGTAATTGGGAGTCTTCCTGTTCCCTGGTTAGGGCATGGGCGGGGGTTGGCAACACAGGGCCAAGCACCCCCGCATTCCGTCGAATAGAGCGGCACACATGATAATCCCTGTACGCACGACCCGCGCATGCTAGTGAAGGCATGGCGAGTGTCATTCAGGGATTAGGCAGCATGGTCGCCGTCCTCTAGGGCTTCAACAGGGGTAATCATGGCGTTCCACGCCTGTCTGGTCGTGCCTGATCAGTAGAGAGGACGGACCGTATTGTGTGTCCTTGATCAGCAGTGCAACGCCTTCAGTCTGACGAGGCGCAGGATGTCCGAGGGAGGGGGACGTCATGGATGACGTTACCGTTGTTCGGACGAGACGGAGAGCGCCCGCGGGGGAATGGCATCACGGATGACGTCATCGTTGCTCGGACGAGGCGGAGAGCCTCAGAGGGAAGGGGTGTCACGGACGATGTCTCTCCCGCTCGGACGGTGCGGAGAGCCTCCGAGGGTAGAGGCGTCACGGATGACGTCACCCCCGCTCGGACGAGGCGGAGAGTCCGTGAGGGTGGATTACTCCCAAGGAGGGAATGAATGATGAGGTGATTTTGTTTTTGCAAAGTGCGGTATTAGGGTACCCCATTTTCTGGTACTCAACAGAGAGCTATGCCTTGTTTGGAAGTACCGGTTTTTCATTTAACCGATTTTTGATTGCTTTGTTTTTTATTGCGATACGCGGACGTTTTTCGACTAATCTTTTTCATTTAAGCGGTTTTTGATTGCTCTATTTTTTAAGGAAGCATCGAAGCATCTAAGGGCCTGTTTGCCATGAGTCCTTCTAAGAGGCTTCTCTGTTTTTTTTTACTAAAAAATGGTTTCTCTAAGAAAATGTTTGGCAAGGTTGTTCCGATCCGGAGGAGCTAGAGCCCGAGTTAGGAGGAAGCCCTGCCAAACAAACCGTTTCACAATGATCCTTATATGTTGCACACTTCAATCCTCAGGTATTATTACTACTGTATTACTACCTCGTTGGATGAATCAGTCGCCACCTATTGCGTCGTCCCCGTCCCCGTCCCGGTTAATTGCAGCTGGCAAAAGCCAGGGCCAGCGCTTGGTCTCTTCATCCTGTGCTCGACGTCAGTACGTGCAGATCTTCAAGAAAAGCCATTGTTCTTCGCTTCTTCCTCGCCATTTTATCTGTAGCAAATGCGTTGGAGACTAACAAAAAGGTCAGTCGTGCGCATTGCTATATGGGTATTATTAGTTAATGAACACAATGGTGATGTCATGCTTGTTTTTTTTTTACGTTGCATTGCATTGTTCAGAATTTACAATACAATATTTTTGGTTTACACATCTGGAACGTCTGAACTAATTAGGTTTCTGTTTTATATCTTTTGATTGGCAAAAAGTCGGATCTTCGTAATATCATTTTAATCAAACTTCCTTTTTCCATTGTCAAAATACTTTATTCTTCCAATAAATGTCATGTTCTTCTATAGGCCCTATATCATTAACGCAACGTAGATATACTTTATTCTTGGCAAAGAGTAATGCTATCTACTAGTGTTCTCATTATAAAAACTTTATTATAAATGGTGTATGGTTTTTTCTTATTTTCTTTCTTGCTTGCTGAGTGTATATTTGCTTTGGATAATTGATACGTATGATTGTTGAATAAATCTCCAAGTTGTATGTCATCATGGTGATCGGACTATAAATTATAAATATTTTTGCTAACATTAATTATATATCATAAATATTAATGTTTTTATATAAACTTAATCAAAGTTATTTATTAAAAATAAGAAAGATATAGTTATTTAAAGACAAAGTGAGTATATGGATTTGGTGACGGAGATGGTGTAAAGACCTTAGACCGGAACCGGAAAAACACTACTCGTATGTTCAGTACTGAAGTGAATATGCTAAAAAAAATGCAAGGTTTGAGGATGCAAAGCTCCACAAGATTATCATGAACAATCTGCTCCAATCAAACAGAATGAAAGATGACCGTTTCTACACTTGTGCGGCAGCCAAGCGGCCAATAAAGTTAGTAAAAAAAAGTAGTCTAACCTTACATATTGCAAATTATGACAAGTTGTGACACCAAAGTAGCCCATCACTGGCCGCCAAAAAAATCCCAAAACTAGTGCAGCTTATCAAAGGCCTAATCTGGCCCATTTCAGGCACCAAGGGCACCTAGCTCTCCTTTTCCATGACCCGTTCATTCTAGCCCATTTCAGGCGCCAAGGCCATTCTGTATTGGGTGTCTGGGCACATGAATCATCATTCTGTTCTGGGCCATCCATCCGCGTAGTGGATGATGTCACCTGTTGGCGTAGACAGCTTGAAATAAAGACATACCGCATGTGCTTGTAACTTGTGGGTTGGCAGCTTACATGGCGAGATAGAATGCTAAAATAAAAAGGAAATTGTTTTATATTTGAAACCTACATTTATACTCCCTCAATCCTAAATTAGACATTCCAATAATCTTAAAGAGTCAAAACATCTCAAGTTTAATCAATCTTTATATGATAATATAATAACATTTATGATGTCAACTAAGTATTATTTAAATTTTTCATCAATTATAATTTCATAGTATATCTATTTAATGTTATAAATTTTTATTTTTTTCTCTATAATTTTAATCAAAATTTAGATGTTTGTCTCTCCAAAATTCTTGGAATGCCTTATAATTTGAAACGTCGGAAATATTATGTTATGTTTGAATCCTTGGAATTGGAATCCATTTTTATAATAATAATTTGGACATAATTCAATGAAGTTAATTAAAATGACCATAGATGAAATATACTGCAACAAGAAGTGGGCAGAAAATCATGCTAAGAAATCAATTTTTATCTCTCCCTCCTTGAATTTAAGACAAGATTGTAAATCTTCAAGCTTTGAAAAGTTATGAATATCAAAGTCTAAAATTAAATAGCCTAGTATTCCTTCATCAAAACTAAAAAGATCCATTTTGACCCTACTATTTTATTTAAGAAACATCTGTGACTAGTGAGTTCACGTTGACAAAGTGCGCTCGTGATTGTGGAGAATCCCAATTATCTCCCCATGTTACAGCTGCGCCCACGAGCGACAATCGCGGAGCCATGAACATGAACTCACGTCTACGTGCCACGCTGTCGACTAAAGCAAATAAAGAAAACTGCGGATCCTAATCGTGTTTCAAAATTTGCACGTAGAATCGATCAACTCGTGAGTCGTGTATGTACTGAACCCACCACCACCGGCTATCACTTGCGACCAGCAGCGCGGCATCGTGTGCATACTGCATACACGTCTGTCTACCTGCACCCAACAAAACACGTACGGGACGGACTGGGCACGTTCTTTTTTTCCTCGAAACCGACCGTATGCCAAAAAAAAAAAGCCTTACGATTTGTTTACAAAAAATGGCTCGATTTACCAATTCCGCGTGCACCAAAGCGTGTTCCTTCACGTTCGCCAACATGCGCCGCGGCCCACACGGCCCGGACGTGCTGAACTCCTGAACCTCTCCTCGGTAAGGCACATGCGCGGGCCCCACTGCATAGGCGGCAGAAGCCCCAATCCGCAACCGTACACGCCAGAATCGGACGGCCTGCCGCGCACCGCGGCGCCGCTGCCCGCACCCGAACCCTACCGTTTCAACCAGGCGCCGCCTCTCCGCGTCCGCTGCGTCACTACCAGCTGGGCCCGGACCCACTCGCCCCTCACCAATCAACGTCAACCCACGCTCCTCCTCCCTCCCTCCTCCCCCTGGCCCTGGACCCCTCTCTCCGGCTCTCCCTCGACGTCGTGTCGTCTCCTTTCCGGCCGGCGTCGCTTTCCACGCCCTTTTGTTCAAAACCCGATCGTTTTCTGCATTTTTTTTCCCTAGAGGAATTGGAGTGCCCACAGAGACAGACGGGGAAGCAGTAGCCCCAGCAGGCAAGCTACGCAAGCACGCCGCCGCTCCCCCAGTTCAAACCCACCACCCCTCCCCCTCTTCATTTCCCATCCCCAGCTGTGCACGCGCTTTCCGATCGCTTCATCTACCTCGCCACCGCGCTTCCGCGCAGCCCCAGTCACCAGTCCACCACGCCCGCGCTCCCGTCCCGATCCAGCGATGGCTGGCTCCGTAGCTCCCCACGCTGTGGTCCTCGGTCTCCTGCTTCTCGCAGGGTTCGCGGCGGCGCAGAGGGGAACGACCCCGGTGGCGGCGGCGGCGGCCCCCGCGCCCGACCCCGGCTGCAACGGCATCGAGCTGACGTACAGCTTCGGGGGCCGCACCAAGATCCGGCCTTACGTCAGCGACAAGAACAAGCAGCCCTACGCCTTCCGCGCCAACGTCACCGTGCTCAACGGCGGCACGCGCCCGCTCAAGTCGTGGGCGGCGCTCGTCACATTCGGCTACGACGAGATCCTCGTCGGCGTCGACGGCGCCGTGCTCACGGGCGGCGGCGACCTGCCGTACAACACCACGGAGGACGCCGGCAACGCCACCTCCTTCTCCGGGTACCCGCAGACGGACCTCCTCACGCCCATCGCCACCGCCGGGGACATGTCGCAGATCCAGGCCTCCGTCGGCATCGTCGGCACGCTCTTCGCCGGGCCCGGGTTCGATCCGCTCCCCACCGCGCTGTCGCTGGACGACCCGGCCTACGCGTGCCCGGCGGCGACCAACGTCACCTCTACGCGGCTGTCCACTTGCTGCGTCCTCATGCCGGAGGCCGAGGCCAACGCCACTGTCATCGACGCCAACGCCACCGACCCGACCAAGAATTTCCTGCCGCGCGGCACGGGGGACCTCGTCATCACCTACGACGTGCTCCAGGCCTACCCCTCCAGCTACCTTGCGCTCGTCACGCTCGACAACAACGCCAAGCTTGCCCGCCTCGACAACTGGAGGCTGACGTGGGAGTGGCGGCGCGGCGAGTTCATCTACTCCATGAAGGGCGCTCACCCATCAGAGGTGGACGTCTCGGGCTGTATCTATGGGGCGCCTGCGCAGTACTACCAGAGCCTTGATTTCTCGCAGGTGCTTAATTGCGACCGCAAGCCGGTGATCCTTGACCTGCCCCTGTCCCGGTACAATGACACCCAGATTGGCAAGATTGACAACTGCTGCAGGAATGGGACAATCTTGCCCAAGTCCATGGACGAGGCACAGTCGAAATCGGCGTTCCAGATGCAAGTTTTCAAGATGCCACCAGACATGAACCGGACTAAGCTGTTCCCCCTGCCAATTTCAAGATCGCTGGTGCATCATCGCTGAACCCAGACTATACCTGTGGCCAGCCGGTGCCTGTCAGCCCAACTGCATTCCCAGACCCAAGCGGGCTTGACTCAACGACGCTTGCTGTGGCAACATGGCAGGTGGTGTGCAACATTACCACAACAAAGGGGGCCAAGCCGAAGTGCTGCGTGACCTTCTCGGCCTACTACAACGACTCAGTGATCCCCTGCAACACCTGCGCCTGTGGGTGCCCTGCAAACAAGCGAGGTCCAACGTGCAGCACGACTGCGCAATCCATGCTCCTGCCACCGGAGGCGCTGCTTGTGCCATTCAACAACCGCTCACAGAAGGCGATGGCGTGGGCTGAGCTGAAGCATTACAATGTGCCCCGGCCAATGCCCTGCGGTGACTTCTGTGGTGTGAGCATCAATTGGCACGTCTCGACTGACTACAACAAGGGCTGGAGCGCTCGGGTGACATTGTTCAACTGGGAGGATGTCGACATGGCCAATTGGTTTGCCGCCATCGTCATGGACAAGGCGTATGACGGCTTTGAGAAGGCGTACTCATTCAACGCCACCTCAGTGGGCAAGAACACAATCTTTATGCAGGGTTTGGAGGGGCTTAATTACCTGGTGAAGCAGACCAACATGAGTGGGATCGACTACCTTGTGCCCGGTAAGCAACAGTCAGTCCTCTCATTCACCAAGAAGCTGACCCCGGGGATAAATGTTGTTGCTGGAGATGGCTTCCCAACAAAGGTCTTCTTCAATGGCGACGAATGTGCTATGCCACAGAGATTTCCAATGAGCAGTGGATTCGGCACCCGTCTCAGCAGTGGCCTTGCTTTGATCTTGTTCCTTGCTGCTTCGGCTTTCCTATTGCTTCAGCAATGATCCACGGGACCCCAATTCTTTGATTCTTTCAGGTGGTTTGGTCGATGCCATTTGTAAGGCCTTTTTGTTTCTGTGATTTCTTTAGTAGATTTTACTTAGCTGCTGTTTGTTAGTCAGATGAAGCAGCAGTTGTGAAACAGTATGAATACTTGGATAGTGAGAAAAAAAGGTGAGGAAGCATTTGTTGCGAGTTTGCAACATTGGTTCCTCATTCTGATGTTTACACCAGATGAGTGATCTGTACATCTCTAATCCAGTTGCCTCATGTCTGGTCTGTCATACGTAATTTACTCTGAATTCATTCATGCCTTGTTCGTTTGATCCCAAAATAAAAGGGATAGGAAGGGGTTGAAGGGCGGTTGAGGTGAATTTTGACTGGTTGGGGATTTAATTCCCTTCAATCTCCTCCAATCTCCTTGATTATGAGATCAAACGAACAGGCACTCAAAGGCATTCTTTTCAGTTTGATTGACTGTTTATCAAACCGTATGCCTGCCCATCTGATGGCGTTTTGATGCCTCTGTCAGGATGTATCAGTTGAGTCTGTTGTAGTACCACAAACTCTCGGCAGAGGGTACCGGTCTCAGATATTGTTGCATGCGTGCGGATGAGCATTGGATGCTTCTCAGATCAAGATATGAGCATTGGATGCATCTCAGATCAAGATAGTATTAAATTGATATGAGTTAAGACTTAAGACCTTGTATGTTTCTTCCATTCGAATTTTGAAAGATCTTTGGCGGACAGTTGTTCGTTAAGTGGTCCACTACAGCGTACAAGTACAGGGTCACCAGCCAGCAGCCTCCATTTCAAACTCACCGCAAGTTGCAAGTTGCAACGTTCGTTTCTCAGGCCAAAAGCTGAAACACCAACGGATCCTTTCGCTTTGTCTTCTGGAAAGCAACTTGTAGCACGGAACGTTCGTTTGCTCTGGGTTTTCCTTGTCGTCCCACGACGTCATAGGCAGTTTGAGTCAATTCGAGACGCAGCGTATATCATCTGCGCACGTAACAATAACATAAGGTGTCCATTTCGTGCCTGAGACAACATAACTGGCACGCACAACCGTGCACATGTTTATGGCTTTATTATGCAGAGAAAAAGAGCAAGGAAAGCTGAAGTATTCAAACCTGTATAATCATATCGTGCGAAGACCGCGTGTTTCATAGCACCACGTTCTTACCGGTCATCAGGTTGTAAAATATTCAGAATTTCAGATCCATTGGGACTAAAGGTCTTGTAGAAATTATACGTGCCTTTTATTCCTCCATTTGAGAATCAATTAAGAGCCATACACCAAAGAATGATCTCAGGATATCCATCATCCATGCAAATTATATGCTTTGGATGCAGGTACTTAACATGCTTCCGTGCTGAACAGAGATTTATACAACAAAAAGAAAAAAAGATAAAGTTTATGGATAAAATATATCCGTATGCACGTCATGCATGAATTCGTGCCGAGCAATAGAGCATCATGTTGCCTACCCCTGTGCTATTATTGCTGTACAGCTCTTTGGCGTAAACATCATTCAGTTGACTTCTCATCTAAAGTGCAGAGGAAATGCAAAATATGAACCTTCCTTCTCCTACGACTTGCAGAAGAAATGCTTGCACTGACGCAACCTACATTGGCTGGGCTGTACATCAGCGTTCGATTTGTGGTGAGGGAAATAGGTCTCCGCTGCAACTCCGTGACTGAAGAATGCCTGACAATTGATTTGTTCCTCAATCCTCATTGCCCTCACGAAAAAGATAAAGTGCAAATTTGGGAGAATTATTTATTTGGCCCCGAAAAAAAACTCTGGTTACTTATATGACCCTTTTTTTCGAAGTTGTGTATATGGCCTCAAAACGAATGTTTCTTACTTATTTGGCCTTCTGCTAGATTTGAGGACATAACGGTGTCAAGTGTTGGGTAAAAAGACCATTTTACCCCTGCGCTAAAAAAAATAAAACAACAGACTCGCCGTAGACGACGAAGGTGGCCGAGCTCGCGACGTGGCTATGGATGGGGCTAGATCTGGGCTGTGGCTGGGGGCAGACTAGGCACCATGGCAGACTGGGCGGACGGACTCCTGGCTCGCGGCAAACACCTCCGGTGGAACAATTCACGGCGGCGGCGGGTGGCCAGTGCGCGGGCCTAGCGAGGCGGCGAGTGGCAGGCGGCCAAGCACGTCCGCGCAGGCAGGCCGCAAGCGGACGACAGTGGCCATCGGCCAGCGCGCAAGTCCGGTAGAGCAACTCGCGGCGGCGGTGGCGGCCGGGGCGGGGCTGGACCGACAGCGCCAACTCCTCTGCGGCCCCTAGCCGGCGGCGGCGGCGGAGCCTTGCCCGGGGGCGGTGGAGCCCCGTCCGCGGCCCCTGCCCTGGAGCGTCATGGGAGGCAGGGAGGCCGCGCCCGGCTTCAACGGCGGAGGCGGGGAGGCAGTGCCATGGCCGGCGGCCGAGCCATGCCCGGGTGCGGCGGCGCCCCCTCCCGCAGAGCCATGACGGGGATCTGGAGGATCCGGAGGGAGGCGGACCGGCCGCGGCTCTTGCCCGGCGGCGGCGGCGTCCTGGCCGTCGCCCATCATCGTCGTCTTTTTTTTCCGCGATTGAAATCGGGTCCGCGTGTGCAAGGTGGAAGGCCGGCCGGCTTCAGTCAAGTGAAGAAGGGCAATTTAGTCTTTTCACGTGTCATAGAGTGGATGACCAAACAGAAGATGGTAACGGATCTAACAGAAGGCCAAATAAGTAAGAAACTTTCATTTTGAGGCCATATACACAACTTCGGAAAAAAAAGGACCAGTTAAGTAATCAGATTTTTTTTCAGGGCCAAATAAATAATTCTCCCTGCAAATTTTACCATTGAAGAAGTTGAGGTACAAAACGGACCTCTCATCTCAGCACTATCAAATGGCCCAAGATAACTAAACGCAGTTCTACTTCCGTAAAAAGCCCACCCGCACTGCTATAGTGCTAGCCCCATTTCCCACTGACACACGGCCTGGTAGGCCCATATCGTCTGGAGCAAACTGCCTGGCAGATACAGGCCCACAGCCCGCAGCCTGCACGCAACATTCGTCCATTCCAGCCAGCCAAACCAACCAACCGTTTCAAAGCGAGCGCTTCCCTAATCACGGCGGAAGCACGTGACACTTGCAGAAACAGAAGACTGACCACCACCACCCCCACGCCCGCGGCGCGGTTGATCCGCAAACAACGGGCGCCCGCCCTCCACCCCCGCCCCGCCCGGCCTACGGTTCCCGAACCCCCACTCCTCCTCCCTCTCCGCTCGCCACATCCGTCGCTCCTCTCCTCCACGCCTCCCTCGCTCCCTCCCTCCCTCCCTCGCCTTCGCATCCCCGCAAGGAATATCCCTTCCGTAGCGTCCCTTGCTTCTTCCTCACCCCACCCTGTATCAGTGCATCCCTGCCGCTTCATTTCCCGGCCTCTCTGCGCTCTTTCGCCGTCTTGGATCTTGGTTACCTCGGCCGGTTCGCAGGTACCTGCTTTAATCTTTGCTGGGACCCCATTGATGCACGGTTTGGTTGTTTTTCGGTGGGGGCATTTCGTCGAGCACCTGGGTTGCATCGCTGTCACTGCCGTTGAGCTTTTCTTGTAGCTGGATTTGCTAGTTTTTAGTTGGTTTCCGTTGATATTTTTAAGTATGAATGTGTATGCGCTGTTTAGATAGTTCAACGCATGCTTGCTATATTTGCCCCTAGTTCTATTGGGCCACATGAATTTCTGCATCATGCCCTGCAAATTGGCGATTTGTTGAGCATCTGATTGCTATAGAACTGTAACGTTTAATAAGTACTCCATGCAAACTGGAGATATAAATTATGGTATGACCGTGAGTGTATAGGAGGCGAGGAGCAATACAAGGACTAGGTGTGAAATGACTTGGATGGTCTAGCATTGTTATTCAGTATCGAATGTATCTGCTTGACTTAAATCGTATCATAATAAACAACCACCATGAGTTTCATTATTACAAAGATGATAATTAGTTACCAGGATAGTCAACGAGCTCCATGCCCAATATTCTTAATACTTACTTTGTGTTTTTAATAACTTCATGAACACAAGAATTGATGGCCATTTTATTCGTTCATTTCAGGATAGTCAACGAGCATAGAGTTCATGTTGCCTGATTACCTTAGTTGCTACTATGTGATTTAAGGTGTTATCCAACTTCATTCTGGATAAATTAGGTTGCAGGAGGACTTTAAAAACTAGCTGCCTGCTGTTTGTTTTTCTCCTTCACTCTAGTAATCTCGCTTTCAGAAGCTTGTTTGCAAATATGTCTTACACGAACTGTTTGAAGAAACATCCCTATAGAATCTTCTTTCGGTATGGCAACTCCATCCTCAGAGCTTCTTTAGAGAAAGGCTCCCACAAAAGTCACTTATGGACTATAGCACTTTGCTCCAATTCACTGCTTTCAGCCCTGATTACAGAACTTATGCTCTCCTTCTCAGAGCTTGTGCAAAATGCTCAGACCTCTATACTGCCATGGAAATTCATTGTCATCTCACTAAAGTTGGTTTGCTATCTAATCAGCATATAACACCTCCTCTGTTCAAGTTATATATTGCTCATGATCACATGTTGGAAGCAGTGAACTACTTTGGTCAATGCTGGAGTGGGATACTGATCCCTTCCATGGCAATCTGATGCTTATGGGATTCTTGAAGAGCGGACAGCTAGATAAGGCGTATCAGATTTTCAAGAGGATGCCTGTCAAGGACTTGGTCTCATGGAATTCAATGATTGCAGGTGCAGTAAGGAACTCGCACCTGAAAGAAGCAATGCATCTTTTTAGTAGGTTGTCAGTTCAGGCCTTGTGCCTGATTGCTTCTCATTCTCCTCAGTTCTGTCAGCATGTGCTCGAGCTGGTGCTCGTCAGTATGGAGTGTGGGTGCACACCTGATGACTGAACTGAGGGTGGAAATGAATCATATCTTGAGCTCAGCACTTGTTGACATGTATGCCAAATGTGGAAGAATTGATGTGGCAACTGAGATATTCAATAAAGTCGAGAGAAACCATATTTCTGTCTGGAATACAATGATTAGTGGCTTGGCATCACATGGTCTTGGATCCGATGTAGTGATTTTGTTCCAGAAGATGAAAAGTGAAGGGATGGTTCCTGATGGGGTTACGTTTGTTGCACTCTTGACAGCATGCAGTCACTGTGGCATGGTTGAAGAGGCTCGCCAATACTTCAGATCAATGACTACAGAGTATTCCATCACAACGGGGTTGAGCACTATGGTGCATTAGTGGATACGTTGTCTCGAGCTGGGTTGCTGGATGAGGCATACAAGTTGGTAATGTCGATGAATGTAAAGGCTGATGTTGTGATATGGAGGTCATTACTTAGGCCTGTCGCAGATATCGCCACACAAAATTAGGTGAGGTCACTATTGAACATATGGCATGCCGTGGCAGTGGGATTATACCCTTCTTTCAAACATCTATTCATCAGCAAATAGATGGAATGATTCAGAGGAAGTATGGAAATTGAGGAAACAAAAGAAAATTAGGAAGAACAAAGGCTTGAGTTGGGTTGAGTTAGGGGAAGCACCCATGAATTTAAAGCTGGTGATAGATCTCATCCTGACACCAAGGATGTATACTTATGCTGCATGGATTATGTAAAAGAGCTAAGGTTGAAGGCTATGCTCCATTGACTGAACTAGTAACAAAAGATGTCTCGGAGGAGGAAAGAGAAGAAAACCTTACCTTCCATAGTGAGAAGCTAGCAGTGCTTATAGTGTCCTGAAGACTGGTCCAGGGACAGAAATAATGGTTTCAAAGAATTTGCAGATTTGCAGTGACTGTCATGAATGGATGAAGATAATCTCAAAGGTACTTTGCCGTGTTATTATTATGAGGGATAGAATTCGATTTCACCGGTTTGAAAGCGGATGCTGCTCCTGCAAGGATTACTGGTAGGCCTTTCCCAGAGCAATACAGATGTGATCCAGCTAATACTAAACAGGCAGTTCTGAGGGGATACAACTGATCTAATTACGTTGCTGGCTCTGCTGTTGCATAGCAATGAAAAATATAAATTCCTATGAGAATGAAACATTTGGACATTTGATTACTAGTTTAGGTCTTTTGGGACATCACAGGGAACCAAGGAAGAAGGGCTAGATGACAGACACACGCATGCATATTGTACACTCCGAAGCAATACAAGTGATAAGTGAGACAGATCAAAATCTCTATGTTGGTTTGTGTTTTATGATTCATTCAGTACCCTTATGTTTTCATATGTGTGACATGTGAAACTGCTTTGCTTTCTTTGTTTTGGGCTTTTTGCAATGATTACTTGTGTTGACATGATATGTGGTGCGTGATGATAACATTTATTTCATTTCTGATCCTGGATCAGTTTAATTTTCTGACAAAAACTGATTTTCGCTTATCATTTCAGGATCAATGTTGAAGGGTTATCCAATATTCAGTGAAAACTAGCTACTGAAAAATAGGAGTAGCAATACCTTTGATGCCCCATTCATTCCGTTTCTGCAATGTCCATGTCTTCTATTTGCTGTGGGAACTTCCATCTACTAAGGAATTTTATAGGAGACACTTGCAGTATCAGATGGCTTAAATACCATAGCAGATTAATATATGAAACTTTCCTCTCAAGCAGAAGACATCAAAGTAGACGTCTTAGTACAACAGTGCTAGCAAGAAGCACAAGAAAAGGAAGTAACCAGTCATTTAGCAATAGCCGTCATTTGCACGGTAAATCGGTTGAATCATCAATTGAAGTGTTCAAGCAGTCAGAGCTTGAGCAGCTTAAATCACTTCATTACTACAATGTTGAGGAAGAGTTTTCTGGAGTCAAAACTGAATGGCCTGCAACTATCCTTGTTTTTGATATTGAAACTACAGGCTTCTCACGTCGTTATGACAAAATCATTGAGTTTGCTGTTCGTGATCTTATGGGGGGAAAGAATAGCACTTTCCAGACACTCATAAATCCCGAGAGAGTTGTGAAAAATACAGATGTTCATGGTATTAGCAACAGCATGCTCTGGAGGCCTGATGTTCCAAGGTAAGTTCATGCTTTGTTATGCCAAATATGCCATGTATCTTTCTTAGTTTACTAGCAGTAAGGCGTGATCTGAAGTTCCCCATTGAAAACTAAAATGGGACTGAAATTGAGGATCACTTTCAGCATCCATGTATCTTTTGTTTTTGTTTTTGTTTTCGTTGCTTGCTAACATGCTCAATCCTTTGTTTTTGTTTTCGTTGCTTGCTAACATGCTCAAATATCATTACTTTATAACCATGAGATGAGGGAATAAGGCAGTATTATGTTCTGAAAATGCAGTCATATGAAGAAAGAATTATGTACTAGGATCAATCTCCCATATGTTACTTCCTAGAGGCAATTTGGGACTTATTATATTTTTTAAGATATAAAGGTTACATATTACAGTAAAACTTCATTTCTGAACTACAATTCATTTGAAACATGATTACCCTCTATTATTTTTTACACATTTGTTTTTATAATCATGGTGGTCTCATGTATGGTTATGCAGATTTGGAGAGCTTATTCCTATTCTGCTACAATATGTGCGTAGTCGTCAAATGGACGGCAAACCAGTTCTGTGGGTTGCTCATAATGGGCGTTCCTTTGACGTACCCTTTCTCATCTTTGAGTTCCGACGGTGTAAATTAGAGATGCCTGGTGATTGGCTCTTTGTAGATACTCTTCCTATCTCAAAACAATTGGTCAATTCCGATGGTATGCTCTCTTGTCAACTTTCCCATTTCCTTGCATAGACATATTGTTCTGAAGAGCTTTTTTTCCCAGTAAAATAAATTGATGAAATACAGCCATGTACTGTGCAGTGTTTGATGATGAACTAGCAAGCTAAACTTTGTTTTGTCATTTAGTCATTTAGCTGTTTCTGCCTATAGTATTACAATTTCGTGATTAAGTGTTTGTGGGATGAAGTAAGATGCATTTAAAATCTTCTGTTCATATTTGGTTTGCAGGGTCAAAACTCAGTTCTGTGTCATTGGAGAACCTGAGAGAACACTACAAAATCCCACTCACAGGGAGCGCGCATCGTGCCATGCAGGATGTGACAACCCTCTGTTATGTGCTTCAGAAATTGACCTTTGAGCTGAAGCTAACTGTTCCTCAGCTGCTCGAGAAGTCTTTCCGAACATCAGATCTTCCCGCGTCTCGTCCTGAAAAGTAACTGTATCTGCCTCACCGGGAAGATCGCCTGAAGCATTAAATTATTCCATTGTTATTGTATTATTACAGAGATCTTATTTGGAGATCCCGGCTCTGATTTCTGCGATGTTTTTTTCTAACAACCTAATAAAGCCAGCCTGATTGTCACTGATACATCAGTAGTACAGTAATCCGTATTACTGATACTCTGCCCTTGTAGGCTTGTATACATTACTAAATCATCAATTCAACATATATTTGCTTGACTACAAACTTCTGTGCGCTGCTGAACCAAGTAATGTTCTTGACAGTTTCTGTGGGATTACTGCAGTGTCAGGCTTTCACTATTTATGTGATACTATGTCACGACAGTAAAGACCATTCCACGAATGCATTTTTGCCTGCACTCCCCTGCTATGTACATATTCAACTACTCCATATTTTAAACTTATTGGTTGTATAGGATAAATATATCACAGACCCAAGCTATGGTGTCTCAATGTTTCTTTTTAGCGGTTGAGCGGTTGTTTAGATCCTTTCATTTGAAGAAATTGAAATTTGACTTGGAATTTAGCATTTCACCACTTTGTAAAGTTCAGTCTATCTCAAATTCATACGGGTGAGAGATGGAAATGTATTCTATAATCATCATGTTATGTATTTACTCTACAACTATAATTTTCTTCTTTGTATAGCTAATATTATTCAAATATATTTCATATATAACCATATTAGCTTTCTATGTCTAAATTATTAGAATGAATTTGATTCTAAGGATCCAAACGGGCCTAACATGAAATGTTGTTTCAGCTATTATTATTATTATTTTGCGAAAGATTCTGTTATTAACCGTGAACAAACTCGTCTTGTTTTGTATGAGGCTCTGTTTCATGAACCAGGAGAAACAAGTCAATTCTGCCCTCTGATTTGGTCGGCAACGGGCCTCTATATAAGCCGCGGTCAGTCAAACCCCAACTAACCTCTCTTCCCTCCAGTTTCGCAGGCCAACGGCGGCAGGGTAACCGCCACGACCTCACCGTCTTCCTTACGATTCGAACCCTAGCTTCATCGCTCCGTTGCTCTTGCTTCGTGGCTTCGGTGTTCGAGCGCGAGCGGAGGTGATGGAGGGGGAGCTGGCGTTCATCTCGCCACCAAGGCCGCCCCGCGTCTCTTTCGAGGGCCGCGATGGCTGCGGCTTCGCCTCGCCGACATGGGCATCGCAGCTGGCGACGCTGCGCGACTCGTCGCCCTCATCGTGCGTCTCCGACGGCCATGGCGGCGGAAGCGGCCGCTCGGGCTTCAGCTCGCTGACATGGGGATCGCCGCTGTTCAACGCGCCCTCATCGTGCGTCTCCGACACACATGTCGGTGACAACGGCTTCGGGTTCACCTCGTCGACATGGGGGTCGACGCTGGAGACGCTGTTCAACTCGCCCTCATCGCGCATCTCCGACAGCCCTGGCGCTGGCAATGGCTCCATGTTTAGCACGCCAAAGCAGGCATCTCCGCTGGAGACACTGCTCAACTCGGCCTCATCGTGCGTCTCCGACAACCGTGGCAGTGGCAGTGGCTCCTTGTTCGGCACGCAGAAGATGGCGTTGCCGCTGGAGACACTTCTCAACTCGGCCTCATCGTCCATCTCCGACAGCCGTGGCGGTGGCAACGGCTCCGGGTTCAGCACGACGAAGAAGGCGTCGCCGCTGGAGCCGCTTCTCAACTCGCCCTCATCGTCCGTCTCAGACAGTCGCGGTTGCGGAAACAGCTCTTCACCCAGGATCTCGAAGGAGCGGGACAGAGAGCTGCTGCAGAAGGCGGAGTCTCTCCTTCGCGCGATCACCGAGCGCTACGATGACTGCTTCCTCCGCCTGCGAGACACTACAGCCGAGCTCGCCGACCTCCGCCTCGAGCGCGTCCGCCTCGGCGCCGAGAACCTGCACCTCTCCCTCCTCCTCGAAGAGCTCGATGCCGCTGAGCAGAGTAAGCAGGCGTCAGCGGTGGCTCTGACTACGCCACCGAAGCCAGCGCAGGCTGAAGCTGCAAGCACCCCGAAGAGCATCTCCATACGTTCGAAGGGCTTCCTCTCGAAGAAGCAGCCGCAGGGCGTGGCCACACCGCAGCGCCTCCGTGTTCGCGCGTCTCAGGCGATGGAGGTGAGCCCCCAATTCCTACCGTTCAATACCTTCAGTTTCACACCGCACATACTCTTCCCTGTTCACCTCGAAGGAAATTTACACAGAAGAGCGCACTGATTCCTTGAAATTGGTAATAGTCGGGAAGAATCTGGTTTAGGCTACAATAGATGGTGAAATACTTAACACTAAGCTTGTAAAAAATCACACGAGGATAGCAATTTGTTGTTAGCATTAGCTCGCATTTACCATGAATGAATTATCAGGCTATGTTGAATCAGTTTAGTTAAGAATTGTGTACTTCAAATTCGTAAGAACGCATCTTATGGTAAGCAACGGACAGTCAAAATTACAGCTCGAAACTTCTACTGTTATGCATCTGGTTATGCTGCAATTAGATATTGGGATGGTCAGCTTTAATTGAGGGAAAGCACAAAAGTTATGTAAATGTTATAGTTTGCTTAAGTTTGGTCAATCTGAATTCTGAAGAAGCAGCATCAGCTTTAGTTAAATTCTTTTATTGGAATGTACTGTGCTTTGAATTAGACATTTCACAACACTTGCATTTAGGTTAGAAACTGATTAGCAGTTGCTGTGAAAGCTGATACTTGATTCAATGATGCATCAATTTGACTTAATACGGCAAACCATATGTAAACCGATAATTAGTTTACGCCAGATTCTGTATTTGTCCTCGTGATGTCATTGTGAATGGCGAATCGCAGGATGCAGGGGAGAAGGAGAGGGATGACGGGGAGGTGGAGGTGGAGGCGTTCGGGCAGGGCGCCGTGAAGACGGAGCTGTGCAACAAGTGGGAGCGCGGCGCGTGCCCCTACGACGGGCGTTGCAGGTTCGCGCACGGCATGGAGGAGCTGCGCCCGGTGATCCGCCACCCGCGCTACAAGACCCTCCCGTGCCAGTTGTTCGCCGCCGCCTCTGGCTGCCCCTACGGCCACCGCTGCCACTTCCGCCACTCCATGGCACCCACTGCCGAGTCCTGCTAGGCCGCCGGGGACCGTCCGCCTCCTACTGCCGCCGCGTAAACACAATGCCTCTTCTCCCCTCCTGTGCTTGTTAAGTTTGGGAGCTGCTTCATCTGTCATGCATTCATCATTCATATACTATGAGTTAGCTAAATAAAGCACAGCATGCTGCATGCATTAGTTATTATAAGATCAAATTAGTTAGCTTAATAAAGTAGTGATACTGCCAATGATAAGTGATGGGCCAGCGATGGGTCAGGGTTGATGGGCCAATGATGGCTTAGTATGGATGGGCCAAACGGGCAGTGATATCAAGTTCGCTGACAAAATAAGATGGGCCATGTTGGCCGTGTAAGATGTGTTCAGATTGCTTGGGGAAAATACTAGTGAATGTGTGGGAAATAACCCATAATAAGACTTTGTATGTTATGACGAACTGGGCCTAATAGTGTGATCTTTTTTTTCTCCGGAATTTCTCCAGTTGTGATGCCGTGCCGGATCCTTCTGTTCCTCCTGTAGTCCTGTAGTCCTGTGTGACTGAATGAATCTGCAACTGGCAGCGAGACCCCAGTCTGATGATTTCTTAGCATTCCTTTCTGTGAAAGTCAAATTGCAGAGCGCAAGCATTGTATTTCGCGAGAAATCTGTGTACCAGTCACCGCCCACTGGGCGTCACCTCATGACCTTTCTACTAGTTCCCTGTCGCATGTGTGCCATAGGACTGACGCGCCACGTTGATTTCGTTTCAAAAGAAGTGCAATGCAGAGAGGAGCTTTGCCTTTGACCCTAAAGAGAACTAATTACTGTTCACAGCATGAACTGTTCAAATAATTTGTTTATTCTAAATTACTATAGCTTACTACGGAAGAATACAATTCTCAAGGTCAAATAATTTAAATTTGGAGTAAAATTATAGAAAAATGTACTTATACTTTTGAAACGAAATAAATATCATTAAATTAGTTATAAATAGATTTTCATAATAAATTTAGTTGGAGACAAATCCTAATATTATTTACTATAACTTGATTAAAATCGAACTAGTTTGATCCATACGTTTTTTATAATTCCATTCTCTTAGGAACAGAAGTGTTACTTATTTATTCTAAATCAAAGTTCTTCAATATTTTTTTTATGAAACATATATTCATTCGTTCTAAATTATAGATCAGTTTGATTGTACGTAATAAAATCTATGTCGCTAGAAAGGATATAATTTAAAGAGGGAGTAGAAGTTAACATACTTAATTTAAAGTTCTAGAAATTTGGCTGCCTAGCTATATGTAATTTAGGAACGGACGGAATTGTGGAATTAGGTGCGTGGAGTTCATGTAGGGGGTGCTGAACAAAAACATGGAAAAAACTAAAATCTTATACTTCCCCATTGCCAAAAGAAAAATTCGCACATCTCCAAGACTCCATCCAAGCTACCGGGAGTATCAGGGCATCAACGGGGGCACCTCGTGCGTCATGCCGCGTTTCGTCAGCCCTAGCCGACGATAACCAAGCGCCGCCGCCGCCGCCGCCGCCTCGGATACCATACCATGCGCGAGCTAGAGAGCTAGGGACAAAGGGCAGGGCGCACGCACTGACGCACACACGGCCAAAGCGAGAGCGCAGAGCATCAGCATCGTGTGCTAAAGAAGGCCTCTTTCTGCTCACATGGACGGGGTGTGCCGCTTCCAGCTTTCCGAGGGAGATTTGGGGATAGCACGGCGAAAAACACCGGGCCCCGACGAGCATGACCATGATGTCGTAAACAGGTTGCTTTCTAGGGCCAGCAAAGGCGATTGTGGAGCTGAGCCTGAACCACCACCAGAGAATGAGAGAACAGCGGCAGAGCAGGAGCAACGCCTCTGCTAGCGCTATCTGCTGCTTATCCTGCCTGCCTGGGCGCCAGATGCCCTGATCTCGCACTTTCTAGGATCCCTTTTCGGGAATTAGGGGGCATGTGAAATCGAGTTATCTGTCGTGTTTGCAGGCTTGTCTGGATGGATATCTGCGCATCAACAGAATAATAATTTGAATTTTTCTAAAAATTCGCTACTGCTCCAAGCTTCATCAGTAGAAATGGTCTGATGATACTCTGATCATTTGAAGAAGGAGCTGTTAGGTGATCATTCACCTTTTCTCCAGTACTACGTACATGATTAATAGCTGGGCGTTGGTTAATGTGCATTCACAGCTCATTCACAGCTGAATTGATCACCCCATCAGAGAAAGAAAGATGAAAAGGAAATGGAAAAGCACTATCATTTCATTTTTCACCACCGACTAGGCACGAGAACTCATCATGAACTCAATGCAACGCAATGTAAGGGGGAGAGAGGAGCAGAATCCTCTTGGTTTTGCCCGCTTTGTTCCGCTCCGCTTTGCGCTTCCTTTCGTCCCCCGCTCCGTCCGAGCACCTCTCCCGGCGAAAAGCTCTCCTTTGTACCCATCTTTCAGCCTCCAAAAGCCTACCCGACGAGGGCATCCATCCACAGCTATCCCCTCCCCGAGCCCGTCCATGGCCACGAGCCACGACCACCGGTCCTCTGCTTCCTGGAAGCTTCTCCAATCCAGCCACGCACCACGGCGGCCCGCCTCCCGATGCGCCCCGCCGCTGCCCAATCCATCCATCCATCTCCCGAACCCCACACCACAGTGACCACACCCCCCGACTCCCTCCCGCACGGGCACGGCCATGGCCATGCCCATTCGGACACAGCTAGCTAGCTGATGAATGATGACAGCTCCGCCTCCGCCCCCGCCTTTGCCGCTTTCCGGGCTGACAAAATCCCGCGGCCTTTCTGCAGGCGTACTACGTCGGCACTGAAAGAGAGGAGCCGAGGAGGAGGACGGAAAAGCCGAAAGCCATCCCTTCCCTCCTCCCTCCGCCCCGGGTGGCCTCCGAATCTTGGCATTTCTAGGGATTCTGTCATTCCGGTGCGGTCACTGGAGAGGCGCGCGCGCGGGTGGCACCGCTTTACGGTCTTTTGCCGGACGGGAGCGTGTCCGTGACGAGACCGATCCACCTAGCTCACCACCCCTGGAAGAAGCTTCCACGCTGCTTCCTCTGCTTTCCTGCGCCTCGCGCTATTTATAGCCGCCGCCGTGGTCACTGCCACTGCCACTGCCACTGCCAGCGGGTTTTAAGCTAACGGTGCAAGCCGTCTCTCTCAGTCTCAGGTGAATCTGAGTGAGCCAAGTGGTCTCCAGTGAGTGAGCGCTCCCGCGCCGCGTTGGCTTGCACGTGAACACCCATGGACCTGAAGAGGGCGCTGGACGTGGTGGAGGAGGAGGTGGTGGACGGCGACGAAGAGGAGCTCGCCGGCTACCCCGACGCCAAGCGCCGCCGGACGTTCGTCAAGTGAGTGAGCTTTCCGGACGTGTTGCTGCCGCTGCTGCATTTGCCGCTCTAGTTCTTGGCTTCTGACGCTTGTAGTTCCTCCTGATCTTTTTCAGTAGCTCGGTGCAGGAGGCCATTGGTGCGCAGTACATGCAGAGGCATCTGCCCAAGCTGGAGCCATTTCTGCGCAGAGTCGTAAGCACTTCTCCTCGTGGCTATTTGCACGCCATTAGTGTCATCTGGCAGAATTCTGATGTTCATTTGCGTGCGTTCGGAAATCAATCAGGTGCAGGAGGAGGTGCATAATGTTCTTATCCGACACATCGATTCCGCAAACAGGTTAGCCTGGCCTCTAAACACCGAAATGCTAAGTTGCTGCATTAGTATATGACGTCGTTTAGACTGCCTAGTCCTCGTGGACTACATGGCTACATGCCATGCTAGTAGCAGCTAGTTTCTCAGAGCTATGTAAAGCTAGCTTACATGCTCCATATTACACTTACAGGTTATTCTGACCACTATTCGACAAGGCTAGTGCAGGTGCATATACTCGTTATCTCAACTCGCGCGAGTGCATTTTTTTGACTCGAGAACTGGTTACAGTTATTATGTTGCAGGAGATAAAACCTCTCTATCATCGAATAATGCTTTATTGTTTCGTATAGCTGTTAGTGCAGTGTTAGGCTTTAACTTTATAACTTTTACTTTTAAATCTACTTTACCCCACTGCCAATGCACCTTTTTTCGTATTACAGATTGCTGATGATTATCGTTCTCCAATGCATGTTCAGGCTCCCACTCCAACTAAAGACAAGCAGCAAACGGTACAAGCTGCAGTTCCAGGGAAACCTGCCGCAGACGCTTTTCACAGGCAACAGGGTGGAGGCGGAGAACAGCAGCCGCTGCGGCTAGTCCTGACGACGCCGCCACCACCAGACGGTCACCTCGGGGCCGCTGTCGTCGATGAAGGTGGAGCTCCTCGTCCTCGACGGCGACTTCAACGCCGACGAGCGGCGCTGGAGCACACGGAGAAGGAGTTCGGCGAGAGCGTCGTGTTCGAGAGGGAAGGCAAGAGGCCGCTCCTGTCCGGCGAGGTGATCGTCGTCCTCGACAAGGGCACCGCCTCCATCCGCGACATCTCTTCACGGATAACTCCAGCTGGATTCAGGAGCCGCAAGTTCAGGCTTGGCGCTAGGATGTCCAGGGCTAGCTCCATCGAAGAACGGGTGCAGGAAGCTGTCAGCAATCCGTTCCTGGTCAAGGATCACCGTGGAGAAGGTACGTAAATTGCTCTAGCACGCTTTTTTTACTTGCCATGTTTTTTTGCTTCTGTATTTTTTAACTAGATAGAAACTGATAAAACTTTTCGTGCTAAACTCGATCGACAGTGTACAAGAAGCACCATCCACCTGCATTAGCCGACGACGTGTGGCGTCTGGAGAAGATCGGGAAAGACGGCGTAGTTCCACAAGAAGCTCGCTGACTTCGGAATCCACACTGTTCAAGACTTCCTCAGGAACTTGGTGATGGATCAGTACGGACTGCGCAGCGTAAGAAACTAACCCTCTATATATATTACATGTACACACACCAGCAGATCTTCTGAACATTATTCTACTGCTGCACCGTACGTGCGTGTTTCCAATTTCAGTTGCTTGGCAGCGGGATGTCGAACAAGATGTGGGAATCCACGGTGGAGCACGCCCGGGAGTGCGTGCTGGACGACAAGCTCTACTCCTACTGCAGCGGGCACGGGATCGTCCTCCTCTTCAACTGCATCCACGAAGTCGTCGGCGTCATCGTCGGGAGCCACTGCTTCACCCTCAGCGCTCTCACTCCCACGCAGAAGGTAATTAAATGGCTGATCAGCCGAGCAGAAAGCACAGGCACGAGCACGACGAACGGCTCATCCTGACCGGAGCTAGCGTTGCTTTGTTTGCATGCAGGCGCTGGTGGTGAAGCTGCAGCAGGACGCGTACAAGTTCCCGGACCGCATAGCCGAGTTCAAGGTGCAGTCGCAGCAGAGCGCCGAGGAGGAGCACCACCGGCCGCGGTCCACACCCCGCCCCGCCGTTGCCTGTGCCCGGCGGCGCAGATTGCTCGGTGCCGTCCAGCCTTCAGCAGGCGCGGCGCTGGCGATGAGCTCGCACGACGGCCATGGCCTGCTGCTGAGCCCGCAGCTCCTTCCAGCAGCACCGCTGAGCGAGGCCTGCCTGGAGGACGTGCTGCAGTCGGCCAGCGCGGCGCACCAGCTCAACGCCGCCGCCGAGCCGTGGTTCCTTCGTTTGGGGCGGGCGGGTTCGACGCCAGGGACCCGTTCGACGTGCAGTTCAGCGGGTCGCAGCCGTGCGGCCTGCTGCTCTCCAGCACGGCGCCAGGTTGTGAGGATAAGAGAAAAGGCCAACGGCCCAGCGTTGTTTCATCAGCAGACGCGTCTCGCCGGACACGTTGTACTAGTGTTTTCCATGTGGCCCGTCGCGTTGCGTCGCGCGGAACGAAGGACTCGGCGGCACGCCTGGTTTCAGTTTGGATGCGAGTTCTGCAGGCTGCAGCAGCAGCGGAGCATGCAGGGTCGGGGTCGGGGGTCGGTGCACTCTGACTGATTGTCTGTCTGCTAACATCACAGGTCGTTTCTGTTTGTCTGAGGATGCCTGTTGCAGTTGCTTAGGAAAGGCAAAGCTGGTGCAGAGAAGGTATAGTAGTAATAAGTAGCAAGTAGTGCAACAACTGATGAAGTATCAGATCAGATGTCATCTTTTGTCATTTTGGGATGTAAACATGAGTGGTGAGTAGTGAGAATAGCACAGTTTCTGGGGCGTTCGACCGTTCACCAGAGTCCCTTCCCATGTTTGTAAAAGTCATAAAAAGGGTGCTTGTTGTTTTCCTTTTCTTTTGCGTGTTTAGAAGCTTCGATCCGTAGTGCTTAGAACTCTTCGGTTTCTGCAACCGTGTTACAAGCTCGTGTGCATCAACTACTGTGAAATGAATGGCTCCCATTCTCCCAAAATCCCTTAGGGACCATCATCATCCTCTAAGACCTTGTTTAAAAGCACTTATAATTATCTCATTCACATGTGTTGAAGTGTAATGGATGAATATTAAACTAAATTTCATTTCAATCCACTCAACACAGTCCTAACGTGGACATGCCTGCCTGCCTGGGGTACTGGCCATCGGCAACGACAAATAGTTCAGTAGTTCGGTACTTCAGGCCAAGGTAGTTGGCATGAATGATGAGTTTAAGTTCCAACGTTTCCAAAACCACTAAAATGTTGTACCTATTGTGTCCGACAAATGTATTCAATCTTGTACTATAACACATCTGACAGTTGTATGACTGTTAGCTTAAGGACGATTGCAGGAAGGAAAAATTCAGAAGAGGCCAGCTTATCCACATTCATGGCACCCAACTTATGTTTGTTGGATGCGATGTATCATTCGAACACATGTGTTGAGTATATTTGAACTAATATTCACTCTATTACTAAAACCATATGATTTGAGGAGATACATGCGATCCAAACAAGGCCTTTACAGGAAACCAGTACTTCTATACTGCATGTACCCGTTGCAACAACATGATCGCGGACAGGTATGTACCAGCGCACATATGATCACGGACAGGACGACAAATACAAGGAAATTCAATCCAGTAAAAAATACCAGATACTGTCCATAGAGTCGATTAGGATAGAATCAAACATCTTCAGCTCCGTACAAAATACATTCTAAAGCAGCCATGAGGAACCGCACCATCGTTCTATAAAACATTGCTAAGCTACTCACTTCCTTTTACATGCTACGGGTTCACAATTTAAACTACAGCTTCAAGTTCTGTCAGCTATCTTCTCAGAGCAAATGAAAGTTTGATAGGCGCGTCAATAGAAATGAGGCTTGTTAGTACCCTGATTTTTTCAGATCAGGCTGGAGTGCAGTTAGTTTCGCCGAACAATACTTCCATCAAACAACAAACGGTTTATTCTTCTCTTTTTACAAGGAGCAGAAAACCGAAATTGGAGACTACTTTGCAAGTTTGCATGGACAGGAAGGACCCAGTGATTCCTATCAGTACTTTCACCTGCACGTTGTTGAGCGAATCGATCTTTTACCTTCCATCGCATCCTTCTTTTTCCTACAGTCTGAGCAAAGATAAGGACCACCCCATGGTGTTGATGGGGCAGAGCAGCAGCCACCTACATTGTCCGTCATTAAACCTTCGAATGGCTCTTGGTCCACTTGGCAGATTGCACACGAAATGGAGGCAGGTTTGCTTTTGATGGGAAATTTCTACCCAACCTGCGAAAGGCGTACAATACAAGTTAAGGCATATCTGAACAGCCTCAAATGGGCAGACAGAGAAGTAACAACAGGGTGTCCTTCTATTAATAAAAAAAAAAAGAACATCAACTGGTAATAGATCTCCAACAGCCAAATAGGTGAAGTGATTCATAAGAAAGTCTTGTGACGGTTAAGCGCAAATTGCTCCCAGGAACCTCAACCTTCTTAAGACAAGAGTCAGACACAATTTATTAGGAATGATGCCATCCAATCAAGCATTAGTAATTTAAGCAAACGGATTCTTGCAGCATATAACCTGATCTCCATGACCACATATTACAAGAAGCTAAGTGCATACTAGCAAAACTAAGTTCGTTTTGGAACTGGAAGAAGCAAATGGCACAAATGCTTTATTCAAATGTGAATTTATAAGTAAAATCCTCGTCGACCACATCCAGAATGTGACTAACAATCTATAAGTACAACACTTCACTCTTTTTTTCCTGCTCTACATTTTTAATCCTAAACAAGAAAGGCAGCCATATATTCAAGTGATGCAACATGTTACCAACTGAAGGAGAATATAATTGTGGAATATTGATATATTGCATGTGTCTCATGAGCTGATTATATAGGGAAAATAGGACTAACAACTCATGGCAGACAATATGGTACTATTCCTATTTACTCTAAACCCCCCGCAGTCACAGCGGAGCGCTACAGACGGTGAGACGTAGAAGAAGCTAACAGATACCATGAAGAAGAATATAATTTGTGAATATTGGATATATTGCATTGGACCTCATGGTGATTAATAGGGTACATAGGACAACACCTCATGTGACTAGACAATATGGACTATTCCTATTTACTCTAACACCAACAATGTTTTGAAAGTTGATTCTACCAAGGCCTAGAAATAGAACAAAGGAGCATGAACATGACAATGCCATGAAAGAACAGGTTGTGCCAATATGAGAAGTGAGAACATAGAATGGAATTCCCAAAATACCAAAACTGGAACATCCAGCTATACCTAACCAAGAGAGAATAGACAAACTAAGTTAGTATGTACTTGGTAGTTTCTACTGCACTGATTCCTAAATCCAGATGCGAGCCATCCCTCCACTAATAATTTTTTTTATCTCAAAAGCATCAAACACAAGGCATGAGTGAGATCAAAATATGCAACATATAATTTGTGAAGCAGTTCTGCATTGTTACTATGCACGCCAAACAGAGTATCGAAAATGTATCAGTGAACAAAGAAGAATTCGCATACGCTAAAAAGCTTCACAACAATACAACTACAAAGGGAGTTGAGAAACACATGAACTGCAAGAGAAAATAAGAACATGCCTTTCTTCCAACATTGCAGATCCCTCCTCGAATATTTCTTCCACAGAGCCCAAAGAAGCAGATTTGCTGAGCTTTCCAACAGAACTATGAGACCTTCTACCAAAAATAAGAGACCTCAACTTGTTCTGATTTTTCTTTGGAGATAATGCTGGTGGTGTTGAACAATGATCAGATGGGATGATGTCGACAACCACACATGTTGTGTCATCTTTCAACCCACTTGTCTTCAGAGCTTGCTGGACAAGCAAGATAGATACTGATTAGACGATTGAATAATCAAGCATACCATGCAAAGTACATGATGATGCAATAGCCCAGCCGCATTTATAATCACCTTAACAACAAGTTTTGCAGCCAGTTCGGCAGGCAATCCCCGGCACGCCTGAGCAGCAATCTCTGAGGACAGAGCGTCCCATATTCCATCTGATGCAATTATTAGTCTTCCACCAGTATTTGGGAGCTACAATTACCAAAAGCGAACCACATGTTAACAAAGACATGCTAAGAGAAGAGCTAAATTCTTTTATTTAACTCATGATTTCACCTTCACTTGCTTAACATGTGGAATCGGTACAATGAACTCGCCGACATCAGTATCCCCAATGGACCTTGAAAGGCACAATCCACCTGGCCAGCATCGGAGAGGACCGACCTATAAAAAGGGGAAATGGATATAAAAAAATCACATCCAGAAATGCTTCCAAAGCATAGAGCAGATATTGCATCCTAGAATTCTTCTCCATCAAAATGACTGAGCAGTGAGCACTACCTCCTGTCCACCACAGAGGTTCAGTCGGCTGACCTCCCCTCCGCTCGCCGTGACGCGCTCACGCTCCTCAGCATTCTCCTCTAGCCGGTGATCCACAGTCAGCAATGAGACTTCGCCTCCCTGTGTATCCAGAATGCATCTAGAGTCTCCCACCGACGCCACAGTGACCGTGAACCCATCAACGACAACAAGTGTCGCTGTTGTTCCTGATGTCTCACCTGCACCCGTTCCCAGAGTTAGCATCTTTTCAGCCAGGTTCGCCCAGATTCCAAACGGCATTGCAAGGATGCCAAGGATCACTTAGGTGTCGGTGAGTTGGTGTCATCTCACCCTTGCGCTGGAAGTCAATGTCTGTCTTGACGAATCCTGCGACGAGCGCGCGCGGCAGCGCCTGTAGCCAGTCCTCGCGGCTGATGCCCTGCGGCACGGCGCTCATCACGTGCTCCAGCAATTTCTCCCTTGCTGAACACCGCCGCCGACACGCCATTGTGGCCGTCGAATACCTGCGAACCGCAGATCCGTGAAACCAAAAACAAAAATCAGGCATCACATCACCGAACGGAATTCCTCACCGAACCCAAACGAGACAAAAAAAAACATCTTAGGGAAAAAAAAAGCGGGCCGTACAGCGAAGACGGAGAAAGAGGAGGAAGGGTCTCCGGGGACGCGGAGGCAGTCGGGCTTGACGAGGATGTAGTCCTCGCCGCGCTTGGCGAAGCCAGAGTGGCCGTAGCGCACGTGCGGGCGCTCGGTGCCGTCGCCGCGGAGCTCGCGGCCGATCAGAGTGGCCAGGGGCAGCGCCGGGGAAAGATTCCCCTCGCTGGCGGCGAGCGCCATCGCAGCCTCTCGCCGCGGTTCTACAGAAGAAGCGCCCTTACAAGAACCGGCCGAAACGGTGCCATTTTCCGCGCGGAAAATGCTCAGGTCAGAGGTCACGGCAGGGAACACGACGAGTGGGATCTGGGATCACGCGAGTCGCACTCGGATTTGGAGGCAATGGCGACGCAATGCCGTCAGCGATGCGCTTGGATTTGGGGAATTTGGCGAGGGCCGTGAACAGAGAGACGGCAAAAGGGGACGAGGATTTTAATCAGCCGATCAGAGTGAGAAGGTGCAGGATCTTATCGAGATTTTAGCATAAAACAGGGTTGTTCGGGCAAAATCTCTGGCCAAGGTGGTCACTGGTCAGCCCCAGCCAGCAGGCAGCACCGCCGCAGGGCTGGCTGCGTGTGCTGCTCGATAACTGGTGGTCAATGGTGGTATACAGCTTCTTTTTTTTTTTTGCGAGGATCGTTTACAGCTTTCGAGATTAAGAAAATCGTGTCTGCACTAGATTTTGTTGCTGTCGTCTCGTGGTCACCGTGTCGGTATCTATATACACTAGAGATAATGGCGCGCCTATGCGCGTCGGTTGGCACCACATTGTCTATCTTAATTATTAACAAAGGAAGTGTACCTTATTAATACAGAAAGTCATAAACGTCATAATTTTCAATGCACGATGGTTAAGTACATATTTTGTGCAAGCCTATGAGCATGTAAAGCTACATTATCATTTTATTTTTGTTTTGGTTTATAGTAACATTTGCATTAGTAAATATTAATATAGTATCAATATAAACAGAATGGTGGAATATATAACAATACACTAAAGGGAGAAATGGAATATGTAGTATCATGAGTTTGAATGATTTTAGTTGTTCTGGATTCAACACACATGTTTCAGATAGATGTCACGTTTACAAATTTGGGAAAAAAAACACAGGCGATTCACTCTCGATCCAAAATCCACTCAACCCAAATTAATAAAAGGTAGAGTTTTCCACAAAGTAATATGTTGCACAAAAAGAGGTGTCAAGCAAGCTACATAGAACTACATATATAGAAACTTCATGAGTGACTGCGGTTGTTAAATTATAAACCTTGTTCAAGATAGTTTCTTCTACTTCCATGCTCTTGGTTCACACATGCAGCCTATAGGCCTGTTCATTGCAGCTTCAACTGTGACTGTGGCTCCAAATTTTGAACTGTTAACCATAAACCCTGTTCAAGGTAGTTTCTTCTACTTTCATGCTCTTGGTGCACACCTGCAGCCATAGGCCTGCGGTTGCGGCTCCAGATTTTAAACTGCTAGCTACTGTAGCTTGAACTGATGCAGCCATCTAAAGTGAAAAGGCCATTGTAGCCGCCAACTGATTGCATTAGTTATCAAGACTAAGCATCAGCTTGGTTTAAAAACTGTTTAGTTAGCAGTCAAAAATAATTTTTATTATGAGCAGTCAGTTCATTGTAAACCAATGATTGAAAAATCCACAAGGCTTGTAAAAATGAGAAAGCAATATGAGCATCATTTAATAAAATAATTTTTACATCACCACCAATACCATAGGCAGAGTAAAGATGGTACCAGATTTTTTTTTACAATGTTGTATAATGCATCCATGTAGACATGAAAAACAAGTACTCGAAAAGTATTGTTGTGAAGCAAACCTTTGATCTAATGAAAAATCTCTAAATTTTCCGATGAGCTTCTTGCTGTCCAAAGCTGAAAGTGCAATTTAGTCATCAACCCTCCAAAAGAAAAGTAAGTAAAACACATAAATTGGCAAAAACGTGCAAGGAAAACATGAAGCCGACGCCCCATTTTTTATTGTAAAAAAGCACACATCCTATTTTTAATTAAAGCAGTCCTTGGAATTGAATTGTCTAAAAATAATAATTTTAAGACTTCCTCGAGCAGAAATGGTGAGGTGATTCATAATGCATGCCTAGGAAAATAAATAAAAGTGATTTGAGGTGAACCTAATAAGATAAAAAAAACTAAGTATTTACCTCAGTTCAGCAATGCCCGTAGCTATACAAATGAAATGCAGTTTAGCAGTAGTAAGACAGTAAGCATTGGCCACATCTCATGGTCATTCCACCAAACACAAGCTACTATAATTCATCTCTGCTAACCGCTTTCCAAGGAGCACCCTATGCCTGGTAACTAAATATAAGACCCATAACTAACAAAAAATTCACCATATGTCAAGCCTATAATGTATTGTGGTATGCTGAGGCAATTGTCACTTACCGAATGATCCAAGCTCCACCAGCTATAAATACCACAACAGGACTGGATTTGTTGTTATCTCTAGGTATGTACAAATCCAACCTGCATATTATCTCTATTACAAATGCTCCAACATGCTATATACCACATGATTTTATTTAATCTTTATTTACCTTATTACCTATTTGTTAGTTGTTCTGCATAGACTACGCTTTCAAATAAAAATCTATTTCACAAAACATTAAAATGTTACAGATTAAAGATTTTCATATGCCCCTGTTGTACCCTAAACTCTAGAACAATTGGTTTGTTCTCATTGGCATAGCCAACATGAAAATGCTAATCTAAACTGAAAAGTCCATTGGCATTTTCTCTAGACGCTACAAATAAAAAAAAACTCTTGTAAACTCAAATGCAACTATATGTTGTGAAAGAATAGTGTACCCAAATTAAGAGCAAGCCATGACCATCCATTCGTGTTGTGATTCAAAAATATCCAACCTACGATTATCACGTTGCGGCACCCAAGCATTACAAAAAAGGATAAGTCAGTAGATATCTGAAACAGTTTTGGTTCTAAATTAGGTAGCTATTTTTTTTGAAATGAAGCAGATCAATCTGTCAAATGATAAAATATTTGCAGCAATGTCTCCACACAAAAATTTTTTTGCTGGCCTTCACAAATGGATGCAGGGCTCTAAACATGAGTAAACGACAGTAGGTTTAGTTGGGAAAATACAAGGTGGTAAGTGGCTCTGGACCAAAAACATTGAACTGTCTAGCTAGAGCATGGGCACATGTAGATTGTCTCATGCATGTAGCTTGCCGAACTTCTATAAGTTGAATGGTTGTGGATGCAAAGCAACAATGTGATACTACTAATGTTGTCTGGGGTGTAAAAAAAGTAAAGGGGTGCGATGTTCTCAAACTGTTTATAATCAAGGTGTCGGACAATTTGAGGGATGAGAAAATAGAGAAATAAAAACAAGGTGTAACCAGTGATTTTTTTATCAACTGAGATACCAGAAGAAGTTCAATAATACACATAACACATGCAATTAATTGGTTGTGATAGAAGCTAAAGGGTCATAAAACAGGAACTATCACCATGTTGTGTAAAGGAAGCAAGAGGAAAAGAAATTCTAAGAACAGTAAATAACATCCTCAGAGGCTATTGCATAACACATATCATTATGGTTTATGACTAACAATTATGAATACAAAAATGTTTACACTAAATAGAACATAGGCCAATCAAGAGGCTCAAATCATATATTCATTTATTTGTATCCAAACATTTTTTATGACACAATGACAATATTGAATAGACCCCAAAATATATGTACAATGTAGGCAATCCTTTCAGCAGGTTAGAGGACATACCAGTGCATCTGCCTGTGCAAGACATATCCTACTTGTTTTCACAGCGACCATCAACAATGATTATCAATGTTTTTTTCTCTAGAATCATATATAGGATTTAGAAATCAATAAACAAATGACATATACATTTCTGGGGTTCTCAACCTCTATGGTATACCAACCATCCTACTTTCAACAGGGCAACTATTATCATATATCAAATTTACAAAACTATTTATTTTAACATATGAAATTTACACAAGCAGATTCACTTGTTGGGACGATAGCTCTATAAGACCTTTTCAGTTCCTTTGTTTATGTAGCATGGTGTCGCATTAATTACTATGATAATTTTCCCTCTATGTAGAGGATTAACAAAAAAATACACCTCCAAAACTTGTCTGCTTGTATGAAAGTATATATTTGTGAATAGCTTTCCTATATTTGTACCTAGCAAGATACCACTCTTGGCCTGCGCCTCAGGACATGGGATCTCACCATACATGCCCTGTGAGGAAACATTAGATTTGAATGTATGAGTATGTATATATCTGGAATTATCTGCTGGAAATACCATAAGAAAGCAACAGACTGGAAGAATATGTTGAAACTAACAATAGTGTATGGACCACATTGAGATTCTGTTCATTTTCAGAAACAACATATTGCCACTAATTAAACTAAGGAAATGAAAGTGTTTTTTGTTCACTGAAGTAAACAACCTTGGTCTGAAGAAAGACCTGGATTTCCCAATGAGCTTCTTGCTGTCCCAAACTGAAATAGCAATTTAGTCATCAACCCTCCAAAAGGAAAGCAAGTAAAACATAGAAATTGACGAAAACATGTAAGGAGAACATGAAGCCAACGTCCTATATTCTATTATAAAAGAGCAAAGGTGCAAATGGGTAAAAGAGCACATGCCCCATTGCCCCATTTTCAATGAAAGCAGTCTCTGGAATTGAATTGTCTAAAAATAGTATTTTTATTGGCTTCCTCAAGCAGATATGATAAGGCAATTCTTTGGAGAGCAATAATTTTGGTACTTTTAGTTCATCGCTGGAAATCAAGTGTTTCGATGAAGCTGTGAGAGAGCTAATGCTACGTAAGATAATAAATTAACGCCCTTCCAGACCCAAATGTAATGCCATGTTGTGATAAAAAAAATAGTGTTGTATAAAAATAGCTAAAAGAATGATGTATACAAATAGCTTGCCTCTGCCTGCTTGAGTTTGGAGCAAGGGATGTGAGGAACATATAAACTCTACCCCTTGCCTGCAATCAAATTTTGCAAGCGGCACAAAATTATGTTAATCTTTTAGGACACACACTAAGAGTTGAAATGAAAGGTAAAATGTCTAAAGAAACTAAGAGACAATCTGTTGCAACAAAGAATGTACTCTGGACCCAACCATTTTTTTGTAGTGGTTTCTTTTTTATCCTCCCTTCCATCTTCTATGAATCAAATGGTACAGCCAAAAAAAGCAAGCAGTCAATTTAGGATGAAAAGGAAAGAACATATAGACCATCAAAGCATCTATTTGGACTCGAGGTTTTTCATTTAGAAGCGCCGGCCTCAACCCGGCCGTTATATGTATAAATATATAACTGATCTATTATATTCACTCAAAAGTAAATTAAACCAAATCAAATCAATACACACTAATTAATAGCTATTATAAACCACCGAGACAAGCACAATATTTATTCACCTGAAATTCAAGAACCAGCAAGGTGTATCATTCTTGAAGATTAGAAATCATCTCACCTGAATCAAGAGCTCCGGCGTGTTATAGACGGACAACATGACAACGAGAAGCTGGAAAAGGAAGTGCTTGTGAAGAGCACAGACCTCACCTCAGGTAGGCCGTCCTACTAACGGATTTGGGGGTCGTGCACGCCAAGGGTGTCGCATCAAACGCCGCCACACCACCGTCGTGTTCGGGAAGCTGCGCCGAGATACTCCCGAGCCAGGATCCAAGCCGGGGTCCAGCACGCCTAGGCTGCCGCCCACGTGCAGCGCCGCATCGGGATGCGCTAGCCCCACACCTAGGCCAACCTGTGCCGGGGGAAGCCCTCACCCCGGGCGGCGGCCCTGTCGGGGACGCTCGCCCACGCCACTGCGCCGCCGGCACAAGCGGGAGAGAGGAAGGAGCCGGCCCTGGGGGCACGTCGGGCCCGCATCGCCGTGCCAGGGGAGGTGGTTGAGCGCCGCGCTTGACCAGTGCTCGCACGCCGCCGTGGTGCGCGCTCGCCCCCGCGTCGAGGGCCTGCCTCGCCGGTGGGCTGCAGCGCCCTCGCCCGGACACGCGCGCCCCTAACCGCCGCCGCCGCCGAGAGAGGAGGGGCGCGCTCGCCCCCGCGCCGGGGGGCTCCCTCGCCGGTGGGCTGCAGCGCCCTCACCCGGACACACGCGCCGCCGCCGCCGCCGCCGAGAGAGGAGGGAGAGGGAGGAGAGGCCACCGCGAGCTGCTGCGCCGGGGGAGGGGTGCTCGTCCCGCGCCGGGGGCCTCCCTCGCCGATGGGCTTTAGCGCCCTCGCGGCCTCGTCTTAGCCGCCGCCGCCGCCGAGAGAGGAGGGAGAGGGAGGAGAGGCTGCTGTGGATGCACGAGAGAGAGCTAGGGTTTGGAGGTTGTATATATTTGGCATGTGAGGACACAGCAGGACCGTCGATCTCCAATCGAACGAGGAAAAAAATTCGGACGACGTGTCCATGCTGAGGCCGGGTTGAGGCCGGCGCTTCTAAAGAAAGTAAATGTCTTGGTGTCAGAGCAAGGTCAATAATAGAGCCAAGTGTTTGGCTATAAGCCAAACCATTATAGTCAAGTTATACAATAAGTTATCTCTTAGTTGGTTATAAAAAATTCCTCTTTCCTATTCCTCTTCACAGTATTTATTATTTAGGCTCACTTCTACCTATACTTCTGTGTCCAGCTTGGTGCTTGTATGGGAGCCAAGCTCTTCTCTCTCTCCTCTTCTCTTTCCTCCACATCAGCATTTGTTTGGCTATAAGCCAATTATTATAGTTCCTCTCAGGTAACTAGAGACTCATGTGCCATTCCAGCAAGGCAGCAAGTCAGCATGTCCACATGCAATGCAATAAAAAATAATCGGTAAAGTATAGGCAAAGTATTCAGAAAATCTAGCGATGTGAAACCGTATTTAAGTAGGAAAGAAAAAACTAATTATAGAAAAAGAAAAGTACATTATTTCAACTGCTGTGTGATAGTTCGATTTTTGTATCTTAAACCACAAAAAAGAGTAACATGTGCCCTTTAAGTCTTTAACTTTTGAAGCCCAACAAACTTAATCTTGGTTAAGGTTCTCCATGATGTATGTAGGATATGGAAAGGGAGCCCAAGATTTCATTTTAGCGCTTAAGCACAAACTTGATCCTTTTGTTATTTCCAAAGGTGATTTCTAATGGGTCTCACATGTTAGTTAGACCTGTTTGGACTTTGGACTAGCTGTGAGACCTAAACAATTTATCATGTTCGTTTGACTTATCAGTCAACGAAACAATATTTTTCTCTCACAGGAAAACAGCTAAAAACAGTCACAGCCGGCTTATCAGCCACCAAAACGACCAAACGAACAGGCTGAATATTGAGGACCTAAACCCAGGTCTACAAGTTTAGGGACTGGTATAACGTAATAAAATAAGTTTGAGAACTCAAATGAACGTTTTGGAAGTTTAGGGATCGAGATTACGGATCCGAACAAGTTTGAGGACATATAAATAGACGATTTGCGAGGGATCAGAACGACGTAACAACTACATCTCGACATTTAGATATTTAACAACTACATATCGACATTTAGATATTTTTGTTTCATTTGGCGAGAGGTATATTTTCACTAAGTTTTGATTCAGACAACTATTTTGGCAAAAAAATATTATTTAAGAAAAATGAGTACCATCCACGAGTAGCTAGGACAATCCGGCCCATCCATGTTAACGACATGCCATGGTTATTGGTTAGTAATACTGTTTCTTAATGGGCCAACAGTTCATCTGCTCATGGTCAGTTGGCCCGGCTAGATTTGAGAGTGTCTGCTCAGTTTTTATTTTAAAAGTTGCTCATAAAGCTATTTTTACTATAAAAAACAACTTCACTACTCACTAGTAAAGTTGAGTTGTGCCAATCAGACCGAACCCATAGTTTTTGACCAATTTCCACTAGTAAATGCATGAGACGACATGCAAGTTTACAGTGAAGCTGGAAAACAACTGCCAGTCCAGCGGTGAGTATCCCCAGCAGGTGAACAGAAAATTAGTAGGCACCAGAAGTCTAAGGCAATGCCATATTTCAGGTCACTCTGCATTACGGTCAGTGACGCAAAAATTGAATGTAAATGGGGTTGTTGGCTGTTATCAGTAGCTGAAAACAAACATATGTCACGAAATGCTGTTATCATGGCAGGGTGGACCATGGGAATCGCATGTTGATTGAAAAGAGTTGCAGCAAAAGCAAAAGCCATACAAAAGAGCCTTGATCAAAAAGATAAAATTAAAGCATTCAAGTATAGAAATTATTAGGCACCAGTTTTTCTTTATCAATCATTTCCTTTCTTTTCATTATATATTTATATTATGAACAAGATACAAAGAATTAGCAAGAACTCAACATAGCCTGATAGGCCAATAAAAAAAAGGTTAATGGCCTCACACACCAGTTGTTGAGATCACAACTCACCACACTGACACAATCAATTGGGTTTATTGTCACTCATTGCTGTACTCGAGAACAACCTCACAATCTCTCGTGACAAAACCAAAGAAAAAAAAAGGCAAAAACTGCACGCGATCATTGTAAGTCCCTACTTTGCACCAGCTTGTCTTCCATTTGATGAAAGCCTTCTGCTATCGCTTCTGCTTAAAGGCTGCCTAACAGATCTGTTCGAACCGTTTGCGACTTTTCTTGACGCTGATGGTATTTGAGAATGAATTGGTGTCCTGATGTACATAAAACAGATAATTAGTCTTCAAGTCAAAGAAGCGGTTAATATTTTGCAAACGGTCTAGCTTAGCCTGTTACTTAATGTTTCTCTTTTCCGAAACATCTCAAAATTAAGGGATCATATAAGAACAGAAGACTTTTAGGCAAATAAAACGCACATACTAGTGTATGCTTCCATACTTATAGAATTTCAGCCATACGGTAAGCATGCGATTAGTTAACCTCCGCAAATAACAATGTTAATAGTTGAAATTGCTGTGAACAACATGTATTAATGGAACGTTTCACTGCTTTTAATTCAAATTCTTTTATAACACAATTCAAATTAAGCAAAAGTGAAACTGTATATTCCAATATCCAAACTTAAGATATTGTGCTAATGTGCTGCCCATGCAAAATTTGGAAATCAGAATTCAGAGTGAACTATTCTTGTTATCCCTGGTGCCAAAAAAAAGGTAATTCACAAATTTATTTGCTGCTGCATAGATGTTTTTAATGTCAAAGACAGTACCTGGCATCTGAACCATCTCTAAGCTTTATTTGTGGTTTCTTAACCTTTGAACCACTGTCACTAATTGAGTGATTCATGCTTTGGACATTGAGCTGCCATAGAGCATCTGATTCTGAGGAATCACTTGTTGCCATGTCAATATCATCAGAATCATCAGTATTTGTAGAGTAAAACCGAGGCCTTTGCTGTTCATACTCATGGTCATCCTTTTGTCTTGAGTTATTCCTCTGGTACTGCTTCTCCCTCATACCTGAATGATATCTCTGGTAAAAGAAGTCAGGTAAAGCTGCATTGTCACCCTCCCAATCAACGACTGAATTATTGTTGTTCACTACAACCTTATCTATCCAGTCCCCACTAATTGCTTCTCTTTCATCTCCCATCTGAAAATTTACCCTCAAATTGCTATCTGGCCATGAAGGAGAATCATTTGCTATTAATAAATCCTGGAGATCAAAGCTTGGTTTCTTTTGCCTCAGTGTAGGATTGGCTCTAGCCTGAAAAAGAAACAACTCATGGTTCATGATCATACCAAAATGTTGAAATAATCCTGTTGGAAGCTACAGGCCTGTTTGATCACAGCTCACTATGCCATGTATCTTTTATTACCCAACAATTTGGATTGTGAAGGTTACATTTTTTTTAAGATAATTTAAGGGTTACATGTAAGACACAATGGAGAAGTTTATCATTGTTACCTCTATGTTTCCAACATCCTCCATTGGTTGTCTGAAGTTAGTTTGGCTAGACAGTAGATCACAGCTACCCTGTCGCCTAATTGAAAAACCAGGCGAAGGCGTCTTTATGTTAAATGCCTCAGAGTCACGACTCATGATTTGCTCCGATCCTAAATCTTTTGCGGCTAATGCTGATTTAAGTCGAGCAATCTAAGCATGAACAGAGAACATAAATATCTTGAATTGAGAAAGGGAAGTAAGAAATATGATGGCATAACATAACAGCAGAATTAAACCTGCTCTTTAAGCTCTCTAACTTCTCCAGAATCTTTATTTAGTCGAGCAGCACCAAGTTCAACAGTTGACACACGCTCGGCAAACTTCAAGGTGCTGATGGTTTCTCCTACAGCATCACTTTCTGGGCTTATATGAACAAACATCAAGGTTTTGGCCTGACCTCCTGTTGATAATCAATGTGGACCAATAAAAATGGAGTTACAGCTATACTCAGCGCCAGCATAAGTGTACAATGAAATTATAAGAGAGTCATCTTACCAAGTGAATCTTGGAGAAGTTGTGTTAATTTACTATTCCTGTAAGGCACATGTGAATTCTTTTGGGCAAGCGAAGCAATTACATCCCCTAAGGCTGACAATGATTTGTTTATATGCTGTGCTTCTTTTAACCTTTCTCCAGTGACCTCTGATTTATCAACACGTTCACTGCCAGCAAGATCAACTAAATGCATGCAGCCGCGAAGGATGGTCCCTGATGTCAGATCCCTTCCCTGAACATGAACAGTTAAACAACTGCAGGAATACAAGAAAAAAGTGTTACTTTATACTGTTATATGTTGAGATAACTTACGTGATTCGGTTAAACATAAATGTTGCAAAGTTACCTGTGGGAACGACTACTCCTGTCATTTAGTGCAGTGGCACCGACAGCACGGTTCTTTTGCCCAACATTCATCAATTCCATGACATCCATTGTTGATGCCACACGAACAAGACTTGCATCTGGCACATTTATCCCATTTTGAGAGTTATTTCGAATCTCTAATGTACGTATCCGTTAAGGAAAATTATTTTCTTGTGGCAGCATGATATAACATAACGAAACAGAGACAATTAGACAGAAAACATATTTGCTTCAAGGATATTTTTTGTTGAGACCGTCACTAACAAGGAGATCCCTAACTTGTTCGTTGTAAATCTCAATCATTTGCACAGCAATATCATAAATGAAGGTTCCTTTTCTTTGTTCAGCAAGCTTAAATAGATCACCAAGTGCCCGATAGTTGACACCTTGGGTTTGCTCAGTCATGTTCCTGGGCCCACTCTACATAAAACCATTATTAGAAATAAAAATTGATATAAACAGAGAAAGTCAGTGATACTCATATTTTATGACACTCTTACTAGACAAATATTAATGTGCATTACTCACCATCGTGTATGTCTTCCCTGATCCGGTTTGGCCATATGCAAAGATACAGACATTGTATCCATCAAGAACCGAGCGAATGAGAGGTTGAGTATCTAAGAACACCTCATCTGCACACCGTACAACTATGTGAATCTCCTTCAAATACATAATTGAAAACGAAGAGCTACTAGTGATGTACAATACCTTGTGTCGCTGATGGGCCAAAAACCTTATTGAAGCTAAAAGTTTTCCTGCCTTCCTTTCCAGACTTGGATGGGGTGACAATGGTTATGTTGCCCTCGTCAATGGAACCCACGGTGGACGGACTTGCTTGTCCAGGCAAAAAGGGTCGTACCCTACAATATACCCTAATGCTTCCTATATAGATAAGAAACATAAAAATAAATTAAGACTACATTTTCTTCTTCTTTTTTAAAAGAACACCAAACCTTTGACAATACAGGTTAGAATCTCCATGCATAAATGTTCAATGTAACAAACACACCTTTAAGATCCTGCACCTGGTTGTATAGCTTTCTATTTTCTTCAAGAACTTTGTGATAACCAGAAGCAGAATGAGCCAAGCTAAACAGGTGCCTTCCTGAAACAAAATTTGCAAATGTGTACTTTTATTATTATTTTCTGTATTAAAGTAGTTCATAAATCACCAAAAATTCTGAAGCGCATTAAATATTACCAAGAAGGTTGAGGTCCTCAGAGTACTTCATCTGCATATACTCCATACCAGCCCTTGTAGTTATCAGATCACTCTTAAGTTCCTAGAGACAACAAGACTCATAAACATTTAAGTAACCACTATTGAGATGTTAAGGAATAAAGTGAAAAACAGATAAGTTACCTCAACATTCTGTGACTGTTGTTGTAGAATTGAATGTTGCTTCAGTGCCACTTCTCTTGATGCTTCTTTTTTTGTTTGTTTATGGTTACAGTAAATATCTGTTGTATCCATCTATATAGGAAAATATAAAATAAATATTTTGGATGTAAGCAAAAAATAGTATTAGGAGTTACTTCATAAGTAAAAGAAGAAACCCAATCGAACATACTAAATAAAAGTGATCTGAAACTTGCCTTTCTCCCACTAGTATTAGGAGTGGTCTCAACCAGAACCTTTGATTTCGAAAAGGATTTCGTGTTATCAATACCATTTTTTAGAGCCGCTTTGACCTGTTCCAATGTTTTGAAACTTTGATTATTATATTAACAATTGCAATCTCAGCATACTGCCATATGCAGTATGCATAAGGAATCAAATAAAAAAAACAACAGATAAAAAATAGACAAAAGATACCAAACATACCAATTCATTTTGGCTGTGTAGACGATTTTCAAATTCTTCGACAAGTTTGCTCAGCATGGACTCCAAGAGCTGCATACAAACAACAGAGTAAGAACATCATGGAATTGGTAATACCATAGGAGGAAAAACAATAGAAGCGATTAGATAAGTCCGTTGAACTGGTAAACAGCTTACAAAAAATAGTGAAGCAAATTAGTATACCTGTGGAACTTCATCTGGCCTTTTGTCAGACAAAACTGCACTAACCAACATTTTAAGGGGGCGCGATGTTGACTGCGGAACACATATAAAGTGATAAAAAAATCAACCATATTGCAAATAGAAAGAGAAATCGATGCAACTAGGAAGTTAGAGCGTGGAGCTGACCATGTCGCTGGAATCAAAATGAGCGTCGCCATTGAACCCAGCTTCCTCATAGGGCACTTCACATTCATTGATCGACTGGCTCCTCCGGAACGGCTCAGAATTCTTCCTCCCGAAGGACTTAAGATTCCCCCGTACTTCCACGACCCGGTGCCACCGCATTGCTTCCAATCACCGTACGACTTCAGTGCGAGGACGCAGTTCACCACCCTGGCGCTCTTCCCTCCCTACGCCCAGAAAGGCAAAAAGACACATCAAGGTCACACAGGCTACACGAGAGAGACTGTGTGTAGAATTGTAGAAAGCAAGGGTGTGGTGACAAGTTGCTGCAGCTGCAAGCAAAGCCAAGTGGTGGTGCCCCACCCCGCTCGTTTCGACACGAACCTGCTCCAAATCGGAGGCCTCGAAACACGGCAGGCCGATCTCCTGCGCCGCCACCAGGAAGTTGCGCACGTTCTCGAAGTACTGGAACGCCGACAGCGCCGCGCCGTCGGACTGCAGCACGGAGTCCGCCGCCGTGTTCACGACCACCTGCACGCACGCGCGTGGCACAACGGACACCGTCACGACACAGTGGCGACGGCGGCGGGAACGAACGGGACAAATAACGAACACAAGGAGCGCTTGCCTTCGCGACGGCGCCCGGGTGGACCCGGTTAAGCGCGCCGCAGAGGATCTGGCCGTTGCGGAGGCCGGGGCGGAACTCCTCCTCGGACGGCTCCTCCGGAAGATCGCGCGCGGCCACCGCCCCCACCGTGCGGCGCAGCCACCCGGCCGCCTCGTTCCTCCTCGCCGCTGCACCCACCAATTGACCCGAGGCAAACGAAATTCAGAAAACCCCACACGGGCGAGCCCGGCAAAAACCGAAACGAAAACAAGCGAAATGGGGGCGTGCGAACCGCACCGGCTTCCTCGGCCCTGCGGGACGCGAGGTCGCGGTCGCTGAGGCGGCACCCGTGCTGCCGCAGCACGTCTTCCACCACGGCGGCCGCAGAGAGCGAGAGGATCGCCGCCGCCTCCGCCATTCCCTCCAACCCCGAGGCGCGCGCCCGCTGCGCTGCTGCGGCCGGTTCGGTTCGGTTTGAAATGGGCGGCGGAGTTTAAGCTGTTGCGCAGTCCATTAATGGGAGCTGCTGGGCTCTGCCTCGGCGTGGTGGTTTTGTGGGACGGGGTGGTTATAATGGAGGCGGAGGGGAGGTGGGTGCTTTGTGGCCTCCTCGCCCTCCCTGCCTCCTTTTCTTTCGGCTGCTCCGGGTTTTAAAATTGTGGTTAGTGAAGTGGAAATATTGCTCCCCTTTCTCTCCTTTCCTTTCTTTTGTTTTTTGTACTCGGCTGTTTTGTTTGAGTAAAGTGCACTGTGATCATGACTACGGAGCTCCGTCTCTGACCCCAGGTTCGGGGGCTGATTAGCTACTGTAATCACGCCAGTATTCAGCATTCACAGCTGCAGATGACCAGGTGAGTAAATTTGTCTGCGAATAGTTTAGGTCAGGTTTATATGCAAAATATTTTTTATGATGTTTTTCTTAACAAATAGTATGGTTCTGTGAAACATTTTGGATTCAGAGTGTCATAAAGTATTTAGATGCAACAAACTTTTATGACTTTGAAAACAATAATATTATTATAAACAAACTATACGCCTTTCCTTTTTGAACCCTAATTCATTTTTTTGGTGTTAGCTAACCATAAATCCAATTAATAAAAAACTAAAGTTTACAAAATAAGGCCCAATATATATTTTAGCCTAGTCTAAAATTAAAATCTATATAAACAAACCGCTCTCCGTTTATTTTAATGACACCTTGATAAGTATGTGTGAGCGATCTTCGATGCCTGATTCCCACACGACTCTGTGCAAGCCTGTTTGCTTGATCGTTCAGTGGCTGATAAGCCAGTTGAGGCTATTTTTGACTGTTTTGTTGTGAGAGAAAAGTATTGTTTCAATGACTAATAAGCCGGCTAATATATATTAATTTTGATTTATTTTGACTTGTGTTGATTTCCGATGTATTCATGATAACTTAGGTTAGTTCGTTCATAAAAGACTAAACCAAACTAACCAAAATCGAATCCTTGGTTTTCATATTTTAGAGATTCATTTGTTCTCATTTTTAGGTAAACAGATTTTGGAAATAACCAAGGAACTAAAGTGATTGGTTCGGTGTAACCAAATGTCCACTTTTTTTTTTGAAAAAACAACCTACCATCATGGGTTAATTAGGTTTGGCTCTAGCTTCAGATTACGATGAAAATGACTCTGGCTCTGATTTCTTTGATGTAGCATCTTTTCTATAGGAGCTGAAGCTCTTTTGAAATTGGTTGGGTAATATAGTTTATCGGTACAATGTGAGTAATTTTTTGGACACTAATAAATGTTTAAAAGGGATGAGAAGACACTTTTTTTTTTGGCTCCCTGTGTCTAGTAGAAAATGGTGGGCTCCTAGGTGTTTCATGGCTGAAGCACTTTTACTTTTGTCCATCTGGTATGGTTTTATCAAAATCTAGTGAAGGTTAGGCTTTTCAAGAGCTAGCTGGAGATTCGAGTAAACATGTTCTACAAAGCAAGATGTACTCAGTTCGTTGTAGTTCATCTTGATTTTTTTTTCATAAGTTAAGTTTTTGTAACAAGTTTTCGGAAAAAAAATATTAACATCTATAGCTTCCTCAACATATAAATGTATACATTTTTTCTATAGTTTAGGTATCTGAAATTTAAGATGATTTCATACAATACTAATGTCCCATCAACTAGTATAAGTTAGTTGTTAATTTTATATTTTATTATTTATCTTTGTGTTATAATATATTACATTTTTGTCCTTGGTCTCCTATAAAAATAATTGTAATTGTAAAATTGTCTTTGTGCCAATATTAAGATTTTGTTTATTCTAGAAAGGAGCTGCTCTATTTAGTGACTTTGTCAATGGAGAGAAAGTCATGAACTTAAGCCAGGTGAGCAAATTCCAGCAGGAGAACCCAACCAGTTAAATTATGCTCAGTTCGCGGTTGACATAGAACTTAATCTACCTTTTATTTCAATATATTCCATGGTTGACATATTTCACATAGCTAGGTAGATCGATTATATAAAGAGACATAAGCTATCTACCAACTCCGTTCCGTTATGGAAAAACTAAGTGAACCACTCATGCAGCGCGTCCGTTTGCCAAATGGTCTCTTCTTCCCCGCTCCCATGCATTCTTGTGTTTGCCACTATGGACAACGGACAAAGAAAGCACACCATATAGGACGAAAATTTGGCAAGTTTTGAGATCAAGCTACGTCACTGAGAAATGACAATAGAGTTGAAGTGTTCCACTCAGCCGTGCCTACTAACTAACTTTGCGAAACCACCGCCTTGGGATTACCGAATCACTAGCTCATCGTGTATTGACTTGGCCTTACAATTTTGTTCCACCTAGCCCAGGTAGGGTACAGTATGTCTACTTTGGATAAAAAGGAAGGACACATAATTTCAGAATGCGATTTGTTACCTAGCATCTCACCCTGGCGTGATGTCAAAGTTCTCTTTAGCAGGGGCCATGGCATCCTATTTTCTGACTCGATTTGAACTTTCTTGCTTACATACACAAAATTTAAAGTCTAAATAGAATGTGCTGCATTGCCCCCCAAGCACCCTTTGAATACGTCCGGGGCTATAGCCACAACTGAAGCTATACTAAATAAAAAGTTTTTTTTTCAAAAAAAGAACCCAACTAGTACTAGGCAACGCCAAAACCTAAAAAAAGGAAGAGAGAGCCATTTTGGCAAGACATGTGTCCAGACAACGCGAGAACAAGTATCCTTCACTTGATTTTGATTAACAAAATAGCGAGGGTGAACACATGATTCTCAAAATACATATTATGAAAAATGATTTAATTTTGGCATGCAAGTTGTTCATCTCAATAGTCCACTATCAGATGCCGTCATCATTCAACAATACAATAACATGCATTCAGTTTCGCACATAACATGTCACACCATACACTAACATTAATTTATAATAGTTCATCCCTTCATATAAGTAATTATATGTGCTCCTAGTAATTTATAAGTAATTATATGTAGTTTATTTGTTCCAAATTATCCAAATTTTTGGAGTAAGAAGTGAGATATGCTTCTAGTTTACTTAGAACAAAACTAAAGTATATGTGTTTCCATAGCAAAATAATATGTGTGTTCTAATTTTTAATAAATAAATAAAATATGTTTAAACTCTTAATTTCTCTAATAATATGATGTCACTCACTGATAAATCAATATAATTTAATAGACACTTTGAATATAAATTTATTTATACAAGTCTTATGTTCTATATATGCTGGTATATAATTTAAATAATTGTTGGTTGAAAAATAGGTTTTTTCTTATAAAATACTCAGAACAAGTATCATTCTCACTTTCTGAAAAGTCAAGCATTTATAATTTTGATAAAATACGTATAAAAATACTAATATATATGATGCATAATTAGTATCATTATATAAATCATTAAATATATTTATAATAAATTTATTTAGATATATAAATATTGCTAATACTTTTTATAAATCTATTTAAATTTAAGAAAGTTTGATCAACTCGTGTATTATAGTGATTTTTTTTAACAGAGTAGTACTCCCTCCATGCTCATATTAGTTGACGTTTAGGACAACAATACGGATTCCAAAGTATAACTTTAATTGTTTATATTTTGAAAAATATTTATTAAAATATAATATATGCATATTTTTATAAAAATATTTTTCAAAACAAATCTATTAATATAATTTTTATTTTTTCAAATTTAACAACTTAAAAATTATTTATGATTTATATTTTTAATGTTTATTTAAACATTTTCAAAAACGTCAACTAATATGAGTATGGAGGGAGTATGTTAGGAAGCGTACTTTATTTTGACGAGGAGCATCTATTCAAATTCCAGGCTCCAACACGAAGCTCCAAACGATCAAACAAGGATCCAAACCGTTTCCGATAATAAATCCTGTGCCGCGACCATGACATGACTTGATCACTCCATCGGTCCCTCCCTGCCGCGTACTCCAGCCCACCCACATGCTGTGCTCCCGTAACGGTACCGAAGGTTTTTTGAACGGCGGCTCGTGTGCTCGACTCTGATCCTCCCGCCACCGCTGCCCGCTCCAACCAAGCTCAGGTAGTCGGCTCGGCTCGGCTCGGCTCGGGCGCTCGGCGGTGGGGTGGCTGGGGGGAGTGGAGCTTCGGCGCGACGAAAGCGAGTTGGCCCACCGCGCGTCGTGGGGTCCGGCCGGCGCGTCTTTGGGGAGCCTGCTGCCGCCACGAGGAAAAGAGGCAGGCAAAGTTGGTTGCCTTGCCGCCGGCCCATGAAAGCTACGGAGCGCGGGCCCAAGGCGTCAGCGGCGCGGTGAGGGTGTTGCGACGTGTGGCGGTTGGTGGGTAGAGAGGACGAGTAATCGCAGAATCAAACACTTGAATACTTGATGATCAAAACGCAGAACAAATGGCGCATTTACCTGGGAATGGGTTCCTCTATGAGTTCCCCACCCCAACTTATATTGGGAACGCATTTTTTTTGCGAACAGGGGCAATTTTTGGTGGCCTTGTGGGCAATTGGGCACTAAAAGTCGGATGAATTTCAGCCGTAGTTACTTAAAAATTAATCTTTAAGCATCTTCAAAAACTCTTCTAAACTTAATTCTCCTAAATTCTCGTACATTTTAACAAAAAATCCTCTCTAGATATTTCTTGTCCAACAATTACCCTATCTCAAATAATATGAGACGAGGGACAACATGACACCTCAAATTTAAGAGAGGGAGAAAAAGAATAATTTAGAATACCACTAAATATAGGGTGTTGAATAGGAAACCCGTTGGAGGGTAATTTTTCCCTCCATCTCAAAAAAATATATACAATTCTAGCTTTGAATCTGGACATGCGCATCCAGATTCAAAGCTAGAATTGTATTTTTTTGGGGGGGGGGGGGGTGTGTGGGAGGAAGTAAGTCTTAAATTTGACTTAAGAAGGAAGAGTAGGGGGACTTTAATTTGGAGATGTTTTAAGAAGAACGAGTTGCCTCTGGTCCTAAAACTTAGTATCTAGGAAGTTGATACATCGTGAAATAATAACATATTTCTCTCACATCTCTTTGCATTATACGACTTATTATAAGATAATTGTATATACAGAGATGTGGTGAAGCTAAAGTATTGAAATATGACCAAAGTTATAGATTGAGGCGTTGTTTTGACAAGGACTTTGCTCAGCTCCGGCTCTATAAGCCAAAGCTGATAGAAAGAAAAAAAAATATTTGGAGACCACATAAGCGGTACCAGGCCTAAGCATATATAATTGGACCTAAAACGTTGAGGATCTGACGATCCATATCTCATTTTTCATCTGTGGATCATATTTTTCATTTGTAGATCATAATAATATGGCGTGGTGCCAAAAGGCGCTGTTCAGAGGTCCACGATCCTTGAATATTGTGATTTCCATGATTTTCTCTCTCTCACCCACAAACTAATAAAACTAGCAGTGTGCTACAAGCCTATGATCATAATGTTGCTTCCTATGAATCATCCTCTTTTTTAGCATAGCATGATGCCTAAAAGTGCACCTGTCACTATCCATTTTGTTCTCAATTTCCGGCGTTAGGTGCAAATCATGGGGGCCACACACATTTCGTCGAAAAACTCGGAGCATGTCATACGGCACAATACACTTATGTGCACCATGTCCCAACAAATTGCTGCAAAGAAACGAATGAATCAAAGGAAGTACCACGGGGCTCTGTACTGACCAAATCCATTCTGTTTGTTGCGGGCACTCCAACAAAATAACAATTAATGCAATAATAACGAGGAGCCTCCGTCAGATTCAGTTTCAGTTTCAGAAAAGTTATTTGGATGAAATTTAGGCTTATCCAAAATTAGAAACGTGTCGGCTCCCTAGTCTGTACCAATAGCGCGCGTAGCTTGCACTGTAATGCGCTGTCGTTGAGCTAGCTAGGCGTCTGTGAGCAAGCAAATATGATGAGCGTTAGTTCGTACATTCAGAAACTTGCCCATCTGCATATCTGATGACAGTGATCATCAATCAACTGTATAATACGTCGAAGTTTATACGTGTCTCTCTGCGCGTATACCTGAGGAATGCGACGCCAAACCACCCGACGTATCCCTGTACCGATACAGCATGCACAATTGCACATCGAGCTCTTCCTCACGCTGGATTTCGGCGTTTTGCTCCACCTCGGTACGTGGTCCAACGGAGGTCTTCCGATCGATCCAGCCTCTCCAGAAAAAGATAGCTAGGCCGCGCGCACGGCACGGGGCCGGAAGCGGGACGCTGCAAACGGCGCGGCTGCGGAAAGCCCGTCCCGCATCCGCACGCGCCGTGCGTTCTTCCTCAAACGCGGGTATGCGTGGCGGCCCGATTCCCGCCGTCTTCCACTTGTGGCGTCCGCGGCGCCCGTAATTACGTCCGCAGTCCGCTTAACGCAAAGTGCAGCGGAGTTCATTATCGCCTTCGTGGCCTGCGCGACCCGCTCCTGAGAGATGCATGTGCTGGACGACAACGAAGACGTCGAGTCGAGACGGGTGTGCGGCGCCGCTGGACGGTTCCTATTAGCCGCAGAAACCCGCTTCGGGTAGGTGGGCTAGCCTCCGGCGCAGGCAGCCCGGCGGGTTCGTGGCGTGTCCGTCGCCTTTGCAAGTATACTGCAGGTGCCCGCTGCCCGGTGCGAAGCCTGGCCGGGAGCACCGTTCGTTTCCCGCGGAAACTGTTGCCCGAAGGCCACCACCACCGTCACACAGGCAACGGTTGCGTGCATCGGAGAATTGAAAAGGCCAAAGCGCTTCGCGGCCGCGCACCGTACGTGTTGCCGCGATGCCGGTGGCTCAAGCGCTAAGCGTTGCGTTCCCGCATGCGACCAACCCCCACCGTTGTTAAAGTAAAGCCACCCCTCAACACCATCTTTTTCCTCCTCTCTCGACGCTCTAATGCATGGTGGAGACGGGTCGATCGAAGCGTGACGAGCAAGTGATCCCGCGCCGAGAACCTACTGTTGGCAAGTTAGCTCGCTGACCGGCTGGAGTACGTCGTGGCGTGGCTGCGGGAAACGGTGCTTCCGGCCCCGTGCGTGCGGCCTATCTTTTTCTGGAGTACTATACGTGCTTTGCTTCTCCGTCGGCGAGTCGGCCTCGTGTCCTCGTGATGGGATCATCGGCCGGGACGAGACTTGAGCCGGGCGGGCGGACGTTTCGATCGGTTGTTACGTTACGGGCCATGCATATGCAGCCAGACCCAGACGAGATGATGATTGCCGATAAGCAACGGCGCTGTCGCTCTCGCACATCACCAGATTAAAGGCGTTTCTAGTCGTTAACGGATCGGGGAGGTTGGTGGGTCGATCGCGAGCGAAGCGATCGAGCTACCTGACCTCTATCCCGTCGATCTTGCTTGCTTGCTTGACAACAAAAACAAGCACCACACTGCACTTGGTATGTCCATTACCTGCTATGGCCCGCCCTATATCATCCTATGTAGTACGATGTCCATGCTGTGTACTACTTCTCGTGATGGATTTAGGACCTGTATGGTTCCAGAGACTAAAAAAAAGTTTCTGTCACATCGGATATCTATACACTAATTAGGAGTATTAAATATAGACTATTTATAAAACTAATTTGTCAGCCGAAGACTATTTTACGAAATAAATTTATTGATATAAAATAGTCTATGATTTGATAATATGGTGCTACAGTAAACATATGTTAATGATTGATTAATTAGACTAAATAGATTCGTCTCATGAAGTACTACATAGCGTTGTAATTAGTTTTATAATATAAATTATATTTAATTCATTTAATTGATACCAAACGTCCGATGTGACAAGAAATTAAAAATAAGTCAAACACCCCCTTACACTAGACCTCACAACGTACCGTTGCGACATCGCATCGCATATATTCGCATCAGAAAAAGGTATGAAGCCGGACGCTGTACGTCCAAGAAGACTTTATAGAGTAAGTTTTCTTCTGGCTCACTTCATCGCCTCGATCTGCTGCTACAACCACACCACACCCGCATCAGAACACAAGGCGTTTCTGACAGAACCATGGCTTTACAGTTTACACTGATGATGCGATGTCCTATGCGTGCGTGCGTGCATGTCTAGAACCTCTAGCCAGATCACACGGTTCTTTCTTCAGAGCTCAGAGGGCAGCAGCGGATTCATGCCACACCAGATGTGGATGTGTAGCCGTTGAGAGCCTACGCGGCTAGTATTTGTATTTGTAAGGTAATCCAGCGTCAGGCTCAGGCCGATCGATCGATCGAGGGGAAGAACGAATCATGCGGTGGCCGCCCGGGAACGCAATCATCGCAGCCGCTTTGAATAATGGGCAGGCCACGCTTGGTCCGCAACAGTCCACAACAGAAATTTCTACTGCTCATTGGATCCGCTAACCACTGTTTGATTAATTAATCGGGCATGGCATTCTTCTTCGCCTTGTACGTGCGCGCTGTTCTGTTTGTACTGCCCCTGGCTCCTTTTCCCCAGCAGGCCAACTCGCAAACAGGGAGCTGTGATCTGCTGCTACGCTAAAGAGCGACATGGTCCTGCTCCCGCAGATTACTGGTTGATGTGCCTCCGATGGATCGCACTGGCCACTTCAGAGCACTTGATTCTGACAGACCTAGTCGTATCGTATCCATTCCAAGCTTGTCGCTTCGATTCTCGGGTGATTTCCAGCAGGTTGAGCTCATGTTTCGAAGAATTTTTTTTTATAGAAATCAGTTCAATTTTGCAAAAAAGAAAAAGTGCAGAGAACAAGACAATTTTCTCGCATTCCAAACAGTCCCCGAATGAAGAAAGATTTAGGTCTCGTCTTGCACCCAAGTTTGTTGATGTGGCGTGATCGAGCGCACATTGCCTGGTTGGAACTGTAACCAACTCTGACACTCGTTGAATTTGTCTCCCCATGATTTCAGACGAAAAAAAAAAACATGAAACGCAAAAGGAGGTGAGACGGGATGGTCCAAAGGTGCCTCCTTTTCGCTGTGTGTGGAGCTGGCTGCGTCGCAGAAGCACATGACGCGGTGCTCAAACAAACGCTGAAAAGGAACGTATGCCAATATCTTTGCTCGCTTTCTCCTCTCCAGTCTGACACGATGAGCGATCGCCAGTCCGGGTCTCCTGCCTCTGCCTCTGCCTCTGCCTCCCTAGCTGCCTTGCGCCCTGACCCATGGAACATTTCTGCTGTGCAATCAAGATGGCCAGGTAGGCGCCGACGGGCCTTTGGGGGCATGATCATGTTCATGCCTGCCTGCCGAGCACCGTAAAGGAGAAGCGCGAGGAGGTGGCTGCAGCTTGGCATGTGATTATCCAATTGCGTAGCAAAGCCGGACAACTCACACACAGTTCACTGCAAAAGCGTAAGCGGCGGCTCCAAAGACGCAGAGCCGATGTGCTGTCGCCGAGTACTGTACTGCAATTCAGAGGGACTGTTTCGTGCCACGACTGCAGAAAATATTGGCTTCGTTTCGCCGACACTGTATTCCTGCGTGTACAGAGCTTTGTCGTTGCTTCAGCACCCCCAGATTTTCCTCGTGTGATTGTGATACTGATCCCAGCCCGTCCTTTTTTAAATTTGTTGCGGTAGACCATAACATCATCGCGTATTTATTTTTTTTGACAACAATCATGGAGTATTTGTTAGTACATTGTTATTTCTACTACCCCATTGCTTATCTCAGTTCAGCATGGAATCAGCGTCTGTGCTTGCAATTTGCCTATTTGCATGTGCTTTTGGTTCATGTATGTATTCTAGCTGGGTTCATGTATTCCGAAAGTCGAAAGAGCAAATGATTGGCCGCTAAAGTTTCCCCTTTTATCATTTCTTTACAGAATAAGAGAATGGGTCATTTGGTTCAAGTATAAACATCTCAACATATATAAACTATGATCATGCATGAATGCTGTAATACTGATGCTAAGAGAATCTTTCATAAGACAAATAACCCAACGGAATCATTGCGGGAGCTGCCGGCGTCGCTTTTCCGGTCTGCTCATAGGGTATGTGTATTGTGTATCCTAAAAGCCGGGGGGAAACCAAATGAAAATGCAGGGCAAAGTGTTCTTCGATAGATTACTTCACTGATTGCTGCATGTTATGATGAACAGTGTTATATTATCCTCCAATGGAGAATTAAGCATGGCCATGCGACGACCTAATCCATCGAGAGCTTCGTTGCCCTGATGCAAGAATCAGTGGACGACGCCATCATTGCGTGGGATGGAGGAAATGACTTCCAGCTCACTCTCCAGGTCTGGAAGGCTTTTCCAATTCTGTAATGAGTCACTCAAGAACATTTATGATGATTTATTTCACATGGTTTTCGGCGATGTGAGGCTTCCGTCTGTTGAGATGTGCTTCCTGACATGGTAGTAGAGAGGGGAGACATGATTGTGGTCGATGGATCAGATATTGCAGAGGCTGAAATCTGAGGCAGTCTGAATGCATCGTGACGGGCTGTCTGATGGATGGAATCTGGCCCAAATGGGCTCTTGCATGTCGGCAAATTCAGTGATTCTCCGGGTACATGTGCAAGAGCCCAAATGGTGACGGGCTGTCTGATGGATGGAATCTAGCCCAAATACTACATGTGGATCCCTAAAAATCACTGTGGTGCATCATTAACAAGTTTAGTGTTTAGGGACTTAGAAATATTCCTAAAAAAGGACCTAGAAATGTGTTTACAAAGTTCAAACGTGTTACTTTTCTCCATAATCTCATCTGTATTAAAAACGTAGAAACCGAATGGCCTAATTTATTATGACCACATTTTTGTCTCTATTTATATAGATAGCTAGCGTTTTCAAAAAAAGAACGTTAGACCAGAGTATGCAAGCTAATGGGCTTTAGAAACGCTGACCCATAAGCCCCTGCATAGACCTATACATACAAGAAACGCTTTTCATGTAAAACGCGTTTCTTTTATGTATCTGTGTGTTTAGTTAGTCACTCTAAGAGACTAGGTAAAATCATATCTCAAATTATAATATTTAGCTATTATGTAAAATAGAAAACACATCCAAACACTAGAGTTTCATAACAGCCTTTGTATATTTCCTTGTCTATATTTTAAAAAAGTGACACGTCGTCTGATTTTTCGTCAGAGTGGTAGAGTTATTTGTCCTCCGCCATGGACCTTCGACGCACGGCCAGGTAGGGCTTCCATAGTCGTCGCATGGAGACTGTGTGCCCAGCGCGTGCGGCTGCACCGGCCGTCGGCGTCTCCGCCAACGATCTATTGCCGCTGCTTGTCACCTGGCCAGCAGTGCCTCATGGAGACTGCCCAGCGCGTGCGCTGCACCGGCGGGACGCAGGTGCTTGCATTGCATGCTTGCTTGGCGCAACAGCGTTGGCCAGTTGTGGCCTAGCTGCAGGCAGCCGTGGATGGCTGTCCCACGCACGAAGGGGAGCACGGCGAGAGAGAAAAATCGCGCGGGGAAGGGGATAGCGAGCGGGCACGGTCTGCTATATCTGGCTACCGAGAAACCCGGGATACATGACTTTGTATTTTAGATTTCCAGATACAAAAGCTGTTGGAGGCCTATATCTTTCAAGAAAATCTAAAATTTGATTCAAAGCTAAATTTAGCCCATCTCTTAGAGATGCTCTAAATGCATAAGACATGACTGTATCAACCGTGATATGTCTATGACCTGATTAAAAAAGGCTATATGACCTGATTAAAAAGGTTAATTTCTGCGAATGGACATATGGTCTAGTGGTAGGACAGTCCAGTGAGACGCTACTCACCAGGGTTCAAACTCTGGTGATTAAAAAGGCTAATTTCTGCAAATGGGCCTGTGGTCCAGTGGTAGGACAGTCCAGTGGGACGCTACCCACCAGGGTTTAAACCCTGGTGTTCGTACCTTTTCTGAGATTTTTTTTAAATTTGCAGGGTACACGCACGCGTACGCGTTCGGTGGTTATTAATGTAGGCTTTTTAATTCTAGTTTTAAATATAGTATTCTCGTATCGATGTAGATTTTTAAAATAGAGTATTTTTGAATTATATTAAAATTAAAAAAAAAAAGAGGGCCGGACCTCATTGGGGCACCTTGGGCTCGTTTCCGAATTGTCATTGGTAGTACTCCACCTCTGTAGCCGAGTAGAGTCCTTCCTTCCTCCTGGCTCTCCCCTAGTTAAAGAACGTGTTTGGAGCTGTTTATAAAAAAAATATTTATAGTCTAATCAATACTTTTATATAAGTTACGGTCTAAGAAATCTATGGTAGAAAAAATCAGTGATGTTTGGCAATTTTGATTATATAGCAATCAGGGCCGGTCTTTCTAGGTCTAGGACGACAACCTATAATGAGGCCTATCTACTATGTCAAAAAAAACTATATTATATATATTTCTATATGTGTATACATCTAGTTTTTTAGGAAACATATATAATACTCCTCAATTAATAATATAAGATAATATTCAATTTCAATGCACTGAAATAACTTATATGGAATATTTTAAAGTTCATAAATGGACAAATATAATAATAATAAATTACTAACTTGGAATTTGGTAATTTTAAAGTTTCTTCTAACATTTTGAGATGCAGAGTCATTGATTATATTATTAACATCGATCTCATCCAATAACTTCTTGATACATAGAGATACTAAACCATTTAACTTGCCTTAGACATTATTGACCTCAAATAGTTCTTTAACAATTTCAACATTGAAAAGAAATTTTTTTAGCTGATGCGGTAGTCACCGGCTTTGTAAATAAGATCCGATAAGCAATAGAAATATTTGGATAACAATTCACCTCTCGGATATGCTCGAAAATCTCCATAGGATGCGGATCATGATGAGACCACAGATCACTGGTGAGTAACCACTAATGATTGATAGGATCAATGGATCGTTAGATGGAAGAATAGTTAGGTGGGCCGAAGAAGTATAGAATTGCTCATTTACTTCCTAATGTGTTGCGTCGTTGTGTCCGGGAGCCGCGGCGCCGCATGTTTGCAGTTTGCCGGTTCGGTTCTCTTCTAAGTGGAATAGGGCGACACCACCAGAGATCAAAGCTTGCTGCTGTGTAGTCTCTGTGTTGCTTGCTGTGTTGGGCCATAGGACTACTGGAGCCCATGACCTAGGTATGTATACATACATACATACTAGTACTAATCTACAATATGGAGGGCTATCTAAATGTGAGGCCTAGGTCGGCTGCACACGTTGCCCACCCCAGGGCCGGCACTGATAGCAATCAAGGCTATAAAAGGACATATGTGCCCCTGACTTTGTTGGTCATCTTATGCGGAAGCGTCAACCGTTCCTTGAGAAAACCAGCTGAACCGGAGAGGAGCATCTTCCGTAGCAGTGCCTGCCTATGACTAAGAGCCGAGCGAGCGGGTTCCCCGCCTACCTCGACCAGGGCTACTGGGGAGCAAATGTGAGCGTCGCTAGGGGAGCATATGCGGGTACTGAGAACGCCATGGGAGCCTATCTAGGCCATGGGATGGGAGTGAGCAAGCAGTGAAGGTGAGTGACATGCAACAGACGAGCGAGCGAAGGGGCAATGAGTGAAAAAATGCTCATGGTGGCGGAAACACGAGGACCTGCGGTACCGAGATGCAGTATAGGTTTGATTCTTTTCACCTCTAGATTTGACAATGAACAATCCAAAGTACTTGGTTGTAACTCATTATTTTCATTTGTATTTTGTTATAAGTGGTTTAGATCCCCATACCTCCTTCCCTCCTCGATTGGGATAAAAATTATGTGCAAATTTGTATACACCATGCCTCTCTGCATACATGTATGAATAGTTGCCACATGTCGAGTTAACACGATTCAACACCAAATATCAGACTATCTTCCGTGGTTTATATAGATCGCGTGGTTTACATGTGCCGCGTCAATCAGGGCCACACCAATTACATGCATTTGATTGTTTTAGATCAGGAGGAGGGCATGCCTACTACTTTATGCACCGAATTTTTTCCCCCGATCGGGCGCTGGCGGAGAGTGCGCCCAGGCAAAGCAGTTCCTAATTTTCTCTACTTTTTTTTAAACGAAAAATTTGTCCATGTTTTTGACACGTCTCGTTCTGTCGATTTGACCAATCAAGCTGTTTCTCTGGCATGTGGCCCCGCTTCGTCACTCCAAATGATTCGTCGTCGCCCTCTCCCAGACGTTGATTGCAGCCGGGACGACATCCCCAATCCCCTACACGACTGTCGGCCCCATCGAACACGCAATCGCCGCCAGCTCGGTCTACGACCCCGCACCGGTGTTCCACCGCTTCCACGCCACCGCGAACGCCGGTCGCCGTGGCCTCCTCCGAGTCCCGCAATCGCACGCCGGCCGCCATGGCCTCCTCCGAGCCCCCCAATTTCACGCCTGCTGCCGCGGCCGCGGCCGCCGCGCGCCAACCGGCCCGCGACTTCCTCGCCCACCTCGAGGCCTATCTCGCCCGCCGCGACGGCGTCGACAAGCTCCTCAAGATCTCCCGCTACGCCGCGCGCCTCGCGCTCGCCGCTGGGTCGCCGCTACCCCCCGGCGCCTCCGCCCGCCTCAAGTCCTTCGAGTCCAGCGTCGGCCTCAGCCGCAAGGCTTTCCGCCTCGGCAAGTTCGTGCAGGACCTCAACGCCCTCCGCGCCCACCCGCACCCTCCCCCGGCGCTCGCGCTACTCGCCTACGGCGGTGAGGGCATCTACTACTTCGTCGAGCAGTTTGTCTGGCTCGCCAAGGCCGGGCTCCTGCCTGCGCACCTTCTCCCGCGCCTCCAGCGCCTCAGTGCTTGGGCCGAGCTGCTGGGCTACGTCGGCTCCGTTGCGATTAAGCTGGAGGAGGTGGCGAAGATCGAATCTTCGATACAGAAGCGTCTCGCGAAGGACTGTGATAAGGATAGCGAGGCGGTGAAGACGATGCAGGGTAAGCTGCTGCTGAAGCGGATGTCAGTGGTGCAGGACGTGGCGGATGCCGTCATGGCGTTGGGAGACGTCACCGACGGCAAGGGTTTGCTCGGGAGCTCCACGCTGATGGCATCAGCTGGCCTGCTCTCGGCGTTGATCAGCACGCATAAGAACTGGAATTCTTGTTGAAGCCTGAAGGTACATGTTAATGATAGCACATCATATGATGAAATAAAGCTCTGATTAGAGGGATACCAGTGTTTCTTCTGGGGAAATCTGGATGCTCCTAAAACTGATATACTGGTCCTCTCGAGAATGAATGAAGTTTATTCTGATTCATTTGGTAGACCAAAGAATTTATTCTGGTTATCTGCTTCTGCTGTGTATGATTGAGTTCAGATAAGATGATCTTGCTTTCCTCCAACTAAATTTAACAGTGCACTGTTTGGCTTCATCTTCATAGTTCTCGAATCGAAAGCATTGTGGTTGAGGCTCACCTGCAACCTTGAGCTATCCAATGAATTTGGAGCAGCAAGATGCACATCTGTTCTCCATATATCAATAGCCATTACAATCTGCTTGACTGCTTCTCATGAACAAGAAAAGAAAGAAGAAATACACACAGTACATTCATATTCCTAATCGTAATAACGAATAGTTGCAAATTGGGTAACAAAACTCTGGAGCTTATGTAATCAAAGCCTGGGCTGGCACATCATGTAATAAAATGCCCATATCCCCAAGTGCTAGTAAAGGTATAAAAATGAAGGATTGCTAAAAACTAAACCAATAACATAAACTTGATAATAGCAGGAGGTCCAAGCTTGAATAATCGAAACATTATTCAGCTATTGGCTCTTATTTTTCAGGCCAAATTAGATTTTGTTTGTATTGTCACTTACCATCTATTAAGTTAGGCTAATTCAATGAACTTGGAAAGAACGGTGATCAGAGAAAAATAGAACCTCAGGAGCTGTCTAATTTCAGTCAATCAATGTAGGGTAGTATTTGTTCATTAGTTTACCAAGTGATTTTTTAGAAACTATTTGAGATGCTCTTACCTCTAAAATCGTTGCTGGACTTGTCTTTTTTACTGCTATAAGCAGAAAGCTGCAACTAATAGATGCGAATTAGTTCTCTTTATTTATTCGTTAGGCATTGATTCATGCAAATATGTATGGCATAAAGTATCGTATTGTGCCAACTGTCAAATTTCACTTGATTATATGTTTCTCTGTGGTTGTGTGGCTGGCAATATCATTAGTTTACAATATATAGTAGTATGCACTGTGAAGTTTGTCCAATTTTGACTCTGCTATTAAGATGATCTGCTGCTAAGGTCAGGGTGTTGCAGTGGTGGTGATTAGTGAGCTGTAAGTGCCTCAAGGTACAGCGATGCAGTGACTTTTTTTTTTCTATTGTTGTAAAACACATTTGCCACTTAAATGTTGCAGGGATGATTTAGCACATTTACCTCTCTTCACCATGTTTAGTGAGACAGTGCTGCAGCCATGATTGGGTGCCTAAGAACATTTGTATCCTTGTTAGTGCTTATTATTCATGCGAATAGTGGTATGGGTAAGGTCATATATTAGCCTGCTTTTCCAGCAATGGCTGAGTAGGTTCAGCTTAATGCTGTTCTTGCTATAGTTTTGGTGTTATTGGTGTGGTACTTGACAACTGAAACAATAAAGAGGATGGCATTCATGAAAGGTTTAATTAGCAAATAAGGTATTGCTATTTTTGTTGAATTCTACACTTTGTATTTACTGTTTGCCAAGCATCCCACTTTATTGCTTATGCCTATATTGAGGAGATAGGAGAATTAATTTCTCTCATAATGGCTTTGCTGTACTACATATTAAAACATATCCTGCGCTCCAGCTGCATAAGTTTAAAAGTTTTGATAGTTGTCCGTATCATCTGTTTGCCATGTAAGACATGTTTTTTGTCTGCTTTATATTGACCAGATTATAGGAGTAATGATGTGCCTCCCTATTTTTTCTATCGATGCATGCCATGTTTGACAAATCACGGCGGCAGTGATATGTCCCTGTCACCAAATGATTACGGACTCACGGTTGTGCTTACGTTCTCAGCTACTGTATCAATTATCCAATATTAGTAAAACCATATTTTAAATAGAAATGAACTTGTTTACTCTTCTCAAAAGCATAAAAAAATTCTTTTTAACTAACAATTGCCATAAAATATGAAATAGAAACCATTTCTTGGAGAAAGACCTGCTTCTTGCCTGGCAGATCAATTGGGTACAGTCCACATGTGTGCTATTCTATGATAAAATATTTTTTTTTTTTGGTACTGTCAATTCCACGTTTGTATAGACCGTTACCACAACCTTGGAGCCCCCGGTCTACTGTGGTAACCTTTTTAAATTGACACATCGGCCTGTCATCTGCAGTTCACATGTCAGTGGCAAGGCTGTCACTGTTTTGTTTTCAGTTCTACGGTTGCGAGAGTTCTACTGGAACGCAGGGCTATTTTTGCTTGCAATCTGAACTTTTGTCGTTGGCTTAAAAAAGCCCTGGATACACGCACTGAAAAGAGTAAACCCGAACCGGGTGCTGTCAAACAGCCGCTGGGACCAGCGTGAGGAGACGGCAAATTCTCCTTTCCACCAGGGCACGCCACTGGGCCGACTGGTTCGGCCGCGCGGCGACGCCATCGCCGAACCCACCCAAACCGACGGGAAAACGCATCGGAATCGCCCGGTGGCCATGCAAAAGCGTGCGAAAAAAACGGCTGGAAATACCGCGACGCTGCGGGCGGCGAGTCCAACTCCTCCTACACGGTTCAACGCCAACCCAACGGCCCAGCCACCCCACCGCACCGCACCGCACCGCAAACGCACACCCACTCCTCTGACCCCCACGCTACGCGTTTCGTCTCGTGAGTCGTGAGAGAGAGAGGGCGAGGCGATAAAACCACCGCGTCCACCCCAGCCCGCCCGTACGCGACGCGGCGATGCTTCCCCACAACCTCCTCTTCTCGTAGCGCCCTCCACCCGGCCCCCATCCGCGGCCTTCCCTCCCACCCTCCTCCGTTCCCCTTTCCCGTTTCCCTCCTCCGCTTCTCCGATTCAGGTCGCAACGCCGCCGCCTTCGCTGACCATGCGCGCGCACGAGCCGATTTGAGCCCGCCGCTACAGAGATTTCGAGAGAATTTTCGGGCCAGCGGGGCGTGAACAGAACTTGGTGCCCCGAGGCTGTGCCTTTTGTCGCCCACTGTTTCGCGTCAATTCTCGCGCGAAAAGGCAAGTTCCTGCTGATTTGGGGCGGAATTCGGGGAGTTTCGGGCCGGGATCCGTCGATTTGGGTTTCGCTCGGGGGAGATTGAGTTCTGATTTTGTGGATTTCGTGTGCAGGAATGGGGACTGGAGAGGGGTCGCCGCCGCCGAGGCGGGACATCAGCGGTAGGCGCCGCCGCCGGTGGCTGGACGGAGAGGAGGAGGACGACGACGAGGAGTATGTGCTGGAGGAGGGGGAGGATGAAGAGGATCGTGCGGAGGAGCTCTCTGCCTCGAGCGCCGACGAGGAGGGCGAGGATTCGGACGCCGAATACCAGGAGGAGGCTGAGGAGGAGGAAGACGAGATCGAGACGCCGCGCCCCAAGCGACCGGCAAAGGGCAGCGACCGAGGGCGGAAGGGAAAGGTGGATCCGGCCGCCGCACGATCTCGGCGCCGGAAGTATGAAGAGGACGAGGACTACGAAGAGGAGGTTGACGAAGACGACGAGGGGGAGGAGTACCACGATGTGTTCGAGGAGGTCGAGGAGGAAGAAGTAGCACCGCCACGGCCCAAGAGCACTGCAAAATGCGGTGCCCGTGGCCGGAATGTGAAGCTGTCTCCGGGAGTGAAGCGATCTCACAAGCGAAAGCAGGAGGACGATGAGGATATGGACTTTGACCCCGAGTTGCCGGGAGTGAAGCGATCTCACAAGCGAAAGCAGGAGGACGATGAGGATATGGACTTTGACCCCGAGTTAGATGACGAGGAGGATGAGTTAGATGAGGACATTGATTTTGATCCCGATGATGTGGATGCTGATGCTGAAGAGGAGGATGAGTATCAAGACGAGGAGGAAGAGGAAATGGTTTCTACTCGTGCCAGAAAGGTAACTGTAAAGAGCCCAGCAAATCGAAAGTCCAATTCAAAGCGGCGAATGCTAAAGAAGAAGAAAAATAGGGGATCCAAGGTTTCTAGGCGGAAGGGGGCTTCAGCTAAAGCGAAGAAATCAGCACCTGTTAGTAGGCGGAGAAGGCGTTCAGTGATGGACGACTACGAGGATGAGGATGTGGATGAGGATGAGGATGACGACTTCATTGTGGACGATGAGGTCATTGTGGATCGGCAACCCAGGAAGAAGGCCAGGACAGGGAGTGGGAGGGAGGCAGAGGTGGACCCTCAAGTATCTGTTCAGGAAGAGACATGGCCAGACCTTGAGTCAGACACATCGGAGTTTGAGTTTGCGACGTCTGATGAAGAACCTAACAATGTCGAGACACCTGTAGTTGAGCAGGCTACAGTCAGAAAAGGGAGGAAGAAGAGGATATCTGGGTCAGAGTCATCCTCGGATTCTGAGTTCCTTGTATCAGACAAGGAATTGGAGGAATTTAGGGAGCCTGTGCCTCCAAAGGCTGCGCCAATTCTCCCTCCACCCTTGAGAAGGATTTGTATTACAAGGCATGGAGAAGGCAAGGGAAAGGAGAAACAGGAACCAGAGGAGGCAGGGAAGCCAATATGTGGGATCTGCCTCTCGGAGGAGCAGAGAGCTACTGTACAGGGTGTCCTGAATTGTTGCTCACACTACTTTTGCTTCGCGTGCATCATGGAATGGTCTAGGGTTGAGTCGAGATGCCCCTTGTGTAAGCAGAGGTTCACTACAATCACCAAGTCATCGAAGGTAGATCTTGGTCTTGGAGTGAGAAAAGCTGTAATCAAGGTCGAAGAGCGTGATCAGGTAAAGTTTTGTGTCGTGGTGGTGGTTACATAATTTCTTTCCTCATTGTCTTTTGGGGTTAGAGACTTCATTCTTTATAAGGGTATATAATCCATTTATATTGTTTATTTCATTGGTAACTTGCATATCCATGCTGTATCTGTTCATCACTAGTTTGGTACTCCCTTCCATTCTAAATTGTAAGTCATTCTAAGAATCATGGAGAGTCAAAGCATCTCAAGTTAGACTAAAATTATAGAAAAAATTATAAAAATTTATGACATAAAATAGATATACTATGAAAATATAATTAATGAAGAATCTAATGATACTTAGTTATCATCATAAATGTTAAACTTGATATGTTTTGACTCTCCAAGATTCTTGGAATGACTTATAATTTGGGATAGAGGGAGTACAATTTAAATGAGATAGTATGTGTCAAACGAAAGGCATTGTTAAGAGTAGGCAGCATTTTGAAGTTGTATAGGAAGGTTTAATTATGAAAAGAAATGGGTTGTGGCAAGATGGTCTCATTTACTGATTTAGAGTTTAACAGCCTCATGCACGTGTGGCCTTTAGCCATGTGTATCGAACTTATTATATTAAAATTTTCAGTACTTTAGTTCTTAATCTGTTATTTTTAAGCTCTCCTAGTTCCTACCCACTCATGTTCTTCACAGGGAAAATTATGTTCCTGTCCTGCTCAACAGTAGCAACGAAACCTCTAGTCCCAAGCAAGTTGGGTAAGTTAGAGCCATGTTTTCTGATCGGCTTATCGTTCCTAATCATTCTAGTACCGATAAGGACGATCAGGACGATTAATCGACGATCAGGACGATTAATCGACATCTGATTGTTCTAATCGTCTATATAATCGTCCAGCTAGCAGCAGGGAAGATCCACGAATGGCTTGCTTGGATGGGAACTGGAAGGGAGGGAGGATGGAGGGAGATGTCAGCAGGAAGAGATGCAGCTCAGTGACGGCTGGAGTGAAGAGTGAGGACTGGGTGAGGAGAGAAAGAGTGGGGCTGAGGTGTATAAGATAAACCCTAATGGGCCTGGCCCAAATAAATATAGCCCACGAAACAAAAGCAACCCATCTGACTATCTAGTGCTGATCGGCAAAAGGACCTGATCGGACGATTTATCGCGATAAATCGGCGATTAATCGGACGATCAGGTTTCTGATCGCTCTGATCGAATCGGAGTGTATAATCGAGTCCTAGGTACCGATAAGGACGATTAATCGCGATTAATCGGACGATCAGAAAACATGGAGTTAGAGTTCAAACCCAACAATCGAACATATGTTTTGTAGTATATGTGGTAATACTCCAAAGCATATGTTCAATTGTTAGGTTTCTACTTACCCTGCTAGCCAACAATTGCACAATTATAAAAAAAGTAGGAATATTAAAATAATAGTAATAGTGAATCTCTAAGTCATGATTTCCAATTGTTTCATGTTCTTGTATCTTGTATTAATTCCTATAATGTCAATTAAAAACGATTTCATGACTGTTGCACTTATAATGAACTTTTTTTATTAAAAGAAAGCCCGGCCTAGGGGACATAGGTTCTATTATACATTAGGAGAAATATGCCCGCACTGCACACCAGTTATGCTTCATAATGAAGTTACGAAGCTGTTCTTTTGTTACTGTCTAAAAAAGATCATCTGCCCAACATTTGATATGAGAATCAATGCTGCAGACTTCTGTTTTCCTATTGTAACATCTTGAATGTGTTGACCTGTTGTCTGTTGTCAAGTTGTCAGTTGGTAGTTCTATTATCAACTATTGTTTCTTTGGGTGTTATATACTTATCTTCTTGCTTATCGCACAGGTTTATCAGCCCACTGAAGAAGAAATAAGGCGTTGGCTAGACCCATATGAGAATGTCGTTTGTATAGAGTGCAATCAAGGTGGCGATGATAGTCTCATGCTATTATGTGACATTTGTGATTCCTCAGCGCATACGTATTGTGTTGGCTTGGGAAGAGAAGTACCTGAAGGAAACTGGTACTGTGGAGGATGCAGACTTGGTGACGAGGGACCATCATATACTGGAATTCAGCGTACAGTGGCTTATGAAAGACAAAATTACAGAAATCATGTCGATAGTAGTTCTGTAAGTTTTGGCATGCTTGCACCAAGTGGCACATTTGAAAGGCCGCCATCAATCAACCCTCGCCATTCTTTTCAAGGGATTGATCTAAATCTATCTCCAAGAGAGTTTCCTGGAGAATCACATCCTGCTGAATCTCAATTTTCAACTGACAGCGTACCAACTCCCACTGGAAGAAGAACTGTTTCAGCAAGGCGTCAAATACATCGGTACATTCGGATTTTGCTAGCCGGACCAAGGCAACCTAGTAGACCAGATGTATACCACAATATTGCGCAGCACAGTGGTGGTGTACCAAGAACTGAACTGAACCGCCGGAACTTCCCTTCTTCATCAGAAGCAAACACATCACAGAATCTGCCTGATGGCATTCAGAACCATCACAGTAGCCTTCCATTTGTTCAAGCTCAAAACAATTTTGCTCCATTCATGTCCCTAGATGGGGATGATTTCCAGCAAATTGAGGGTGTCAAGAGCAACCTCAGGAACATGTAGTAGAGCCCTTACTAGGTAAAGCTCCCCCCCCCCCCCCCCCCCCCCCCCCCTCCCCCTCCACACACACACACCAAATAAAAGTGTGATATTTATTCTAGTGGTATTTGATGCTTCATTGACCTTTACTATGAACTATGGCGCACTGTTTAGGACCGCGTTTGATTTAGTCTTACAGGAGTTAACATATACCTGCTTTGTTTCAGAAGGCCCACTCTACCCCGTGAAGCTTACAAAGGGAGCAACAAGTGCCGTTTTAATGCCTTGTGGAACTGAACATAGCAAAAGCTTGTGCCTGTTGCCTGACCTTGGCATCCTTCCAGAAATTGCAATCATGCTCTCAATTGTGACAGCCCGGAATTTCTCATTGAAAATATCTGGTTGATATGGTTCGGCTCATTTGTGGAGATGTGGTCAATAACATAAGATACATGCATTTCCCAAAGCCTTTTGTTTAAGTTTAGGCATTTTTTGTTGTCATCATTCTTATTCATTCAGTCATTAAGCACAACCTCAGATTACACAGCGAAAAAGGCATTTCTGAATGTCTTGATAGCTTCAGATTTATACACTGTGACATTGTGGGGACACCAATTTCATTAGGCTAATCATTCTTTTCATTGCGACATGCCCTTTTGCCTATTAAGAAGGCTGATAACTGTTCTACAATCATGTATGGCATGGAGCTAAACTTGTAATCATTAGAAAATCAGCTTGATTCAGCTTATTCTCTCTCACAGTTCAATCAGCTGAAATCAGACAACTTTTGTATCAGCCGAACACGGTTGAATCAGTCCGAATCAACCGACTTTCTAAACAGACTCCACGACAGTGTTTGCCACGGACCCTCTGCGCTGTGGCATTGTTCGTCCTTGTTCTTCCCTGTAACAAGAGCTGACCGGCTCTCACAGTGGTCGGAGACAGAGCAGCCGGTGCTCCACCAAAGGCTCCAAAACAGAGAAACGTTTCTGGGTGATTCTTTCTCCCGCAAAAAATGGTGCTCCGGCAGCTCTCACAGTGGTCGGAGACAGAGCAGCCCGGTGCTCCACCAAAGGCTCCAAAACAAAGAAACGTTTCTGGGTGATTCACATAGAATCGTTTTCTTGAGAAAGGTGTTTGACACTGATTCTAGTGATTCACCTGACAATCAGAAACGTTTCAGTTCCACGTTTTTTTAGGAAAATAACACATTCATAAGCTTAAATTAACCAAAAAAATAATATGTGTTAACATATATACAGATATAATAATATAATATTACTTTCAAATATATATGTTCCATCATTCATTAAAAGTAAAATAGCAGAGTCATATTAATTTCATGTTTATAAAAATAGGATAGTTATTAACCAATTATAAAGTACAAGACAAGAAAAATACAAAACTAATATAAGTTTATGACCAACATCTTTACTCGTTAACTATATGAGCTAAAATATTAGCTCAACTTGTTTAAAAATATAAAAGAACCGAGCGAGCCATTAACGAGTTAAGTTGAGCGAGATATTGAGCTACAAACTTTTTATCCAACCCTAAAAAGCGGGTACGGCAATTAAAAAGGGAGAAAAGCGGGTACGACAATTAAAAAGGGAGGGGAGTAATTCTAATGATGTTTGGTTTAGAGTCGGTAGAAATCAAATGACACCACTAGAGAATATTCCACTACATACGATATGACTTTGTTCTAAAAAAATAATAGATAAAGTCCTTCAATGTGGGACGGGGGTGTAGGTTATCTTATCTGATAGTTGGATCCCGTACATCAGTCTCGTTGCTTCAACGCAAGCGCCTCGCTGCCTACCACTGAAATCGTAGCACCGAAAAATCCAGCCTGAAATTCGCTCCAACGGGGAATCAAACTCAGGACCTGTGGGGTGCCGCTCGAGTGACTTAGCCAACCAGACTAAGCACCCTTTGGCTCTTTTAGCATCTTTACGCAAAACAAAAAACGTGTCGGTCGAGTCTCTTCTTACCCAAACAAAAAATGGGTCTATCTAAAAAATCATCCCACCCCGATGTGTCTCACAAACAAGGGCAACCGAAGTCTACCATACCAAGTTACCTCCCAGGCTCGTTCTTGTTTTCTCCCTCTCACAGCTGGTCCTAACTAACTAGTCCACCTATACTAGAACTTGCTTTAGGCCTCGTTTGGCTAGGTTCTTCAATCACTTTGTGCTATAGTACTGGAGAAGCCACATATAGTGGCTTTCCCGGCTCCATGTTAATTTTAAGAGGAGATAAGTAGGTGCAGAAGCTAGAGCTAGAATAGGACCTCGCTGTGGCTAGTGCTAGGTTAGAGCTACTCCCTTCATTCCAAATTATAAATCATTGTAACTTACAAGATCTTAGAGAGTTAAAATATCTCAAGTTCAATTAGATTTATATGATAAGGTAATAGCATTATAATATTAACTATCATTGTATTTTTTATTATTATATTTTCATGGTAACACCTATTTGATGTTATAAATTTTTATAATTCTCTCTATAATTTTAATTAAATTTAAAATGTTTTTACTTTTAAAAATTATTAGAATAACTTATAAGTTAGAACGAAGGGGTACATAACTAATTATTTCTTGCCGGTTGACACAGGTGACGAATGGTTCTACAAGTAGTAGGTTTTTTTCTTTTGTTTTTGAAAAGTATACATGTAGTAGTTAGAAAGCCCTATTAAGAAAAATGGAAGCGGGGTTTGCAGATAGAGATGCAACCTGAGTTCGTTTGTGAGCCTGGAAATAAATAGGTTTATGGGCAAACTTGTTTACCTCTCTATTCGCAGTATATGGGGAGGCTTCGGAGATTTCTTAAAGAATCTTACTATTCTCTTCAAAAATCATGGATTATGTGGAATTCCGCTACTCCAAACACGTGAAATTGCTCTGTTAACATGTCAAAAGAGACCATGTGATGCACTGGTGGTTCCGTGAAACAGTAGATAAAGCTAAGATGGGACGGGTGGCCATGCTAGACATGCCCCGGCTGGCTGGCTACAACTCCGGGAAGTCCCCGTACTCGCTTGTTCAGGTACTCAGCGCTGCTGTAACCGTGTGTTTGGTTTGGGGATGAAGTGGATTGGGTTGGCTCCAACCTAATTTTCTGGAATGGATTGAACCTATTTCGTGTTTGGTTGTAGGGATGGGTTGAACCTATTTTTTGTTTGGTTGCAGGGTTGGAGAAGGATGGAATGGTTGTAGGGATGGGTTAACATAGTTTTTTGTTTGGTTGTAGGGTTGGAGAATGATGGAATGGAAGAGATTTTGACGCTGTAACTATAGCTATTACCGGGGCCCACATGTCAGCATATTTTCCCCTTCTTCCTCTGCTCATCCCTGCCCCACTCCAAAGCGGCGGCCCGTCACCCGACCTCGCCCCGACGCACCCCACCTCGCCCCGCCCCTCTCCGACGCGGCGTCCGAGCCCCGCCTCGCTCCGGCGCGGCATCCGAGCCCCGCCCTGCTCCAGCGCAGTGCCTGGCGGCCGAGCGGGCCGGCGCCCGCCCCCCGACCTCGCCCCGACGGCCGGGCGGCGCCCGCCGTGGCGTCCCAAGCTCCCAGCCCCGCCGCACCCCACCTCGCCCCGCCCCACTCCGACGCGGCGGCCGAGCGCCGCCCGCCCCGCTCGCCCTGCTCCGACGCGGCGTCCCCATCCCACACCGGTGGCCAGCACTTCCCGTCACGCCCGCCCATGCGCTGCTGAACGGAGACGGACGGAGCCCAACTGGGTTCGCCCGGTCCCCTCGTTTTGGAGGGACGAGGCTGACCCCGAATATGACAGGTATATTGCAACCCGGGTCGACCCTCTTTCACTCAACCCTCAATCCAAATACGGGTTCATCTAGGTCCAATCCAGGATATCCCATAATCCAAACACACTGTAAGACTCCACGTGTTGAAAGGTCATTATCGTCTTCATTCAGGTTCATCGGACACACCTAATCAGTCAGGTCAGATGTCCACACCGCCACAACCCCAAGGACCGCACATGGAAGAAGGAACGAGGAAGGATGCCCTGATCCAATACTGACAGCTCTAGTTTTCGGATGATCGAGTTTCTCGAGGAGCAGAGCCGGTGGATTAGGTGATGACCGCCGATCTCGTTCCTGATGCTGATTCGAAGGGACATAATCCTACTACCAGGCGACAGACGTCCAGACCAAATGAATAGTAATAATTTATCCCTAAAACAAGAATCCACGCTACTACCTTCATCTTGGAATATTATATTCGTCTCTAACCACGCTGATCAAGTTAATTTATATTTAACTAAATTTATATAAATAATATTAATATTTATGTCTCTAAATAACTTTATTATGAAAATATATTCTATAAGTAATCTAGAGATATTTCATATCGAATCTAGAGATCCTTTAGAACTTTGTAGGAAACCTTACTTTAGAATTCTAATCCTTTAAAACTTTTCGAGATGTCTGTAATTTACTAAATTTCGGAAAGTTCGAGATATGTCGGTTCAGTTCTTCGAAGGTGCTTATAGGGATAGGGTTTACGTGTATTCATAAAAGTGAGTGTGCGTGCATATTGAATATCTGCGTTGTACTATCTATTTTTTTTAAAAAAAAAAACTAATACTTCAGCAACATAGGATCCGATCGGGGGTAAAGAATTCGGGTTCGAAAGTCGAAACTGCAGTGAGAAGTGAGGACAACTGGACAAGGAAAGAAAGGTCCATCCATCCAGCTAGGCATAGGCGACTAGCAGCACTGTTGACCGATCACCTCCTCTCACGTCTGGTGCCAGACATACTCCTACGCGGAAAGTGGCACGGCAGGGACAGGTGCCGTCTATTCTTTCTTCCTACTAGGCGAGAGAAAAGAATACGATGCGTTGCAACTTGGAAGGACAGAGAACGCCTTGTTCTAATTATACGTGGTTGTTGTTATTATTCATAATATCTTACTATTACTAATTGGAGGCACTACGTTAATTCTCACCAGATGCACTAAGAAAAAAGATAAATCCTAAAAATTCTCACAATAATCAGAAACATTTAACCTTAGTAGACTCTAATTATCATCACCGATATTAGCCATTGGATCTATTATAATTTATTAAAAAATTACCCACCACTGCCATTATGAAAAATACTTAAAGTAACCCCCTAATTTTGTATGTAAATTACCCATCTCTGCCATTATAAAAGATAATTCAAAATAACCCCCTAGATTTATATATAAATTATCCACATTTGCTATTATGAAAAATAATTTAAAATGACCCCCTAAATTTGCATCTAAATTACCCACCATGGCCATTATAAAATATAATGTACAATAACCCCCTAACATTATATCTAAATTACCTAACTTAGTCATTATGAAAGATAATACGTACTTCATAATAGTAAATTTTATAAGTTATTATTTTAAACATGTTTATCTATTTTTACTGAAACATTATGCCATATCATATTATTAATTTTATGTACTCTATGATATATAAATAATACTATACATATATAATCTTGTGATATAACAAATTTAACATGTTTAGTACGTGAATGCATACTGAGTTTCAACTTATGTGGAAATAATACTATTAGGATATAGACACTTTTTAATGATATTTTTTGAATAAAAGATAAAGAATACTAAAATATCTAATTAATGTCCAAAACATACAACAATTTGATTAAAAGTTAAAACATAAGCTATAGATTTACGAAGACACAAAATAGGTTGTATCAAGAATTTATATATCTTAAGATTAGATTTCAACTAAATATATATCACGCTAGAAAAATATAAATACTATAAATTCTAACTAGATGTCCTCACTTGAGTGTGCATGTTAATTCTTAGAAGATTTAATTGGAAACAAAAGACAGCTCATCGAAATTTCATAAAAATAAAAGAAATTTTACCATCAATTAGAAATGACCTAATCTCCATTGATGATAATAATAGTTATTAGATCTATTATATTTTCTAAATAACTATCGATTTCTGTTGTTGTGTAAAACAATATAAACAAACTCATAACCCTAATTTATATTACCCACATATGTTGTTAAGAAACATGATCTAATGTAAACATAAATTTGCATTGAAGTATAGACGTCCTCATATTATGATCGTAATTTACATAACTCAATTTTAATATTATTATTAGAAAAAATAAATACCCCTCAAATATCATCTAAATTATAAACATCTCATTTTACAAAAAAAAAATTGTTTAGAGAACAAATAGAATATGTAAATTATCAACCCTTCCTCTATCATTTTTAATATAGTAAGATTTGTTAAAGTAAATATATGCATAACGGCAACATGCATGAGTAATAAAATACATATGTTATATTTCTTCACATAAAAAAATATTTTTCTACATATACTGATACTAAAAAATTATTTAAAACCATATTAGTAACCATAACATATAATTTATATATAGGTCGATATTTATGTATTTTAATTAAAATATTTGATATGTCTATATTGATAGTATAATCATAAATGTAAATATAATTCTTTGATAGTAAAATTCAATTATCATGAGAAGTATGGGAGAACGCTTATTTCTATGTTGTTCTGACCTTTATTGAGAATACCTTAGAATAGACAACAAATCATTATAAAGTTCAAGTATTAAAATCCTATTGAGATTAGAACTACTACCCTGTCTAAGATTTTACTTCATACTCCGTGACTTATAAGTTATCGTGTAGGTTTTAAATAATGGTTGATGCTATTGTAGTACTCAAGAACATACTCTATGAACTAAAATTCTTATTTTTATTAGTGTAAGAAGAGAGTTAATGAAATATACAATAATCATAAGAGTTTTAACTTAACTTAAGAAGAGAAAAAAATTTGTAGTAGCTGACAAGAATAAAATTTGGAAAAAATAAATTTAGATTAATGACTTCATAAGATACGTGATGTTACCAGAGCCACCATGATTAATGGTAAAGTTTCATACTAATTGCATATTTAAAGTATAAAGGTTCCACACAAAAAGAATAAAAATATATTGATTGGTTCCTTGAAAAAAAATATTATTAATAGATTTAATATAATTAGATCTAGACTACATAATATCTATTATATCTATAATGTTAAAAAATAAATGAAGAAAAAAATCTACATATTAATATAAGTAATTTTTTATTAGTCAAATGCACTTTGTCCCTTCCAAATCATAAGATGTTTCGAGCTTTTAAATACACAACTTTTGCTATACGTGTGTCTACATACACAGTAAAAATAATATATTTAGAAAAATCAAAATTGTCTTATAATTTAAAATAAAGAGATTATTATCAATAGCTAATATTTATATCTCTAAAAATTTTAACCCGTGCGAGAGCACGGGTTGATGGACTAGTATATGATAATGCTTGGGGGCAATTCTGTCAGTGTGTGTAATGCACCTTGACCCGTGCGAAAGGAAGAGCTAGCTGGTAAATGGTGATGCGTGCGTGGATTATCATCAGCTGATTGATGCCTGATGCTGCGTTGATTAATTAAGTTAATAGCAGCCGATGCGGATGCAGTTTTCATCCATCATTGGTAATGCTACCGGCTAAATTGTTAGTAGCAGTCGATGCGGTCGAGGCAAGCTGACGGCGGAATTGTTGCTTCCGTCTTGGTGCTCCCTTTCCCTTCGGACTTCGGTGGCGTTTGAACTGCGATCCGTGGTCGGCGGAACAGAACCGCTGCTCCTACGGTCCTACTGGCTGGTACAGTAGTACTACTGAACTACTGATAGTACCTTGGTGCGCTGCAGACTCGTTGGCTTTCCTGCAGTGCGAGGGAATTGAAGCTGCTTTTGCTCTCGGAACCTGGTGGCCGACTCGTTAACCTCAGTTCTGCCCACGTCCTCACGGTTCGACTTTTGTAGCTTCGCCTTGGAGACGTACGTGCCGTGCCCTGCCGACTGCCAGTGCCAGTGCCAGGCCTCGCAAGACGTACACGGAGGAATTGTGGGCACGAGACGAGATGGAGTGGAGCTCCACGCCCCTGATCACCACGGATGTATAGCGCCGAACGAGCAGTTGGCATGTACCGAGTGGAGCGTAAGGCCTGGTTTGGAGCGTGCTTGGTTGCCGTCTTGGCGTAGGCAGCAGTCTCCGGCGTTCAATATCGGACGCCCGTCGCCCGATATGTAGTATCACTGTTTTGGCCCGGCAAAATTGTCAGTCCTCCGACCAAACACGCTCATAACATGTAGTACGTACTCGGTATATATGGTATGATTTTGTGCTAAAGCTTTTATAGTATAATAACTTGTGTTTCATGTATTGAGGCATAAAAATAAATCCATCGACGTTGTTTTTTTTCTTATTTGTGTGTATATAAGATCCTCTGCCGCCACTTAGCTCCAGCGGCATCGTCTATAACCACCGCCATGCTAATCCGATAGAGACCGTCAGGCTATCACATGATCTCTTGTCTTCTAGCGATCGTTAGCTCTTAAGCCACGGTATTTGATGGATTAGAATGAAAACTTGGACTAATGATGTGTTTGGTTACACGGATATCCATGAATGAGATGGGTCCATCCATGGATTGAATTGAATTGAAAAGGAAATATTCAATGGATATTTGGATTTCTAGGCCCCAAAAAATCTTGCGGACCAATTGATCCACATCTTCTAATCTTTTAACTATGTAAATAAATTATATATTATTAGTATATAAACTATTAATTATTAATTATGATGCCGGAATTAGTTTTGATATAATTGCTAATATATTGATCAGTGCAGGTTTCATGTGTTAATTAGGATATTAATGGTGATAATTAACATACTCTATTTAAATTAGTGATTATCATGACAAAATTAATAGTAGTGCATATTTATTAGTGTCTAATTAGTTGTTGTTATTTTGATATAATTTATCAAATATTCTCAATCTCATCCACTTTTTTCTTCCAACCAAACAGTCATATCCCTCCAACGGTCCAACCAAACATGTATCATTGATATATTTATCCCAATATTCATAAATCGTCAAATCCCATCAACTTTGTTCTTAAACCAAACACACCATAAATTTCACCCTAATCTATCCCAATCTATATGGATTGAGGTAAATACGGTAACATCCAAATAAGACCTAAATCACTTAAATAAAATTCACTTAAGTGAAGTTTAACTTTACTATTAAAAAACGGCCGCCTATCAAAGCTTTTAATTAATTAATAAGCTTATTAAAAACGAAATTGACTCGCAAGTCGCCAGCGCTACATCAACACACAACAGAAGTTCAAAAAAAAAAAAACACACACACACACACAACATCAGGCAAACAGAAAACGGAAAAGGCAGCGGCGTTTCTCTCTCTCTCTCTCTCTCTCTCTCTCTCTTTCTCCACAAACGCCACGACACGAGACTCCCACGCAGTCCGCCCCCGCGTCGTCTCGCCTCGCCTCGCCTCGCCTCGCGATGGCCGCCGCCGACTACGACCGCGACTATCGCCCCTACGCGGCCCCCGCCCCCGCCGGTGAGTACGACCGACCCTACCGCAACGAGGTCGTGCCCTACGGCGACCGCCGCCTCGACATCGTCGTCAAGCCCCCCAGGTCCCCGCCGCCGCCGCTGCCGGTATCCACCAGGAGCGGCGGGGGAGGGGTGGGGTCGGCGTGGTGCTTCAGCGACCCAGAGATGAAGAGGCGGCGGCGGGTGGCGAGCTACAAGGCCTATTCCGTGGAGGGGAAAGTGAAGGCATCGTTCCGCAGGGGGTTCCGCTGGATCAAGGCCAAGTGCTCCGAGCTCATCCATGGCTGGTACGGATCACGCCTTCTTCTTCCCCCTCTTCCCCCTTTATCGGGTCCTCCGTTCTTCTTCTCAATATTCTCGGACATCTAACGGCGGCGACGGCTGCTTTGGTTCCCGAGCATGGGTCCTGTCCTTCCCCTGGGTAATGGGTTGCGCCCAGCAAGTTCAGAAGTTTCAATCTTCATTTTACTGTTTGTATGGACTGTTGGTACGACTGATTGCCAGTGTCCTTGTGCCTCTCATCAAACATCGTTGCTTCCTGAAATGGTTAGGGAAGCCGCAGGTACATGGGACAGATCTCTATAGCAAATTACAAGCTCGTCAGCATAAGTTGTCATCCTTTTGTCTCACTTCTTAAGCAGCAATATAGCGCTAGCTCGTTTATCTGATGAAGTGATCATCTGTGATGCGCTATTCGCCTCTAATTTTTGATTCCCCACTACTTTTCCAGAACCTGGGATATCGGTGAAATTCTATTCTATCGGGATGGTGGAAGGTGCAGCTACAATGTTCGAGGAATGGTTGGTTGTCGGGTGTATTTCGCTAATTCGCTCCCAAAATGTGGATGGAAGAGAAATTGTTCTGAGATTGTGTAGAGAACTTGTGGCCCCTGGTTATAGGAAAAGAACCAGTGGCTCTGCTGAGATTGCCTGTCGCTGCCTGCTAATTACTCCTAATTTTGTTCAAAAAATATTTGAAGAAGAATTGAATGTCGGAAAACAAAATTTCTAATAATTTTTCTCTTGTGCTCATATAGTCATATGCAATTTGGTCGCAGGTTAGGAAAAATATACGAATGCTACTCTATTTGCTTCGTTTCTTCGTCAATAACAGATCCCAGACACGGAGAGACCGTAGCAGATCTTGCCAATTGCGTAACCGGTCTTCCATGCATTTATTTCGATGAGGAAAGGTCTATTGTTTCAGCGCTCAATGATAGGGACATCAGGACATGATCACCTGAATCATGGGAGGGTAAGAAGCATTTTGCACCTCAGCGTGGCTTTCTTTCCCGTGTTCTGAATGGAACAGACCCGCCCTCCTAACCACATTGGAAGTAGTCGTATTACTAATGGGTTTGAGTCATAAGCTCAGCTCTAGGTGGGGGTGGTGATCTTAGCACAAGTGGCCATGTTTACAGATTCTTCCATATGCTGTACTTCTGCCGGTGTCTCTGAACTCCCAAAGGTGACCTGGTCATGTTACCTGCGGGTTTCACTATTTTTTTTGAGGGAACTTTCACTATCTTGTTTGAAAGCTTTTAAACTGGTCCAGCTAAATTTAGCTAATCCATGTGTTGTATAGACCAGTACTCCAGTGTACCTGCCGAGAGAACCGTGTGAAACGACCCTGACGGCCTGATCGACGTTAGTGGAGTACAATACACACGCAAAATTCTACCTGCCGCATCCACATGGTTTCCAGGCAGGTGTTGCGGCCGCGCGGGTCGGTGCATGATGAGCCGGTGCGAATTCGGCGTCCGGGCGGGATGAGCTGTCCGCCGGGACCTGGAGCTGGAGGAGCCGGGTTTCTCTCGTGCGGTCGTGCTGCGATGCTGCCTGCTGGAAACTCAGACGGAGATACTACGACCATGTATACCGCAGGTGGTGCAGAAGTACATACCATTCTCATCCTCAATCTTCATCTTCACACACAATCACACAATGGTGATCCCATACCAAGTTACCAACCCTTCACCTTCAGACCATAGTGGGCAGTCTAAACTGTTGGCAGTTTATGGAGAATCGGTACATCTTTCCTGGGCGATGCAGACAGCCATCTTTCGAGCAAGACCAATGGGATTCTGGGAACCCCGGACCCGCGAGTCCGGCTACTGGTGTCACGGACTAGGCTACCCGGCTACCCAATGGGCCGAATATGCGAGGTGAGAGGCAGGACATCGAACAAAATAGGAAGTCATCTCCTACCTCCGTCCCCATCCCTAGCCCCTCTGATTTGTGTTGAATGGCACGATGGTTCACGTGTTCTTGGTCAATGGACTGATACACCTGAGGAGGCAGCAGCGATACCACAAGGCCCATTTTTGGAACACGGCAAAAAAAATTTAAGTCCAATGAAAATAAACTGATCTGAGTTCAAAAGAGATTAAGTTTTTTTTTTCGTTTTGAGCTCAAAACCGGGGTAAATTACAGGCCCTACTTTTTTTTCGATGAAGACCAAATTTCATTGTTTGGATGACCGGTTACCCGAATTATTTTACATCTATTTTGATCAAAAACCGTTGGAAAAAAACTATCGTCTCACGAGGTCTGAAAAAAATATACGATAAACATCGGGCTCCCCTCCGCCCTCCGCTCGCCGCTCGGTGCCGAGGACCAAGGTTTCTTGTGCAGCGCGCCGTGGCGCCGGTGCCCAGGACCCACGTCGCCACCCCCACCTCACCCCATCGGTCCCTCCCCATCCCCAACCAATCCTCGACAACCGCTCACCTCGGCACCAGAGCCGACGAAGGCCTCAAGCGAGCGTGCGAGTCTGATCTGCGAGTTGATCCGCGGCAAGGATGCGCCGGGCAGGAGACGTCGAGATCGACGATGGGCTGGGTTCGCTCGGACGGCGCAAGCGAGATCAGTCTAGTTGAGGCGGGAATCAGCGGCGGAGAGTTGCTACGGAGCTGGGCTCATCATGGCTGTTCTGCGGGCAACAATGACAACTAGGGAGATACGCTGCGCCAATGTCACTGGTCTGAATGGCTATTGGTCTGAGTGGCAGCTCAACACTATAGAGAGAGGCTAATCGAGATGCATACGCAAGGAATTGATGGATGGGTGCTCAGGCTACTCGAATTTGATCCGACGAGCTTGGATAGTAATGACATATGGAAGTTGATTTTTTTGGCCATGGTGGCCCTAGCTTCGGTGGAGTCCAACAAGGACTGCTCGGGAAGGTAGCAGATGAGGAAGTGAGTAACCAGACACTAGCAATTGTGGGATGGCAGCTCGATTGTTAGCAAATTTGGCCAGCGGCGGGCGGTTGTGCCTAGAAAGTCTGACACTGTGCTTTCAAACGGTATATTTTGCAAGCGGATGATTATGGACTGGTTTTCTTGTGCACATGAGAATACAAGTGTAAACAATTTACAAATGTATATGTTTCCATGACTTCCAAACATAGCCTTAAGGTATTTTTTTTGAAGACTAGAGACGACATCACGGTCCTCTATCTGGCTGAGGCATGTGACGTGGGCCCAAGGTGTCAGCGTCCTTGTTCTTCTCCATCTGCTCTCCTAACCCCCGCAAAAACACCGCTACCACGGTACCGCGCGCAGCGCCGAGGCTCCCCCGCGGCTCTCGGCGTCTAGGACCCCCGGCGTCCCCGCGGCCGCCGACGCCCCTGCAACCCCGACGTTCCCGCAGTACCCGGCGCTCGTGGCGTTTCAGTCCTCCGAGCCTCACGGCTCCCAGCATCTCTGGTGTCCGCGCCGCCGCCATTTGCCCCTGCGACCCCTGGTGCCCTCGCGGCCTTCAGCACCACCGTAGACACCGTGGTCCACGGCCTCAGGTGGGTGCCCCGACGAGCCCACTCCTTCCTGCACGCCCGTGCGCTCGTGGCAACAGAGCCGTCCCACTTCCTACCCCGTGAGTCGTCGTGCCTTCGTTTTTTTTGCGACGATTTGGAGCCGATGTTTGGATCACTCTAGCTCGGGGTTAGAGTTAGTTTGTAAACTAGCTTAAACTAACTCTAGCCAAAGTGGTGTTTGGATTCAAAATTAGTTCGAGCTAGTTTGATAATAAATTATTTTTATAAATCATCCAAATATATCCGTGTGAGATTTTATTTAAAAGTATTTATGGTAACGAATTTAATGGTGTAATCAGAATTTTATTTAGATGTTTGGTTTGTGAGTTATAATATTTTTTATAGTTGCATATGAGGTGGGTCTTACATTCCACCACAACCAGCCCAAACTAGCCCAAATAATCACCTCTTTGGTGAGCTAGTTTTTTAGGTGGGCTAGTTGCTAATCTAGCTACTTTTGGGCTAGTTGGGTGCAAACTAGCTCTAGCCCTGAGATCCAAACAGGGTCAGAGTCGAGTGGAGCTAGCCAAACACCTCAACTTTAGAAAATATTAGAGCAGCACAACTCCATAGAGTTATTGGAGCTCAGTACAAATTTTCGAAGTATCTCTTCTCCTACTCCAAAATTGGACAAAATAGACTTAAACTTAGAGTTAGGGTAAAATTACCCGCAATTGCCACTGATTACACAGCTGAATCGTTTTTTTCTATTCACCCCGCCCCCTCCACCCGTTCTGTTGTTCGACCCGCCCCCTCCACCGGTCACGCCCGCGCTCGCCTGCGGGAGCTGGAGTCCTGCGGCGCTGCCCAGCCGCCACCGCGCCGCGCGCAGGGAGGCGCCTCCCTCCTCCCCCGCGTCTCTCCTCCTCCGCCGCGAGCAAGAAGAAGCAGGACGCGTCCATCTCCAACCCTAACCCTAGAAGAGGAGACGAAGGAGAAGAACCCTAGAAGAGGAGAAGAGGGGATATATTCTTCGTCGGCTTCTTGCACTTCTCCGGCAACGAGCAAGCAGCAGGTATGCCCCGACCCTTCGCTTACCTTCCCTTCCTTCTGTGCGAAATCGAGCAGCATTCGAAGCCTGGTCTAAGCTGTTTGGCTATTTGTAATCGGACCTGATCTAATTGCAATCACAAAGGTGCATATATCCTCTGTTTAAATCTAATTGCACAGCTTTAAATCTTTTCTGTCAGTAACATGATTATCCTTTTTGGGATAATAAAGGAAGATGCACAGATTATTTATGTTTGGTCAGCTCCGCCTGGGTTAATAACTGAAATCAAAATTGCAGCATTCTGCGTTGTCGCTACCAAGTCAGCTGAATTTTTTCAGACATTCAGATGCATTTTCCAATACTGTACTGTGCATTTTTATCCATTTTTTTCACTGTGCTGTGCATGCCTGGGGACTTCAATGGGTTCCTGACCTGAAATTATGCCAAGAAAATTACCAAGTAGGAAAGCCTAAAAAATCCTTGTCCTTGTCATCGTGATAGGTTATTGTCTTAGCATCTATAAGAGTAAAACTGAAATAAACTTGGATTGCCTGCTCTTATTGAGGCATTTTCTGGTCATTTCTTTTCCCCCCTAAAATCAATACATAAATATATGGACTGAAAATAAGCACAGTACGAACAAATGAAAAATCTATCATTTTCTTTACAGAGCAATATATGTGATTATAGCATTATACTATATTTCCTTGCTTGCAGTTATACATTATATAATACAGAACGAATAAAAGTCTTGCTTTGCCGCTCGTGTGTTGTGTCAATTGTCCATGTCTCCGCACTGGAGTCTTGCTGCCTTTATGTCGATGTTGATCTACTTGTAATTGGCCTACGATGCGAACTGGCTTCATTGTTTGCTTTCTATTTTCTTGTCAGAATACTACTCTCCAGTTCCAACTGAATTTTGCTCGCTTCAATACCATAATTTTGTCGTTTGACGCTTGGTCTGGATTCTTGGAATAATTGCAATTTTTCTTAAGTTGGAGAGGATTGTGATTGCCTACAGAACGTGATCAGGTACTGGTAAATATAACTTGACGCAGCTGGTGGGGCTTTTAAGTGAGTGAATGTTACAACCCATGACCATTTATGCTTCTCCAGGCCTTAGCAACAAGACCATTTTGGCGGGAAACAACATGTGACGTGGATCATTAGATGGAAGAAGAGTGCGCAGCTGCCATCTGGGTGATTAAGTCGGAAAAATATGGACTTGTAATAATTATTATTTAAGATTATTTGTTTGTATGACACATCAATGAAGTACACGCATGTCAACCAAGGGTAAATTGGGCAAACCACACTGAAAACAGACAACTCTGGAGCTCAGAGTAGCATTCTAGCCAAACGCCCCAAACAAACAGCTCCAACTCCACTCAGAGCTAGCTCCAGCTGGATTTCTGGAGTGGAGCTGCTCTGAATGGAGTTGGAGCCATGCCAAACAGGCCCGTAGTAGAGGGCTCCCGTCCTCCACGGACCCACACATATACCTCCTCCCGTCCTCCGCGGACCGCAGCCGTCGGCGGCCGGCCGGCTCCGTCCGGCGCCCTTAGCGACTTAGTCAGTGCGCCGGCAACCCTGAAGGAACTTTTCCATCACTGTTCGTGTCCTACTCTCTCCTCTCTATTGGCACTGACATTGCTGTGAGGAGACCTCTCTGGATTTGGGGTTGTATTTTGGTGAAACCCTATTTACTATGGATTCGCTATTATTTTCCTGCTAGAGTCACTCTGAGCAATAGTATATTAAAGTCCAAATATCTTTCTCTCCATCAGTTGGTCGAGGATTTCTTTGCTGCGTAGTGGATACTAATTCAAACTCTCCATACATTACTCTTTTTTTTTATGGATTCTGCATATGACAAAGTGCAGTGAGTACAACAGCCCTCATGTATATATTGTTCCATGCCAGGTAACATTATGAAGGTCAAGATTCTTCAGTGGCATGCAGTGGCCTCTTGGACTTGGGATGCACAGGATGAGACATGTGGCATATGCAGGATGGCTTTTGACGGCTGTTGCCCTGACTGTAAGTTCCCTGGTGACGATTGCCCACTCATTTGGGGCGCCTGCAACCATGCTTATCATCTTCACTGTATACTGAAGTGGGTCAATTCTCAAACATCCACACCCCTTTGCCCCATGTGCCGTAGAGAGTGGCAGTTTAAGGGCTAAGGTACTACGGGCATCTAGAACTATATCAGCACCAAGCGACTCTCTGTTCTCAGACAAGTCTGTATTGTTTTTCTGGTAATATTGTGATGCTTTATTTTAAGTACTTCATATTGTTTTCTGCAAATCATGTTTGTGACTTCCTGCTAATTTGATCCTGTGTATGCTTCTGACCTTGTGATGGAACAAATTAAATGATCGCTTTTCTTAGGGCCGACTTCCTGATCTTATCCCAAATTGGTTTGTTCTTATTGTTTACCTTCTGAAGGATCACAAAAAGTCTAGTGTCAGAGCTAGGCAATTGATTGAATTCTACATGGGGACTGTTACTGCTTATAAGCATCCCACATTACACATTATTGAGCTGTGATTTGGACAGGATGGATGCTAATTTAGTTACCCTTGGCCTTTCTAGATAGGCATGTACTTCCCTATGCCTCATACTTTAGATCCTTATTAAAATTTGAGTTCAAGTCGTTACAAGTGCATTTAAATTTCTTATATAACCCTCCTAAAATTTACTCAATAGTATGAGATCTGGTGCATATGAATCTTTCCCTGTTCTGAGCCACCTCTTTATTTGGTTTTGAAGTTGTGGGGGTAGGAGTATAGCTAGTCCACTGACTGAGGTTCAAATTCTGGTTGTCCAATTTGAGGTGCAATGGATTGTTTTTAGTGGCATGAGCTTGTACTCCAATACCTCATGGAGCTGCTCTATGAGGTAGAGTTAGCCTTGGGCTTCGCCGCTTTGCAATCTAGTTGTGTGGTTGGGAATAGGGAATGTGCATGCATCTGTAACCCTAAAAAAGGAAAAGGAAAAAAATCGAAGCACTTGAAGTTCATTTTCTCATTCTGTATTGTAAATTCAGAAGGTTATACTGTTGTATGACTGGCCTTCCTTGTTACGTTCCCTTGGATATTTTTTTGTTTGCAGAATCTGCCCCAGAATCGTTCTCCTTTGCTCTTAAGCAAGGTGGCATAATGTTTAAGTGAGGGAAAATACTATTTTAGATGCAATTTTAGTGGCTATATATTTTTCAAAATCATATGCACATCTTATTTTTCATAACCTAAATTGTTTGCATCTGTTTATAACTGAAATGAGCATATTACGCAAGTCTTGTATGGTGTTTATCTGGCTGTTTAAATCCATCTAGCTGCCGAAAACTAGTTAGGGTAGATCTAAATGGATCCAACTAATAGGTCAGCTGTGCCTAGCTAATAACTATTTCACTAGTTATCCTAACCCAGCTAATATAGATTGTAAATAGACACTTTTGTCCTTCCACCTACTTCTATCGGCATGCTCTATTGATAGCAAATAGAAGAGATGGACAAAACTACCAATGCATCCATCTTTTAGCTGGTGGATCCAAACAACATTTAACAAATAGGTAGCTAGGTGTTAGCTAGCTAATAGTATTAGCTACAAACTATTAGCTGCTAGGGGATCAAAATCATAGGATGGTTGGCAGCAGTGACCTTAATTTAAACTACTAGGGTTGCCGATGGCATGTATTATTGCTTCTTTTTTTTTTTTTGGATCATCCATGACGCAAAGCTCCAAATTCAGTTGGACTGTCTATTTAGTTGAGCCTTAGCACAAAAGCAACCTGGGTTTTTTGAATGTGCCAACAGGTGTGTTTGAGAAGAAGTTTGGTTTTTTGAATGTGCCATATTTCACAGTAGTTGCACAGGAATTTCATAGGAATCGTTCATTTTCACAGGAAAAAGTACAGGAACAGGAAAAAAATCCCGCGTTCCAAACAGGCCCTAAATCAGTATAAGCATTCAGAATAAGTCAAATTTCAGCAAAACGAAAGGGCCTATATATGTTTTCCAGCTTGTAACTTTTGTTTTTGGTTGTCAGCCTAGGGAAGTGGGTATACCATGTGGGTGTGTGGCCCTAGGTGGTCAGATATCATAGGGCCATTAGAAATTTGTTACAGCTTGGTGTTTATTGTTTGCCTGAAATTTCGTGGGAAGCTTCCTGCTTTGCCATTATTTGTTATTATGCATGGTCATGTTGGTAAGTGTTTTTCTTTTTGCAATGTTGTCTCCATGTTTCAAGTGTTGCCAAGTTTAAGCATCCTAACATAATAAGCATCTTGCATTTGAGTAGAGGTGGGACTACGGCCTCGTGCTGTGCTGGCCGACCCATCCTTCCCATGCTTTATCTTGTTTCAGGCCATGAGAAGTATTTTTTTTTTCTTTGGCACAAGCATGGTCCATGTCCCGTCGATCCGTCTTCGTGGTGTGCTGGACTGCTGGCCCAAGCATAGCCCGTAATGATATTCTCAGCTTGCACAGTTTTTAGTGCATGGAGATCTGATTGTATGTTCATGACGATGTTGTAGATGACAATGTCTAGTTTACTACTCACTCTGTTCCAAGTTACAACACATTTTAGTTTTTCTAGATACATTGTATCTAGGCATATTGTTTATAATCTATAAGTACATAGCAGATTCTAGTAAAAAACAAAATCTCTTCCAATTTGGAATAGAGTGGGTACCATTTTTGTCTTTCCGAAACTAAGAAAATAACTACACATTTCATGTACACAGGGACATATTTCGTGTTTTCCTAAATAAATGAACGTTGTTACGCTAGGCTGAGAAGGCAAGCACCAAAAGTGGGGGATAAATCCTGTGCCGCTAGCCTAAGCATGACCTGGGATGCGGTCGTGCCATGTACTTTGTTCGTTGTGTAGAAATTTGATTTATGTTGAATGCTTATGCTGATTTATTGTGAGAAAAAAATATTGTTCGTTCACTGAAAAGTAGTGCTTAAGCATAGCTGAATAGTGGCATAGACATATATGGTACAACACACTTAACGCTGTGTTTATTATGCTTGAGAGCAGCACCATTGCGAGTGGCGTGTATGATTCCAATTGTGCGGCACACGGAGCTGCTGTTAGTATGATTTCAACTAGTCCATCCTGTGCTGCATTATAGGCCATTCATGCTATGGTGGTACTCCACCGCGGAAATTACGCTGGTAGTTGACCCGGCGAGTCGTCATACGCGGTTCACATCTTATTAATAATCTTATAAATAAAATGAAGAAAACTACAGTAGCACGTACTGGTACGGTGGTACTCTCTCCATCTTAAATTGTAAGTTATTCTAAGATTATCTCTCCATCTTAAATTGTAAGTTATTCCAAGAATCTTGGAGAGTCAAAGTTTCTCAAGTTTGACCAAACTTATATAACAATATAATAATATTTATGATGTCAAATAAGTATCATTAGATTCGTTATCAATTCTATTTTTATAGTATACATATTTGATGTTATAAATCTTTATAGTTTTATCTATAATTTTTTATCAAACTTGAGATGCTTTGACTCTCTAAGATTCTTGGAATGACTTACAATTTAGGATGGAGGATGGAGGGAGTACTTCCCAAATGAACAGCCAGTCAGAGCTAACCACCAGGACGTGGTTTGAAAAAACAAACAAACTGCAAATTTGTAGAAATAGAAACCATGGTAAAAGCGATTTGGTTTTAAGATACACGTTTGTCAGGATCGTGTACTCTATCCATTCTAAAAGAGTGCACAATTCATGTTTTATGGCTTAATTAACCAACCTCAAGTTTAACCAAATATATATATAGACATATTAGTATTTCTAATATCGACTAAATATCATTAGATTATTCATTTTTACAGTATTACGGTAAGCCAATTTCGATATGGATACGCTAATACTATTTCCGTAACTATAGCCAAATTTAAAATTGATTTAGTAATACAAAACGCGAAATGTATTTTTTTTTTACCAAGGCAGTGAGTGATCGCACGCCATACTCTTCCTCCGCGAAGCCGTGAGACAAAAATAAATCAATCAATTGATCCGGTAAATCGCCGCTGCATTGCAGCTCAGAACTGGCTGGGAACGAAATACGGCAGCAGGTTGCGCGAAGCAGCCCGGTAGTGATAGTGGTAGGTGTCTAAATCGGGTAGAAGCTACGCGCTGCCGAGTTTGCGTGCAAGCCCGGAGCTACGGCGCGGTGAAACGCAACAAAACGAGGGATGGACAGTCTCCCCGGCCCCGCCCCTGGGCAGGGCAAAACCGTGTGGGGGAAAACGAAAACAACTGCGAGCTCAGGGAAAAACCCAGGAATTCGCTCGCCTGATTTGAGGGCCGACAAAGGCCACGACAGCCGTACCACCGTCTCGCCCATCAAGCAGAGGGGAATCCCGATTTCCCGAAGCCCCTTCTCTTGAGCAGTTCTTCCCCTCTGGCCTCTGCTACTACGCCTGTCTACCCAGCCGGCTAGCACCCAATCACGCACATCCCGAAAGTGTGAGCCGGCGCCGGCGGGTGCCAGTGCGGCAGTGCCACTGCCCACTGCCAGCCATGACCACCTTCGTCCTGGCGACCGGGGCCCACACGCCACGCCCGCCCCAGTCGGCCCAATCATGTGCCCACTGCCTCCAGGCGGGCGGGCGGGCAGCTGCGAAACGCGTTCGCTTCCTCCTCCCGCGCCCGCGCCGCTGCTGCAAACGGCAGCGACTAGCGAGCGCGCAAGCAACGTCCCTCCCGCCAGCTCCTATTTATTATACTCTCCCTCTCCCTGCCCCACTCATCTCATTCTCATCTCGGCATCTCACCGACGTTCACCTGAGCAAAGCGGGGCAGAGCAACGATCCAGCGGGGCAGAACAAATAATGGCGGCGATGAAGAAGCCGTCGTTCGGGACGCGGGCGTGGCGGCTGCTGCGGCTGGCGGTGCTGTGGGCGCGGAAGGGCGGCGCGGCGCACAGCCTGCGCCTCCTCCGCACGCTCCGGCGCGGCGCGCGCGGCGACCGGCGGCTCCGCTGCGGCGAGCGCGAGTACTCCATCGACGAGACGCCGGCGTTCCGGTTCCGCGCCCAGTCCGCGCGCGTGCTCCGCCTCATCCCCTGCATCGCGCCGGACACCCCGGGCCTCTACGGCGACGATGACGACCGCTACTTCTTCGCCTCCGCCGCCGCACGGGAGGTCGACGAGGAGGGCGCCGCCAGGTACTGCTGCTACGGAGACGACGACCCACGGAGCGCGCGCGACGTCGAGGAGGAGGATGACGAGCAGCTGCTGGAGCGCGTGGTGGCGGAGACCTGCCGCGCGAGCACGGCCGGGTCGGTGGCAGGGGACGGCGACGGGGACGCTGGGGTGGACGTCAAGGCGGAGGAGTTCATCGCCAGGTTCTACGCGCAGATGAAGCTGCAGCGCCAGATCTCGTGGCTGCAGTACAACGAGATGATGGAGAGGAGCGTCACCTAGATTCACCATTCCTTGATTTCGTTACCAATAGTAGTAGCAGCGGTTGAGCTTGAGCTCTGGTTCGTCCATAGATTCGCGTACATGTACATTTTCTTTTGTTGCTCTCAAATTACTACTACTACATAGTACTACATATACATAATAGAAATTCTTTTCTTGAATCCGTGTCTGAATCTGAATTCGTCGATTTGATTGTTAGATGCACGTTTGTTTGTGCATTTTAGTTAATGCTACTGTATATGATTAGGCTGCCACTAGATTGATCACTGCTTGATTTTAGGTTGCTGGCTTTCTGGTTGTATCCAGGTGTTCGCTTTCTACATACTGCCTGAATGATGTGTTGTCCTCTGATAGTAATCTCAGTTTTGTTCGTTAGTGTTCATAGTTAAATACAAGACGTACAGACTGTACTGCTAACGAACACCTGAACCATGACCATGTGCAGCTGACGAGTGACGACTGGACTGTATCTTAAGTGATGCTGATGATGCAATAGCTTTGGTTCTAGGGGTGAAACATTTTCCGATCGTTGGATAGACCGAAGGAAGGTTGGACACTGATTCGAATATATTTTTAGATATCCAATAGATATCGCCATCGGATACGAATTCATTTACCATTTCTATTGGATACGAATGCAAGTTAGTGTTTGTTTTGAAGGACGATATGGGACGGTCCGATATCAGACGTGTTTTTGCTCCGGAGTCATCTTCTCTAGAGAACATTCGTGATAGATGCAGAGCTCCTCAAAAAGGCATGGATGAGCTTGTCCCTCCTTCAACTTTCATGGTGGCAGGCACTGCCAGAGCCCAGAGTGCCAGCACCATTTCTGCATCCGTGCAAGCCCAGGCCCAGGCCGTTCGATGAAGTGATGCCGCACGAGCAAGCGCAGGCCTCAAGCCAGTCGTGATGCGACGCAACAACCATGCAAGATTGGCGCGCGCGATGCGGAACGGGCGGCACAAAACCTAGTAGAAAGGACCTTTTGCCTCGCAGATCCACGTGGGCCGGAAGCCGGATGCTATTTTTCAACGCGTTTCGTTTAACAGAACACACCGATGCGAGTCATTGTTTGATCCATTTAAAATTCCAAAACTTTATAAGATTTATTGTCATATTAAATCTTTAGACACATATCTAGAATATTAAATATAATAAAACAATAACTAAATATAAACAAAAGTGCTACAATGTTAAAATTCTAAAAGTTTTTACATCTAAACATCCCTTGAGTTGTGGAGCCTTTGTCAAATCCACCCCGTCACTCACCGAGTAACCCCGTCCGCCGTCCCCGCACAAGTTCATCACCGAGTCATTTCAGTGGCAAAGCCAAAAAACAAGAAGAAGAGGGCATACAATTTTCTTTAATTATCTAAAGAGACTTATTTAGAAAAGTTCAATAATCTTTTGTAAACAGATTTGTGAACCATTCCAACTTAATGGTTCCAGGGGTTCAATCCTGGACAACCAAACATAACCTTAATGTTTTTTAACTAAGATGTCCAACAGCTACCTAGATGGTCTAAGTTGTGGCTTCCCCACCACTTTGAAACTATCGGATAACTTTCTATTCGGTTGAACTTATCAGTCATAGTACAATATTTATTCTCTAATAATAAAATAGCATCAACCGACTTATCAGCCGCATAAACTATCAGCCGAGTAGGGCTGAACATTGCACATCATCTGATTTCAGATGGGTCCGCTCTTTGAACCAAACACATTGTTTATGAAGAAGAAAAGTTTAACAAGTTCATTTTTAGTATATTGAACAACTTAATACAATTGCGCAATACACCAAAGTCTGCTAGCTTAGACCCCGTTTGCTTCACCGGAAAAGTGTAGGAAAAACAGAGGAATACACTTCCTATAGGTTTTTTCACTGTAGTAGCGTTTGGAACACGGGAACGAGCACCAAACTTTCCTCCAAAACGGTGAAGAAGCCTGTACTTTTGAAGGAATGAAAAAAAATCCGCTCTCAGCTAATGGAAATTTTCCATGCAGCGGTGGCGTGTGTGTGGGTGCATGCTCAACACTAATCAAGCTCGTAAACTTGTTCTTCAGAGTTACAGTTCTTTGCATGCTAATTGTGGGGCCCTCTTACTTGCTAACTTTAAAATTCCTATACGAATTATATTCCTGCGTTTCAAACACCTATTCCTATGAAATTCCTATGTTTTTTCAATCCTCTGTTTCACACATCCATTCCTTTCATATTCCTCTATTTTTCTTCATTCCTGTTTTTTTTCGTTCCTTTGTTCCAAACATACCCTTATTTGTATATGGTTCAAATTAATCTTTGGGACAAAAAATTGAAAGTCAAATGGAATCTATTGATTGTGTATGGTGATGCTCAGAAAGATGGGAAGATTTCATTCTTATCTGAGCTCTCCAAGTTTTGTAGTGAGAACAGAGATCCCCTACTCATAGGGGGGGGGGATTTCAACATCATTAGATATGCCTGTGAGAGAAATTCTAATAATGGGGTACATAAACATTCTAGTCTCTTCAATTCTCTGATAGATTTTTATGAACTTAGGGAAATGTCAATGACTGGAGGAATATACACAAGGTCTAATAATCAATACCCCCCTACTCTAGAAAGATTGGATAGACTTCTCTTTACATGTGACTGGGAGGATCTTTTCCCCCAGGCTATGGTCAAGAAACTTCCAAGGGAGGTTTCTGATCACAATCCCTTGATTATTCTTACTGGCAGTACACCCAAACATGCTTTTATACAATTTAGATTTGAGATGAGCTGGCTCAATAACCCTGATTTCATGAAAGAGGTGACAAGAATTTGGTCAAAACCATGCTTTACTAAATCCTCCCTGGATAGAATACAACAAAAAATCAAACTCTTCAAACAATTTTTCAAGGGCTAGGGATGTAGTCTTCAGGGAGAATTGAAGAAAAGAAAAAAAATTATACAAGAAGAGCTAAGAATTCTGGAAGAAAAGGAGGAAAATTATGGGCTATCTCAATCCCAATTAGTAACAAAAGTTGATATGTTAAAAGAAGTTTTTGATATCCTAGAACAGGAAGAATGTTATTGGCACAATAGAAGCCATAAAACATGGCTTCATAAAGGCGATCTGAACACCAAATACTTCCACAAGTGTGCAAATGGGAGAAGAAGAAAAAATACAATACTTTCTCTAGAAAATGATGCGGTAATGATAGAGGGTGATGAAAATTTAGTCAAGCATGCTACTGACTATTACAAAAATCCGTTTGGACCCGAGCCTGATGTTGATTTTAATGTTGATCCTTCTATCTGGGCTGATTCTATAAATCTTAATGATCTAGATAATGATTTTCTGTGTCAACCTTTCTCTGAGACAGAGATCAAGGAGGCACTATCCCAAATGGAGAAGAATAAAGCACCGGGCCCTGACAAAATACCAATTGAATTTTATCAGGTCTGCTGGGATGTGATCAAATATGATATTATGGATTTGTTTAATGATTTTCATGGAAACAAAATTGACATTAGTAGGCTCAATTATGGGATCATTACCCTTCTACCCAAAGTCAAAGATGCTGCTAGAATTTAACAATTTAGACCTATATGCCTCATAAACTATTTGTATAAGCTTATCACAAAAACTCTCACAATTAGACAGGAATCCTTTGCTGATAAACTCATTCATCAAACTCAAACTGCTTTTATGAAAGGAAGAAACATTACCCTTGGTATCATGTGCCTTCATGAAATCTTACATGAAACAAAAAGAAATAAATGTGTTGGTGTTATTTTTAAAATTGATTTTGAGAAAGCTTATGACAAGGTTAGATGGAAGTTATTGTTTGATTGCTTATCTATGAGAGGTTTTAGCAAGACTTGGTGCTACTGGATTGAGAAAGTTGTCGCAGGAGGGTCTGTAAGTGTGAAAATTAATAATGCTACTGGATCTTACATCAAAAGTTTTAAAGGAGTAAGACAAGGGGATCCCTTGTCCCCTGTTCTCTTTAATTTTGTGGTTGACTGTTTGACTAGAATGATTCTAAGGGCCTCAAGCTAATGGTCTGTTCAAAGGCTTAATTGCAAATATTATTCCCAATGGGGTTGCTGTTTTACAATATGCTGATGATACTATCATTTGCCTTGAGCATAATCTTGAGGGGGCTAGACATATGAAAATGCTCTTATACCTTTTTGAGATGCTTTCTGGACTGAAAATCAATTTTAGTAAAAGTGAAATTCTGATGATTAATGATAATGAAGAGTGGGGTCTTAAGTATGCTGAAATCTTTAATTGTCAATTGGACATCTTTCCTGTTAAGTATTTGGGAGTGCCAGTGAGCCCTAGCAGGCTTCATGTCATTGATTGGTTACCTTTAGTGGAAAAATGCAGAAAAAGAATAGGTTCTTGGAGGGGTGAAAATTTAACAATGGCTGGGAGAACTACTCTTATCTGTGCTTGTCTAAATAGCTCACCCTTGTATCATATGTCAGTTTATTTGTTACCCAAGACTACTTTAAATGAAATGGATACTATTAGAAGAATCTTTCTGTGGCAAGGAGGTGGTACTAAAAAAAATACCATTTAGCTAAATAAGCAAAGGTCTGTAGGAGTAAAAAGAAAGGTGGTATTGGCATTAAAGATTTTTATAAACTAAATATCAGCTTGTTATGCAAGTGGTGGTGGAAGCTGGAACATGATGCTGGTTTATGGCAAGAAATAATCAGGAAAAAATATATGTCTAGAGTAAATATTCATCTGGTCTCTCACAAACTTGGTGATTCACCTATTTGGAGCGACTTGCTTAAGGTCAAAAGTATTTATCTTTAGGGTAGAACTGTGAAAATTGGGAATGGTATATCTAACAGATTCTGGGAGGATGGCTGGCTATCTAATACTCCTCTTAACTTGTTGATCCCGACTCTTTATATCCTTTGTGAGCAAAAGCAGATCAATATTGTTGAAGTTAAGAATAATATTGTTGAGCTCTCTTTTAGAAGATGGTTACATGTAGATCTACAAAACGTTTGGGATCTTATCTGGGATAAGGTGAGTTCATTCCAGTTATCAGACTCTGATGATAAAATTAGTTGGAAGTTTGCTAATAATGGGATCTTTTCTGTTAAATCATTGTATGACTCTATGACATGCAATGACTTTGGTTATCATTTCAAACACATTTGGTTAGGGAAGATCCCTGCCAAGATTAAATTCTTTCTATGGTCACTGGAAAATAATGCTACACTGACTAAAGATAATATGCGCAAACGAAACTGGAAAGAGGATCCTAGATGTTATTTCTGTGATTCTCTTGAAACTGTCAACCATTTGTTCTTCACCTGCTCTGTAGCTAAGGTGGTATGGGCTTGTATTGCCAAATACCTAGGGGCTGATAGCATTCCAGTTAATATTAGTAACTGCTGGAGGTGGATGGAGAAGTGGCTTCCGGAGAAAAAGAGAATTAATGTTTGGGGAGTGGCAGCGATTTGTTGGGCTATATGGCTAGCCAGAAACAAAGCTTGTTTTGATAAGAAACTGATAAAAAATTCAGTGGAAATTATTTGTCATGCTAGTGCTCTAATGAAACAATGGGCAGATTTGTTTGCAGAGGCCGATAAAGACTCGCTGGAAGAAGGTGTTAACATGATGCTGAAAGTGGCCTTAGGGATCCTGGCGTCCAAACACAACAAGCACTCGGATGCAGCTGACAAGCGAGGTGATGGTGGCTTGGATGGATAGTAAAGTTGCGATGCTGTGTGTTCGTCTTCCCAGGCTCGGGGCTCACATGGTCCTGTTCTGTTTCTTGCCGGTGCCATGGTTGTTTTAGGAGTGGGTGTTTTTTAATACTTTCTGAACTTTGTCTCTGAATGGTTCTTGTTATCTTTGGAATGTTGGATGGCTGATCTTCGTAGTGGCGTCTGCCAAGGTCTTCTTTTACGTTGAAGGTCAAACACATCTGTGTAATTTTCTTTCCAGCTTCTCAAAACATCTTAAACTCTGTATTTCCGTTCGATGAATGGGAATGAGGAATCTCCCCCTTATAAAAAAAACAGACTCTTATTTGGTATGTAGTCCCTCCGTTTCATAATAGATGACGTTATGAGATACGTGTAGGTCAAACTTTATCAACTTTGACTAGATTTATAGAAAATGTGTGTAACATTTATATCTCCAAATAAATTTATTATGAAAATATACATGACAATCTATCTAATGACATTGATTTTATATTATGAATATTAGTATTATTTTATAGATAATTTATCAAAGTTAAAAAAATTTGACTTCTCGATAAGCAAGAATGACTTTTATTTTAAGACAGAGAGAGTATCCCGATAGTCTATTGGTTAGCGTGTATTTATAAAAGTATGATATAATATGATGAAGAAGGAGGTAAAGCTGGTCGTACTTCCTAGGAGTTTGCTGCAAAAGCTTTCGCTTCTTTTGAAGGTGGTTGGGCCTTTTATGGGGCTCAGGGCATCCCTAGTGGCTGACAAGGTGCTAGCTAGGAGGACCGGCCCGATCCAATCACAAGGTGAGAGAACGAAAGAAATCTCGTCGCTGGTGATGAGTTCGGCGCTAGCGCGTACGATTCCCCGTGGAAATTTAAGTCTCTGATTATCTGGCCCATCTCGCATGCAATGAGATTTGTTTCATTTTTTATTTACTCTGTGCCGACGATTTGAGCCGCTTGTTGGAGACGCCCTCAGCTCCCTCTACTACTTTCCAGCTGAATATGGCCTTTGTTCTTGTGTGCACAGACAGTACCTGATACTTGATTCTTCGGCTTCAAAAACCAAGCCCAATGCTCAGGGTTATCACAGCGGAACCCAAGAAAATGGCCCAAAACAATGCTAAACACTTCATAATCTTCAGTATTTTATTACTTCAGTGGTCCAATGCTAGATAACTATAATCGTACGAGCCTTGGTGAAGTACGTTTTGTTTCTGTAACATGTAAAAACACTGCATACATTGGTGCAACAGCACAGTTAAAAGTTTCGAACAGCCAATTCAAACATCGAGATCCTCCAGAAGCTGGGGGCCTTGGAGTATCATTTGGGGCGTGTTTGGTAGCAGGCCGGAAGGGTGGCTTGAGCTTTCCAGGTACAACATCTCGTGTTTGTTTCTCTGACCCAGCATCGGAGTCCACGCTGCACGGGATCTTTCCTCCCTACCGTTTTTTCGGAACCAGGCTCGCATGAGCGCGTGTGGGCTCACGTGAGGACTCATCTCACTCTCATCATCGGACTCAAATGTCATTTGAACCGGTGAACAAACACGATCTCTATTGGGCCTGTCTTGCCACCAAACAAGGGAGATTGCACCGGATTAGCCTGGCTGTGACTGGTTTAGACCTGGCTGCTTTCGTACAACGCTCCAAACACGCCCTTGATCACTCCATTTGGCCCTTCAACTTGTTGGGTCCACTCGCCCAGATTCAAATCTCGCTGGTGGCAATGTTGGAGGTGGGTGTTGACTGCTGATGCAACAACGAGCGTGGTGCGGCCCCCACAGGCACACCACATGCATGGCACGCCACCCTCCAACGGCTCAGCGAGACAGGCCCCAGCTGTCATAGAGCCAACCCCGTACGTACTCCCACTCCAAGCACAATGATTTTCAAACTCCTCGGGCTCGCCCCCCAGTCCCAGATGTCTTTGACTTGGGATCTCACCATCTCGCCTCCACCACAGTCCGCAGCAACGCTTCGTCGAGTCGCCAGCTCGGACACCCAATCGAGTGAGGCCACGCCAGTGCCCACAGTGCTTGCTGTTCCACACCGTAGTACAGACAGCTTTTCTTCTACGGAGACGACAACCCAACCACTCCGTTACAAGATTCAAAAAAAAAAAATCGTCACAGGAAACCACCGGTCACAACCGTCCATCCCACGCATCAAGATCCGCGCGGCGTGTGCGACCTCGTGATCGATCCCCGCACCCGCACCCGCATCGGCTAGAATTTGAAATGCCGTGCTCAAAAAGAGCCGTTGCCCGTTTCCAAAATCTATACCACCGCCAGGTGGGCCCCGACCCCGCTCCTGCCCCGCGCGTCAGCCTCCCGTTCAGCTTGGATCGAGCGGCAGAGCGGGGCCCACCGGGCGCCCCCAAATTCGAAAGCACCAATTTCTCTTCTAGCGTGCGTTTTTAATACCTCTCTCTCTCTCTCTCTCTCTCTCTCTCTCGGATCGACTCTCCTCCCAGCAAGCAAAGCAGCATAAATGCCTGGCCTTTAGCGGCGTCCCCGATCTGATGCTCACGGCCGCCTCCGTCTCTCCTCGCCGCTGCTACCGCCGCCGCCGCCGCTTGTGGGCCTCCGCTTCGTCCGCGCCGCGCGGCCGCCTCGAGCTTCGAGACCACGTCGGTAAGCACAGAAGCACCCGCCTTTCTCTCCCCTCTCTCGATTCGCTTCACGAGTAGACGAATGCTTTGGATTTGAGGACGCCGCCACTGACCTTTAGATTTCATGAGTTGATAGTCTGTTCCGCTCGGGTGTATTTTTTTCTTGTTTGATCTGGAGCAGGCTGTATCGGTGATTTTCTCTTTCTTCTGGGGATGCTGCGGGGCCAACGCTGAGGAGCGGCGAGGAGTGGAGTTTTGATTCAGGTGTAGAGAGTTTCTAGGACCTATGGGGCCCGAGAAGGGTGGAGCGAAGGTTATTGGCGGCGGTGGAGGAGGAGGCGGCGGGATCTTCAACCTATTTGATTGGAAGCGAAAGTCACGCAAGAAGCTGTTCTCCAACTCGCCCGGTATGTGTTTGTAAGAATGCCTCGCTTCCTGGAAGAGCTCTTGTCTCGGATTAATGCTTTCCTAATCTGGTCTCGTGATCTGTTCGCAGAGGGATCCAAGCTTGTCAAGAGGAGCGATGAAACATTGCTGTCAGGGCGTCTCCACTTGGTGAGTAATCTTTGGGCAGTCTTGCTGGGAGCAGCAACGATGTTATACTTGCAAAGGGGCTTGCGTTCACTAATGTTTTGGTGGATGCATTTGTGTAGGGTGATGAAGATGAGGGGATTGGTGTATCAAGCTTCAAGGGGAGCAGCGACTACAGCTGTGCGTCTTCAGTGACCGATGAGGAAGGGCGTGAGATGAAGGCGCCGGGTGTGGTGGCCAGGCTCATGGGCTTGGACGCCATGCCCACCTCGGGTGTTCCAGAACCCTACTGCACACCGTTCCGAGACACAAGATCGTTCAGGGACAGCCACAGCCTCAAGAGGAGCCCTGAATACTCAATGAATGACCAGTTCGGTCATGTTTCTCGAAGAGTTGATGGCTATATCAGGAAGCCATTGGATCTCAGAGCACCGAAGATGCCAAGCAGCCCGATCGAAAGGTTCCAGATGGAAGCATTGCCACCAAGGTCCGCAAAGCACCTACCAATGTCTCACCATAGATTGTTGTCCCCCATCAAGAATCCAGGTTTCAGTTCAGCGAGGAATGCTGCCCAGATCATGGAGGAAGCAGCCAAGATTCTTCAGCCAAGAGCACAAGCCAGCTCTAGGGAGAAAATCTGCTCTTTTAGCCCGGCACGAATTCCTTTGAGAATTTCAGAGCCAAGAGAGAGCATCCCTCCTTCTCAGAGGACTGTGCCTCTGAAGCCGCAATCATTGAGGACCACTCCTGACCTACCAGATGTGAGGTTCTCCAGAGAACAGCAGATGAATCGAAGCTGGAATAGCGAGGAAGATATTGTCATATTCAGACCTTCGATTGATTCTTATGAGATTAGTAATCCTAGTTGTTCGAATTCAAAGAACAACAAGGGAAAATCAATTTCTTTGGCAGTCCAAGCAAAGAACAATGTCCAGAAGAGGGAAGGCGTAACTGGTTCTGGGAGGAATTCAGGATTACAGAAAGAGCATGATGAGCAAAGAGCAAACCAACCATTTAGGAGTCAGTCTAATCTCCAGAGAAACAAGCAGCAAAAGAAGCCATCATCATCTGGCACTTCTTCCCCTGTCCTTCGGCAAAATAATCAGAAACAGAATTCTTTGGTCACCAGAGGTAAGGTGGCACCAAACAAAACTGTTTCAACACAGCAAGGCAGAAAGCTGATGGCAGGAGATTCCTCTTCTGGGAAGATCAAGAGTGGAAGCAAGATATCTAAAGTTGGTGGCAGAAAAGACATCGTGGAAAGCATAAGTGGTGATAGAGAAGGATCGTCTTCAAACAACAAGGACTTCCCACAGAAGAAGCGGTTGATAGAGAGGAACTCCAGCAACGAGAAGGGTACATTTGTGCCTGAAAAACCAGTGGGTCAACTTAAGAAGCAGGTTCAACCTAACGTTGTTATGGATGAGCACATTAAGTGGAACAAGGAAAGTAAAGATACTACAGATGTTGTGTCATTTACCTTCACCTCACCCTTGGTCAAACCATCGGCAGGACCATCCAGACTGGCCGGTAAGTGGGATACAAGAAGCAATCTTGATATGGATGCAGGATGTGATAAAGATAATTCAGATAACAAGGCTGAAATGCTGTCATCAGTGGGTCTGAACTTTGTAAATGGTGATGCATTGAGCCTTCTCCTAGAAAAGAAGCTGAAGGAGCTAACATTAAAAATTGATCCATCAATCACCTTTACGAGGGGTGACACATTTGCGCCTGCTTCTTTTACCTTGGAGGAACCACCAACCTCTTCATGCAGCAATTGGGGCTCGGAAAGTGGAGTATTTGACTGTAGCCCTTCTGAAGTGAAACCTTCTCAATATGATTATTGCCCTTCAGCCCAGTCATCTACAAAAGGCCAAATTTTCCGAGGCAGTAAAATAAAGGTACAAATTTATTTCCATTACCTTATGGTATATATCACAACAACAATTTATGAATATGATGATGAGTATCTTTGTGAATAATATGATAGCACGTCAACTACAATCTAATTACAGGAACTATCATTTTACATTTTGCACCAATAATTTCTTTCTGAAGTGGATTTTTGGGAAGGATTCCATATTTCCATGTCATAGCAGAATAGTGTTTCTTTTAATACTCAATATATTTAATTGCTTATGGCTTAATGTTATTACTGAAATCTTCTTGTGAAAGAATTTAAGGTACCTCTGTAGCTGTTCTCTGGTGACAATTCTAATGGCAAGAATTGGATTATGTCAATGTATTGTGTTTGAAATAATCATGAGTCATGGCTCATGACATGGCACATGTTTTGCACAAACTAAGTGCCTGAGTGTCTGCAATGGTGCTCTTTTCTGGTAGTTGCCTCTTCTGTGGTGCTTGCCTCTGAGCTTTAGTCACAGCTCCTTATAAATATACACAAAGTGGAAGAATTAACATGTGGAATAATGAAAATGGCAGGGAGTTTTCTTTGTTCTAACATGTGGAATAATGAAAATGGTAGGCAGTTTTCTTTGTTTTGGATGTGTTGAGGTTCCTTAGTAACTTAAGATTTACATTCTGGAGAGTCAAAAGTGTGGCCTTACTATGTCTGGCAGTATAGTATGTAGCATGCTGCACGAATTCTTGTCAGTGTATGTGCCACTTTGTAGCGTAGTTGCAATTCTAATACAATATTTCACATGCATTTAGGTGGAAGAAGAAGGAGAATGCAGCAGCATAAGCAATGCAAGGAAGGAACAGGAAAATGAAGATCTAAGTCCCCTGTCTGTGCTTGAACCAACCTCTCTAAGTGAGAGTTGCTGGTCTTCCGAGTGTTCAGGCAGCAGCAGTGGTAATTTACCTAACATGAATTTCTGCTATTTCTTGAACTGTTGACATTTTTTTTACCCCTGAAAATTAATCATTTTTGCCTCATGACAGGGGGCAAGGGTTATTCATCAATTTTTGATGTTAAGAATGCCCAAGGGAATTTCTTGATTAACCCAGCACCAGTTGATATTGAGGCAAAGACAACAGACTCAGCCTCTTCCGCATCAGTAGATACATCAGATATTTCTGATGTCACCCAATGTTCTAAAAGATCAAGACACACAGAGATGGAGTACATTGCAGATGTGCTGAGCAGTGTCAACTTGACAACAGATGAACTGGGATCACTCTTTGTCAATCAGGGTAGATCAGCTTTGGACCCTCTCCTCTTCGAGAATATGGAAAATATGCATGTGTATACACAAGGGAAGAAGCTTTTTTGCCGTCGAGGATACAGGCGGCTATTGTTCGACTGCGTAAATGAATGCCTGGAGACAAGACGCATGACCTACTTCCGGGCAGGATATGCAGCATGGAGCAAAGGAGCAGCAACGCTGAGCCGGGGCATAGAGGCTGAAGTCTGCAATGAGATCACCAGCTGGAAGAGCATGGGAGACTGGATGGAGGATGAGCTTGTTGACAAGGACATGAGCAATGGACTGGGCACATGGGTCGATTTCCGGGTGGAGGAGTTTGAGGCTGGTGAGGAGGTGGAGAACGACATACTGAGCTCACTGCTTGACGAGGTCATCGGCGACATGGTCTTGAGACGACGGCAGGAATGTAAATTTGTAATTTGAGATGAATCCTGTAGTTGTTTCTCTGTAATTTTGTTTCATTTTGTTGTTACATATCCCCTATTTATTCTGTCAACCCAAACATGTTGTTCAAATCAGTGATAAATGTTATTTACCCAATGGGATTAGATAGTTCATCTATTGCTTTCACTTTCAGCTTGATTACTGAATGAGCTTGCCCTGCATGACATGGTTTCTGAAGTTTTTACCTCTGTCATAGGGAACTCTATGGCTGTTTCTACTCGTAATTCAATCAACACTTCCCTGTGTCTGCTACAACAGTGCATTTACAAGAGAGGAAAGCATTTTGTTGTGCCTCCTATGATCACCTTGTGGTGCGTTGCGATGGACCTGTAAGTGTCAGAATAATGTGCCTGGCCTGCATAAAACGGCGTGGCATTATAGCGGGCTCGCCGACAGGTCAAGCCGGTATGTCAGAATTATTGGAATTGAGTTGGTTTTATTTCTTCAGGTTTGATGTAGTGTCTCACTGTTCTGTGTTAGTTCAGATATTGTTGGTGTGGTTCAGAGCGTATCTCCCTTTTCTTTTTACCTTGTTAATACTCCCTCCGTTCCATAGAAAGTGACGTTTTTGACTTTTTAACACCGTGTTTGACCATTCGTTTTATTCAAAATATTTTTGCAAACTATAAAATAAATAAATTATTATTAAAGTATCTCTGATGATAAAACAAGTTACGAAAAAATAAATAATATTTGTACAATTTTTTTGAATAAGACGAACGTTTAAAGAAGATGGCACGGATTCTAAAGTGACACTTTCAATGGGACGGAGGGAGTAGGTCAGAATACAATATTCAGTGATGTTGCTTATAATTTCTCTAATCATAGATATAAGTCCATAAAATGTCTCAAATATTAATTCTCTTAAGTTTTGCCATATCTATCTGAACTTTTTTATTTCTTGTGATCTAAATTTAACATAGATTAATGAAACAATATTGACACTACTAGATTAATGATTTAAAATAATAATAGTTTTATGCTAAATAATAATAATAATTTCATAATTTATAATCCTTTCTATTTAAGATTATTTTCTCTAGTAAAGAATTTATCTGTTCCTAATTGACTCATTTCATTTCTTGGCAGTGGAAAAAACTGTTAGTATTCCTCTTTGGAATGATCTTGCTACTACGACTGACCAAAAGCTTTTGGACATGGTTGACAGTTCTCCCGTTGTTGCAATGAAGAGCCTAGAAGTATCTGATTTCCAATGTATGTCATCTAATCTTTGTTCAATCTTCTTCCTGAAATCAGTACTGAAAGTGCGTCGTGATAACTGTGGTGCTGAAATTTGTCTTGTAGGTGTATTTCTTTCAACTAGGCAAAAGTAGTCTTGCGATTAATCCAGACCTACCTGAGCCTCAGAATCTTAAATCATGGTAGTACTTCTCTCCTGAATGATGTAAGCTTGCTGCATGTTTTTAATTAGTATAGTATGCTTAGACTCGTACATATTTTGTCAAATAGTTCCTGAATGATGTAAGCTTGCTGCATGTTTTTAATTAGTATAGTATGCTTAGACTCGTACATAATTTGTCAAATAGTTATGACTCTGAAGGCAAAGATACTTCACTGGCACCAATTGGCGCAGAAATGGGTGGCACAGGGCTGGTGGCTTAAGTCTATGTATTCTGGTAGAATTGCAAATTTGGAGAAGCCCCAATTTGACTTGTTTTTGCTTTGCAGCCTGTTTTCTTCAGTTTGAATGCCATCATAAGCCACATCAAGCCTGACCAGAATATGTACCATGCTTGCAAGACCTGCAACAAGAAAGGTGACTGAAGCTTTTGGATCTGGATACTGGTGCGAGGGATGGAAAAAGAATGACTCTGAATGCTCACTTAGGTAAAAATCGATAGCAGAAGCCTGCTACTGTTATCTATTTGGTGCCAAATCTGATTGTTTGCCTTCGTCCTTCAGATACATCATGGTCATCAAGGTTTCCGATCCCACTGGTGAGGCATGGGTTTCCGTGCTCAACAAACATGCAGAGAAGATCATTGGTTGCAGCGCCGACGAGCTTGATTAGATCAGGAATGAGGTAAATTCTGCAATCTGAGTGGAGCGAATACTCTGGCTTGACAGCATTTTTTGACAGAACTGGCTTGACAGCATTGAATTTTTGCTGTTTCCTTGTTTGCCTTGTCCTTGATAGTGGGCTCGCAACTTCTGCAGGTGGGGGACGATAGTTATGTTCTCAAGCTCAAGGAAGCCACCTGGGTTCCTCACCTGTTCCGCGTCAGGTTTCTTCCTGAATCCACTTTCAGCATGACTACTGAATGAGCTTGCCCTGCATGACATGGTTTCTGAAGCTTTTACCTCTGCCCTACGCAACTCTATAGTCTATAGCCATTTCTACTCGTAATTCAATCCAATACTTCCCTGCGTCTGCAATACATTGACAAGGTGAGGACTGAGGAAAGCATTGTGTTGTGCCTCCCACGTTCACGTTGTGGCGCGTTGCGATGGACCTGCAAGTGTCAGAATAATGTAGCTGGCCTGCATAAATCGGCGTGGCATTATAGCGCAAGCGCAACCAGATCTTTTCATGGGCTCGCCGACAGGTCATGCTGGACGTGGTCGAGTGAGGCCAGGTTTACGGGTCTAGTAGGCGCTAGAACCCATTGTATATTGACCTGCATTATTTGCTCATGCTTTCAGGATCCTGCATTGAAAATGATTTTCATTAGATGTTGGGGATATATAAGATATATAGGTGCACCTTACTAGCCTACTAGGCCGTTCCGGTGTCAACTTTTCCTCCACTGACAGTCGCATTGCAAGCATGGCCTCTTGTCTCAGTCTTGACAGTTTGCATCTGCTGAGCAAGAAAGGATTAGTTAGGTGCGTATGCATGGTGTGCATGCCATGTCCCAATCGTCACGTCAGGTCAGGATGTGTGATTGTTAATTATCAGTGCTTACTGTTCTCAGGTCAGAATGTATGGAAACATGTTTGTGTTTTTCTGCTGAGCTGGCATCGTGGTGCAGTAGGAAGGCATAGTTAGCACGGCTGTGTCCGCGTTAGTTAGACTGTGTCGGATTGGTGTGAGCATGATCAGCCCAACTTGTCGGGCGAATTGCACTTGATCATGTGTTAAATTCTTCAGCCGTGGTTATATTTGTGAGCTACGGTGCAAGTGGGTTAGCCCGCGAATCCATATATAAGCTTAATTTTTGCGGGTTCAAACGGTAACCCATAAAATTAAGCCTATATGCGGGTTATGCGGGCTGCCGCTTACATTCATAGCTACGGCAGACGATCGTGGGTCAGAATTTACATGATAGTACAAGATTTGTGAGCCAAATTGGCCACTTGGCTGAGAGAGGGAAGAGCAAAACACTAGATGGCTGAGTTACATTATTAAATAGCATCGCCCAATTGGCCAATTACTAGGACTGAGGGAGCCAACAGCCGTGGCTTCCCCTTGGGGCGACCATAGCCGAAGAAGGTCTAGGCCGCGTTTCTTATGATTTGCCTGGCACTGACACCATGTTTACTGAAAATCTCTGCGTTTTCCGTCCCTTCCAAAGGTTCCACAGCAAGGAGCTGATCACAATGGATTGACACACCTGCTTGGCTGATTGGCTGGTTCTGGTTGGGAGCGGAAACTTACCTGCGACTGCAAGCTCTAAATCCCTAGCTCCCTGCATGCAGTAAATAAATCCAATCGGGCCAATCCGTTCGGCTGAGTGGCTGACGCCGCCTCAGCCCATGGCCCATGCTCCACCATCCAGCCATCCCCGATTCCCCGTCCCATCGCTACGACCAGGCCCAAACCTTCGTTCGTTCCGGACAGTTATCTTATCACCGCTGCCATTCCATTCTTCTCCATTTATTTATAACCTCTCCCTTCCCTCCTCTCTCTCTCCAGCCTCCCCTACCCAGTTCGCACCACCTCCACTCCACCGCCACTCCAACTTCACCGCATCCAGGTCAACCCCGGCGCAACGAGCACGAACAGTCCAGCGAAGCAAGCGCAAGCGCGGTCGCAGGCCATGGACGACGACATCGACAGCACCTGCTCCACCCCGTTCGCCAGCGCGCCGTCCAGCCCGGGACGTCCCCACGGCATCGGCGGCGGCGGCGGCGGCGGAGGCTACTTCTTCAGCGCGCCGGCCAGCCCCATCCACCACCTGCTCCTCTCGACCTCGTGCTCGGCCTCCGCGACCCCCGGCGCCGGTGGGCGAGGGTGCGCGGGCGACGCGGAGTTCGAGTTCGGCGGGCCTGGCGGGCCCATGATCTCCGCCGACGAGCTCTTCCACAACGGCCAGATCCGGCCGCTCACCCTGCCCCCGCTCCCGGATCTCGACCCCGGAAGCGACGACGACGACGACGGCCGCGCGCCGACGACGCGCGGCCGCGACCTCACGCCCCGGAGCGCGTCCGTGCACCGCCGCGCGCGGTCCATGTCCCCGCTCCGCAGCGCGTCGCCGCGTCTCAAGCTGATCAATGCGCTCGTCCCGGCGCCGGATCTCGGCCCCGCTCCCGACGCGACGGGACCGCACGGGGAGGCCGCGCCGCCGGTCAGCGCCTCGTCCCGCTCGTCCTCGTCCTCCTCCACGTCCTCCTCCTCCTCGTCGGGTACGTCGTCGGCGCGCGGGTCCCGGCGGTGGGTGTTCATCAGGGACTTGCTCCTCCACCGCAGCAAGAGCGAGCCAGGCAGTAGCAGCAGCAGCGCGCACTCGCCCGCCGCCGGCGGAGGTAGCAAGCCCGAACGAGCCTGGCCGTTCTCGCCGGCCTGGGTAGCCAGGGACAGGCTCGCCGCGAGGCTGCGCCCCTCCCGCGCGCCGGCAGCGACGACGGAGTCCACAGCTGGCGGTCCCGGCGGCGAGGATGCCCGGCCGCGGGCGCAGGGCGGGGGCCGCCGTCGACGTTCCACCACGGTGGCGGCGGCGCACGAGAGGCTCTACGCGGCGCCGAACCGTGCGCAGGCGGAGGAGATGCGGCGGCGCACGTTCCTTCCCTACCGGCAGGGCCTCCTTGGCTGCCTGGGCTTCAGCTCCCGCGGCTACGGTGCGCTCCACGGCCTCACCAAAACCCTCAACCCCGTATTCTCCGGTGAAAAAGGTTGCCGCCAAAAAAAAGTGAAAAAATGAACAAAAATCAGAGATCAGGCCAGGAGCTTGCTTGAGAAAAGGTGCTGGGCCGACTTGATTAGCCACCTGTTCGTCATGTCCATGTAATATGCGAGCATTTTTTTTAATTTGTCTTCGTTGATTGCGTGCGTTGTTCTGTATATAGGCGCAGTGTCAGTGTTGAGTTCGGAGGGGAAGGTGGTTTTCCGATGGTCACGTCAAGCAAAGCATCTGAGAGAATACAGATGCAGACAAGCAATGCCATCTACGTATAAAATATGGCGCGAAAGCAGTCGCTGGCGCCTTTTCCGTGTGCTGTGCGTGGTATTGGGCCCAAGCCCAAGTAGTACTACTCCAGTAGGAGTACGTGTAGCTGAGCTGATGAAGCAGCTGCTTGGGTTGGATGGGCGACACGTCCGTAAAATACGTGTATTCAGTTTTTACGGTGGCCTAGTATACGTCGTACTCTTCGGCTTTTTACTGCTAGACTAGATAGACGTGGCCTAGTATACGGCTTGGGTTGCGCAGAGAGGCGTACGAGCCCTGCAACCATCTTTGAACCTCCTTTACGCCACCCCCGCTTTTCGGATCCGGTACGGTACTACGGTACGAACCAAAAGATTGACACACGTAGACGTGTAGTCCACCTTCGGTTGTTCCTGGCTTCCTCAACAATCACAGAGGGCACGTCGCCCGTCGGCATGGAGCCGATCGACAGGAAGATCATTCATTCACTCGCGTCAACGTTATGCATCTCCTTTCCCGTCTCCAAGATTTGGATTGGACGTTGATACCACACTACCAGTAGATCCAGTGAGCGGAAAACCGGATTAGCCCCTACATGCACCGCAGCATCGGCGTGGGGCGCCGCCGCCGGTGCGGCAGTGCGGGAACTGGGCACGGATGGTCCGTGCATAAAAAATAAATGTGGAGGCACGCACATGGGCGGAGGGGCCTCGCGTGCGCACGTGCTGTGTCGGGCTCGACCCGTCATCGCGACGGGTGTGGTGGTGGTGGTGGTGGCCGCCTTGTCCTCCGACCTCCGTTCTTCTCAGTTCTCACCCCGCATCATTGGGGACGTTTCGAGATCCGAGACGCGCGCGCGGACAAAAACGAACACGCCCCCCACGGCCCCACCGTCTCGGCACGTCGCTGGCGTGTGGGCACTCCCGCACAGCGTTGTCTGCTCGCTTCAGCGGATATAGATGGCAAAACGGGCCAGATAGATGGGCCGGCACGGATCCGGCCCTAAAAACACGACACTAACTCAGTTGAAAGGTCTTAAATAGCTAAGAAGGTGTGAAGGGTGTAATAAAAATTATTCCAAAATAAATTCAAAAAAAAAATTCAAAATACTAAAACAATATGTTGGTAAATAACAAAATAAAGATTTTTTCTCTAACTCTACTTAACAATGCAAGTCACCTATCAAGCAATTCTAGTGGTTGGTGATCACTATGACACACAAGATCAATAAGAACAATCACTACATAAGTTTATATGAAAGTAAATAAAGAAATGATAGAAAGATTATACCAATACAGGGCAAGAAAAGTACAAAGACAATCACCAAATGATCCAAGGGAGAAAAGATGACACTTCAATTTTATCCCAAGGTTCACATGATTGCCGGCAAGTTAGAACCAAAACTTTGTCTATTTGTTGAATACACACTGTTCTTTTTCTTTCTAGAGCTCTCTTCAATTGTCTGAATTTTTGTTCGATTCCTAGTGTAATTGTGACAATCCGTTAGAGTATTTCACAAACATTTGATCAACCAACATACTCAGTGCTATAATTAGCATTCATATTCATTCAACATTCTGTAATAATAAACAACTCAACAATTATTCAATGGTTTATTATATCATCTATTCAGTAAATAAGAACACAACCATGAGGCATAGATTATATCATCTATTGATTAAAGAAGAACACAACCTCAATCGGGATCAACAGAGCTAAAATGAACTTTGCATGATAAAGCTAAATAGTTGTGTTTAGTGGAGCTAAAGCTTTGTTAGCTGCAATAGTAGAATAAATAGCAATGTCGATATCATAGCATGTCAAAAGCTATAGCAGTTTATTAGAGGCACGTGGATTTTGGCTTGTCCAAAAATGATGGTTGATGTTGGTCGAGGTTAGGGTGTTGATTAATTAGGTTGTTCCTTCGCAAATCTAGTCATGTTCCTCGTTCTAATAAGAACGCGTTTCGGGAACAATTTCGTTTCTCGTTCTAGGCTTATTCCGGAGACAATTATGTATTTGTACTGGAAAAAAAAACTTGTATCGGTGAAGAACCACGATTCTCGTCCCTATCGCTCCAAGAACATAGCTGTCAAGTCATATATTATCTATTCGAATTCCAATCTAAGAGCTCGGAGTACATTCAACGGTACAAGCTTGTATATTAAGTACATCCAAGCAGAACTCATTTCCCTTGAAAAAAAGTACAAAGTAGATGCAAGTTAACATCACAAGCAAACATATATTATTCAAGTACTGTACGCATTATTCATTCAACGGGTTGCACAGCAGTCCGCTATAGCTAACAGCAAGGTTTTTGTCTGCGATACCGATACAATGCATATATACAATGTACCTGAGATGTTGATGAGTTTGCCGAAGCGGAATAGCCCCTGGAACAGCATGTTGATTAGTCTGGCGCGCTTCGCGTTGCGATCAATGCCAGGTGACAAGTTTTCATGATGACATTGAGCAGTCGAGGCCGGTGAGCGATCCAATTAGATGGTCCATCCGCATCAGCATCAGACGACGAACAAGCCCGATCGCACATTCGCCAGCGACACACCGAGAGAGGCAGCCGCGCGCTGCTTCGTTCTTGGGGCCTTGGGGGCTCAGAGCAACTTCGGTGGAGCCCATATTCTAGATCTAGGGATTTGGTCCAAAAATATTCACTCCAATGCACCTTTTATTTGGAAGGACCCTCAAAGTTTAGTTTTGGGCCTTCAAGAATGAGACCCTCCTATTCCTCTCCCTCCAAATTAGGGACTATGGCTGGAGTTGGATTTTAAATTTAACCCTCAAATTTTACAAGTCACTTCTCAAATAAAAATATAAAGGCTTGATTTGGAGCCTATGGCTGAAAATATAAAAGCTTGATTTGGAGCCTATGGCTGGAGAGCTCTCATGCATCCGATCAGCCATGACAATCGGTGCCGATATGTGAAAGCAAAGCATGCATGCATGCATGCACGGATGACGCGTTGGTTGAGGAGGTGAGACGTCATGCATGGATAGATTTAGGGCTCATGTGGAAGCATGTGATGGCTGGCTCTCCGCAAGGCGCAAGCTGACAGGCAGGCTCGTGGTGGGCACTGGGCACTGCTGCTGCCGCTGCCACGTGCTGCTGCAGCGGCGATTCGTCCCGGCTCTCGATCGTACGCAGTAGGCACGCACAATTATTTGGCCATCTGAAGATGCATGCAATGCAACGGCAGCGAGAGCGAGTACATCTTGGTTAGATCGATGGATCGATGGATCGATGGCCAAATAATTGCGCAAGGGAGCAGCCGACACATGGATGCCGAGGAAAAAGCTGGATGGCCGGGGCAGGCAACAAACCTTATAATTAGGTTGAGCGCGCGAGCGAGCTCATCATCGATCGTCTGCCTTTCCACACGCCTCGCTTTCGATCGACCCTGTTCAGACGCAGCACCAGCTAGCTTTCATGGCTATTACAGTACAGTATGTATTAGGCACGGGGAGGGAGAATGTACCGTGGCAAATCAAATCAACTGACAGACGCAGATCATGGCAAGCGTGTCTTAGGGCACTGTGGATACATCGCTCTGCATCGCCAGATGGTAAACGGCGGCAGCGACAGATGGCCACCCGTCTGTTTATGAAGAGCCAAACCTGAGAAATCTGGATGCGGCGGGAACACGCGGAGCAAGACGTTTCCATTGGGAAGCCTGCCGATCCGGACGGCCGAGATCGGTCTGTGCCCCGGCCGTGCATGGCAAGCGGGGACTGTTGGCTGCCCGCCGCGGACACTCAGACAGGCCACACCGAAGGCCGGCAGGCAGTTCGCAGTTGGGTCGCGTCGGGTCGGCACAGCACAGGGCGGGCGTGGCCACTGGCGGTGTGCAGTGCCGAGCGAGGCCTGACGTGACCGACTGACCGGGACGGGAGGGGAGGGGAGAACGTGCTGGATCGGCCAGAGCCGTCCTACTGTAGCTTGGAATGCCCCTGCCCTGTGTGGGACTGGTCCGCGCGCGACACCTCCTGAATCCCGTGGTGGTGGGTTGACTCTTGACTGAAGGCAATGCAAATAGGTGTGCTTGGTGAATGGGTTGCCCACGTCGACCGCGAACACGTTGCCGAGATGCGCTGTGACTCTCTCTGTGGGACGGTACGGCATCTGATGTTCTGATCTGACAGCTTAGCTATTCCTAAGCAGAAGGAGCTCAGGAGGATCTTATGACGAGGGACAAGACAAATCCTCTGAGCAGAGCTTATCAACCTGCTCCAACCTTTTTCGCGTCGACACGGAGCCATTGTCTATACAGGCTGGAGCTGCTCACTGCGGCGGCCTATACTGTACACGCGGTTAATGCCCGCGCTGCGCCCAACGGTAGTCCTCGTGCTGTGTCGTTGATCCAAGAGTCAGAGATGGGTGCTTGTAACAGTTGTAAATAATGTCTACTTGACTGCTAGAGCAGTGAAAGTTGGGCTCATATTCCTTTGAGCCGATGAGTTGGGGATTCAGGAATTCAGCTTAGAGACAGTGCAGCTAGCGGTACGGTGATCATTCGCCAGCTCTGTCAAGGGGTCTTCGCATACAGTAGTACTACTAGCTACATTCTTTCCAACGAGGAGATTGTCAGGACTCAGATCAGAAGGAACATTTTCACCCTGTTCACAAAGCCAATTAATGCAAAGCACACGCTGCGAAACGTCTACTGCTGCGCTTTTATTGGTCTTCATTCACTTGACTTCACTGAGAGATGGACGAGTACCTGGCTACTACTACTAGCCTTACTACAAGCCATGCATCATGCAACTCTCTGCTAGCTCTCTATCTATTCTACTGGTACTACAAGTGAAGAGGAAGAACAGGGTCCATGCCAATACGCCATGCACGAAACAGCTAGTTATTCCGAGCTACAAACAAAATCTACAAAAGCTGTACACAGGAACATATGGCCACCTGATGATCGGGTCTGTCTGATGACGGAACTGTCAGAACGAGTCGGACAGCAGCCAAGTCTCGAACGCCTCCAGCTCGTGTTCGTCCGGCGGGGTGGAGGCCGCCGGCGCAGCAGCAGCAGCAGCAGCAGGAGCAGCCTGCGGCTCGGCGGCCTGCTGCTGCATCTCCGGGCTGTGGTCGTCCTGCTCCGGCCCGCCCCATAGATGGGCCGCGAAGCCGTCCCAGTCCATGTCGAACAGGTCGTCCACCTGGGCCTCACCGCCGACCGCGTCCAATCCTACGGGGACAGACATCAGGGCGTCTATCTCGCTCTCGGCCTCCCAGAGATCCCCGAACTCTATCGGGTCCAGCTCCCACGGCCCGCTCGCATCCTCGCTGCAGAGCCCCTCGGCCGTGTTGCTGCCGCTGCTGCTGCTGTTGTTGGGCTGGATCGGATCCGGGTCCACCACGGCGCTCCGCGCCCCGTCGCTGGACGTCGCGGCGGCGGTGCCCCCGGGGCTGGACGACGCGCCTGCTTTCGCGTCTCCTCCGCCGGACTCCGGCTCGGGCTCAGGAGGGTCCGGCTGCTTGCTCTTGGCCTTGCTGCTGCTGCTGTTGGCGCTCTTCGGCGACCGGCCGCCCGGGGTCCTGCCGCCGCGGCGCTTGTCGGCGTTGTGCAGCTTGCTCATGTCGATGGTGACGGTGGTGTCCGGCCCGGCTGTGTATTTCCGGCGGAACGTGTGGATCTGCCGGCTGAGGTGCGAGTTCCAGTAGTTCTTGATCTCGTTGTCTGTTCGGCCGGGAAGGTGGCTGGCGATCAGGGACCACCTGCATGCATGCAGAGCAAATACGAAATTAATAAATCGCAAGGACGACGACACGGTGAGCTAGCTAGTGACGATGATCGATCACTGCCTGCTGGGCACTTGGCAGCGCTTCGTCGTTCACGCACGGCACAGCAAAAAGGACGACAACCGAGACTGTACGACACACACACACACACACACACACACACACACACACACACACACACACAAAAGTACAGCTGCACCTCGCTCTCATCAGTCTCAGCGTCCGCAGTGTATATGTCAACGTAAAGGCGGGGAAATCATTGCGGCCGGCCATTAATCCCACGGGGCCACGGACAGGGACATCTTAGGAGCGTGCAGTGCAGTGCAATCAGATGAAGGCTACGGGAACCTAGCTAGCTAGCCGAAGTGCATCTTTTGCACACAGTACCGGCCGGTCGGCCGGTGGCGATGGCGACACTGATGACGACAAGGGAACGGCTGGAACGGTACGTCGGACGGACGCCAACGTCATGGAGATGGACGGAAAGCCCCTCCCTGCGCGTGCGGTGTGTTGTGTTGCCTGCGCCTCACCCTCAAGGAGACCGTGACCCGTCCGTAGTCCGCACGGCAGCAGGCCTGCTAGCTACTCTGGCTGCTGGCTGGTTCTAGCATATATGCATGGGAGTTACTTCGCTCGCTCTCAGGACTTGAAGACGGTGTTGGGCCAAATTCTCGTTTCGTGGTCCTCTCACGTACGATTCATTCATCACAGGCTAATTAATTAAGCTGCTTTCGCGCCTTATATTTCGCCAAGCTATCTAGGCTCCACGTTTTGATGAGAGGTGTGACACCGCGCTAGCTCCATCGACGACCTCGCAAGAGACCGCCATGCATATGCGCCATGTGGGTTGTGGGATGTATATAGGGACAGCACGTATCCATCGATCGATCGGTATGCCGCTACACAGACACAGTGACATGACACTACAGCGCTGGATGTATATATGTATATGCATGATATGTGTGCGCTGGTCTCGCGCCCGGCCGCGCGTGGGGACGAGACAGGTCGATGAATTGACTAGCAGGGAGTACTACGTAGTAGAGTCGACTGCCGTATTTATGTGTGGTTGCATTATTGTATTTCATGCATGTATGGCGATTGCAGAGCAAATCAGGCATAGGCAGAGGGGGGAAGCACGTACCATGCATCCACGAGCTAGGGAGATCGATTATTAGGGTTGTTTAATTTGTTCTCTCTCGCTCCAGTCGTGTGATAGTTAGCCGATTTTGCTAGAGGATTTTCGATCCTCAGCGCCTTCTAATTAATGGTCTGTTTTTTTTTTCTTAGCTTTTTTCTCCCTTTTATGCTTTACTATATATAGACCGTCCTGTACACGCACACTTTTGTTCTTCTATAAGAAAGAAAAACTCTACTGACACTGGACTCGGTTCCCTCTGACTGGTAGATAGTAGAAATAAATTAAAGTCAGGACAACTGCATGGCCGGAGATGCTTCATCGTTCATGAATAGTCTGTTGTCAGATCCTGTCGAGGAATCCCATGCTTTTGCGTGCTTTTTTTTTTCTTGGTAAGATTATTTTGTACTGTACTAGGCAAAGATATACTAGTAGCTACTTACTCTCTCACTCTATACTCTAAATTGTTGATCGTATTGGTTGTCGTAAATTTAAGGCAAATCAAATCGAACAGTTTAGTTCTGTAATTAAAATGTATTGTTAAGAAATGTCTTGACATTGTATATTCTTTTTTGGTATTATAAATACTATATATGACTAGTACATTTTTCTCCATGTTCAGTCAAAATCAAACAAGTTTCTTGGAAAAAAAAAGTTAAACAAATTTGATCTGTAGCCAAAAAAAAAAAACTGCATGTCATGGAATGGAAGGAGTATATATATGTGCATGATGCTTTGTAGTAGCTTTCTAATCTCCGATCCCTTTAATTTAATAAACCTATCTTTGTACACACGAGAAAGTGACTAGATCGAGCATTTCCTCGTGCTGCTGCTTTTCGTCTTACTATTAGAGGTGTAATAATAACGATCATGACCGATCACGATCAGCAGGTTAATTATATATATATTGGAGTTGTTTTTAGCCCTTGGTACACCACATGCATTATGCAAATTACGAAGCCGGCCGCGAGCACTGCGCGGGCATCACGCCATATTGCCATGCATGCATGCACGTGCACGTGGCATCGGAAGTCACACACGCATCTGATCACTGGACAGTAAACTTCACGCGCAGCACGCCCTTTTGGCTTCTGCCACACGTACGGGCAGCTTCAGAGACACACATGCAGTGCCAGTGAGCCAGTGACAAGGACGACCGGCCGGGCCAACAGTCAAGTAATGTAGTGCACTGTTCATATTGCCCTATTTAGAGCAAGAGTGCGTAGAGCCCACGTATACGTGTACATATATATAAACATGCAGTACATGAGGCTGTTGGGCTCGACCGAAGTCGTTGCTTATTTTCATTATTACTATCAGAAGAGGGATCGGGATGGCCATGTTGTTTTCAGCCATGCAGTCTTTATTTGGCCTACTATTGCAACGGCGCCCCTAGCTATTCCAGCAGCGTGTGCCCCTATTTCATTTAAACCTAGCTTCATTTAGTATATGTACTGTGTGCGTGCATGTATATATGGTTGTGTCTCAACTCTCAACCGACCGGGTCAGCCATTCAAATTAGTATAAAATTAGTCTTTCTGTGTTGACTGTTCTAGTCTGCTGCCAAATATTCTTTCTTTTCTCTTTCCTGTTTTGTCAGGAAGAGTTTATTTATATTAAGTAATAAATACACATGAGGGTACTCCCTCAATTTAAGGAAACTCACTCAATCAACTAGTAGATTTATAATAATATGAAAACATTCGTTCGTATGGTAATTCAACAAGTGAGTAAATAATTTCGTTCATAAGACACAGCGTAAATTTTTATGTTTATATGTTTTTTTTGCGAACATCTATTTTTATATGTTTGATTGATCATATACTTGATATATATATATACTATGTTCAATCTTTGTGTAAAATAAAGAGATCGAGCTACTACCAAGCTTCGTTCCCGAGGCTGGCGCATACGTGGCGTGCATTGACACCCCTTGTGTGTATGAAGGTGGAAGTGTTTTCTAGTCGCGGCCGATGCACACTCGCTCTCAGTGTTGATGACTAGTATTATAGAGTACGGAGTAAGTTAGTACTGTATTAGGCCTACCTGTTCCCGATGGTGGCGTGGAGCTTGATGACGATGTCTTCTTCCTCCTTGGAGATGTTCCCCCTCTTGACGTCCGCCCGAAGGTAGTTGATCCACCGCAGCCGGCAGCTCTTGCCGCACCGGAGCAGCCCTGCACATTCATCACCGTACACCACCAGCAGAGAAGAAATTAACAAGGTGCGGCGGCCGGGCTAGGCTACAGCGCACTAGCTAGCTAGCTAAGGGCGACGAATGAACAAAGAAGACGGAGCGGATCGAGTTGCAAGATATATAGAGCGGTGGTAAGCGATGATGCATGGCGCCTTGCAGCAACTGCTGGTTTCTGGTTACGTATATACCTGCATTCTTGGGCAGCGACCTCCAGGATCCCTCGCCGTGCTCCGCAATGTAGTTGGCGAGTATCTGGTCCTCCTCCGCCGTCCACCTCCCACGCTTGAGCCCCACCTTCTCGCAGCACGGCGCCCTCCCCATCGCGCGCCGCCGCCGGCCGCCTTAGCTCGGAGACGATGCCCTCCTTTCCCCCTCAACGGCGACGACGTCTGCCCTCGCTTGGCCGCAGGTAGCTAGCTGATGACACCCGTAGCGCGCGCGCACCTGGCACCTGACCCGGTCCTCCAGTCCCTGCCGACCGAGCGGCCCCGGCGGCGTACTCTCGCTCGCTGCTCACTCGATCTCACTCGCACTAGCTCCCACTAGTGCGTGCGGTTAGCAGGTCGCGTGCGTCCAAGGGAGTTGGTGTGTCGTCCGTGCAGGCGCGGGCGGGCCGGGGGGGTGACCCGGTCGCGCGCGCTCGCTCCTTGCCTCGCGGAAGGGCGCCGCACCCGGACACACACACTCAGCTCCCTGCAGCGTCCACGATGGCTGCTGTGTGCTGGGTGGCAGGCGAGGCCACGCCACGGCCGGCCATAATATAGCAGCGGGCTCGCGCGCACCCACGCGCGCCCAGACGCATCCAGTACACCGTTACACGTAACAGCGGACCGTGGAGGAACGGTAAGTGCGGAAGAGAGCGGGTAGGCAGCGGCGGCCGTACGTGTGGCTGCTGGCGCGGGCACGTGGGCGCGCCCGGCAATGTGGGCGCCGTGGCGCGAGGCCGCACCACCGTCCGCTCACGCGGCCTCACCAGCGACCACGTTGTCAGCGGCGCCACCCCCCGCGCTTTATTGTGTCTCGTGTTATGCAAATGCTATTCGTGACTAAAAAAACTAATCTATTTGTTTAAACTTCTTTCAGTTTATTTTAAATTATTTCTCCTGACAGAATATTATTCAATTAATTTATTTTCTCTTAAGTAACACTATTATAAATCAATCAGTTTTTCTACCATGCAAACAGGGACATTCATAGACAGAGACCGCACAGGAGGAGGAGTAGTACGAGTCCTGGAACCTGTAGCAAGTGTACCGGCGCTGTCACTATGCATCAGTAGCAACGTGGAGTGCTCGGTACTGATCGACGACCAATAGTAGTCAGGTCCAAAAACAAAACAAAAAAACATAAGTAGTATGATTTGGCTAGCCTTGTCCTGCCCTGGCTGGCGGCTGGCGCGTCGTCCTCCATGGCTCCTCGGCCACCAGCCAGCAGGTCCGCGCCGTGAGCCCGTGATTGTGTGCTGCCAGCCCTAACTACAGAGGCCTAGAGCGAGGCCGCATAGCATAGCAGTAGTATGATTTTCTTGCCTCCGTCCCCTCGTGTCCTGCAAGATTCCCCCGGCCCTTTGCTTTGCACGTCTGGCTGGCTGGCTAGGATCAATGCTCAACGGCACACAAACAATGACATTATTCTCTTGCGTGCCAATAGGAGGATGGCCGCTTGCAGGTACGGATGTCTATTTAGCGTCTTTCTTTTTTTTTCAGTCGTTCCCGGAGACAATTAAGGTTGTGTTTGGTTCTCACCTCCTAAACTTTAGTGGTCTATCAAACAAACTGACTAAATGATGACTAAAACACGTTAGTTGCACTAGTCACTCAAGAGGTACTAAAGGTGACTAAAATATTTTATTCCACTAAAGTTTACGAGGTGAGAAGCAAACATACCCTAAATGAGGAGGGAGAGAATATTCCATATTCGTGACTTCATGAGGCGACAAAGAGTGCTCGTGCTCCCAAAACTTACCGACGGTGAAGCTTGTCCTCGTTAATTATAGGGTCACTACTAGAAAACAGACCTTTGATTGATGTCCAAAATAAGCTTTAGTCCTGAAAATTTTTACGTTCGGGACTAATAGGGCTAAATGTCTCTTTAGTCCCGGTTGTTGTTCCCAACCGGGACTAAAGGTCCCTCAATGTATGGTTCAAAAGTTAAGGATTCTATTTATCATCAGATATACTATGTAGGTGGGGTGATAAGCTACGCGCGAGCTGTCTGTGAGTACGACCTAAGGTGATCACGTCTGCGGAAAGCCAACAGACGGAGTAGGAGTGGGCATAGGAGCACTACTGCACGAGGAGTGCTCACTCTCCACTTTCTCAACTTTAGGGATGCAGGGCAACACGGCGGATTTGTATGGAGTGAGGTCTCTATACACCCAAGCTCGAAACCCAAAACCGTCATGAACATCGATTCGGATGATAATCCATTCTCATAAGCAAACCCGTGGATGTCTGAAACCCTATTAGATCTCGAAACCCGCTTTGTATGGCAACATAGTAAGAGTAATAAGTACCTTTCTATAAACATATGCTTGATATATATACATAGTCACAGATATAAACATGAGGCAACAATTAGTAAATAATTTCATGAGCCAACTTAGAATAAATTGAATATTCTAAGCATTTAGCATAAGCCAATTCAGCGAAACCAACAAAGTCATTAGTATATTATAAAACATGAGTTTTAATTGAAATGATTTATTTTGAGTATCCATTGGGGCAAGGGCAAAGCTATGTTGAGGCTAGGGATGCCTATGCACCCCCTAAAATTTTAAAAAACAGTTATATGAATCAAATTTTCATTATATTGACACCCTCAAGTCTATGCACCCACAAGCCAAGTACACTCCCCTCAAATATTCTCTAGCTTTGCACTGCATTGGGGTATCCACTAGTGAAAAACCAAACCGACAGACTTCAAGACCCTAAACCCAAAAAAATCGTAGACAAGAAATCCCCATCAATCCTGAACCCGCACCCGCTACATCCGAAACCATCCCATTACCTTCACTACTGAATTTTGAGTAAGTTTATAGGAATATTAGTAGCATTTATATCATTCAATAAATTTATTATAAAAATACATTGACTGCTAATTATACATAATAAATACTAATATTTCATTTATATTTTTGGTTAAATTTTAATATATTTGAGTAATGGAACGATGGATAAAAAAGGACAGAGTAAGCAGTCGTTTATTCGAAGGTGCTACTAGTACATACTCGAAGGTATACATCCTGGACACTTTCTGCGGACCATGAACTCCTGTAGACCTCTGATGAGAGGTTAAAAAGTCAAAAGTGCAAAGCCTGCCACTGGCGCAGCAACAGGAACCATCTTATCATGCTTTTGTGAAGAATGGTCCAGCTTGAATAGAATATCTATTATATTGACGATTCTTAAATATTTGTGTTGTTATATTCTTTTTCAGTTCATTGCTATTCTTTTTATTCCTATTTATTTTCTCTTTACATATTATTATTTTTTTCCTTTTTCTTCATGTGTGTCTCAATGAAACAGAGAGACTGTCTATCATGAAATCCATAACTATATTTTTTATTTATGGACATTCCTTTTCTCTATTATATAAACTTTGATCTCAGTAATTTTATATTTGTCATCACGAGTCATCTCAAAATATGATTCGTATTGAATTTTTTTTAAAAAAGAAACAACCAGGAAAAATATATTATAATCTTTTGTTAGATGCCTTGTCGGAATAGGATTCGTAGGAATGTGGTATATTTCCAAGTCTAGGTCACTTACATGACCTAATATATTTTTAATTGAACTTCGTGTCATAGTGTCATACTAAACAAGAGGTATTCAAACTTATACGAAAATATGTCATATATAGAATTAGAAATTGATCACTGCTCTTGTCTTTGACTATTTAAATTTGGATTAAGATTTCTATTTATCTTACTTAGAGGTATTTTATTTGGATTAGAATATGTTCTTAACTATACTTGTTTTCAATTCCTATATATAAAAATCGAAGGGTTGTACTAGACAAACGAGTAAAGATATCTACATTCACGGAGTTAGGTAGGGAAGACTATACCAAAATAGGAAGAGAAATTGTGCATATTTATTATTAACATATTTTATATGTATATATAGTACCTCGACCATCCATCACCACAATCGTAAAAGTTATTACTAATTCTAATCCTGCAACCGTAAATGATCATCCTTCAGCAAGCTTCATTCCCACTTTTACGGTGTGTGCGTGCTCGCGTGTGTGGGTGGGTGTTGGGGATGGTACATCCGGATATCCCTAGGGACCTACATGGGCCTTTCGACCAGAAGACGGCCCAGCTCGCGAGGCCCTGCGGCATGCGACCAAGCCTGTCATGCTCGCCAGGGACTTCAGAGAGTCTTGCTCGCCAAGGAAGATCCTAGGAGATAGACTCGGATCCCTTGCCTTAAGGGGGCCGATCGTAATCTGTTAGAATATAAAAATTGTAACTCTGCTCGCCGACTATATAAGACGAGCAGGGACCCCCCTCAAAAAGATCCATCTACACTTCGTGTAACCTAGTTCACAAATCAATCCAGCCACCAGAACACAGGACGTAGGGTGTTACGGCGATTCGCCGGCCCGAACCTGTCTAAATCGCCGCATCTACGCTTTCTGTGTTACGCTTGACCGCCGTCGCCACACCTCCGCCTAACAATCTATTACCTTGGGGGTATCCCCTAGTAGACTGCGACGCATATTTCGTCGACAATGCGTGTGTGGGTGTGTGTGCGCGTGTGTGTGTTTTGTTACTCTTATCTTTAATAAACCATATTAGTAATGTATGCATACTCATTTATCAGTTTGAGTATATTTATATACTTATTTTAAGATACTCCAAAACTTACTACGTTATTTTTTTTCAAAGAGCCCATATTTTTTAATATATTATTATATAGTATGTAAAATAACTATGATGTAGACAGGCAACTGAAATCCAATCCAGAAAATAAATTGATCTATGGATGACACTATTGTGGTAAAGGTCGTAATGTCATATACTCTTGCATAGTACTTAATATACATACTCCCTTCGTATCCTAATTAGATGATATTTTTTATAGTGACACGGTCTTCCAAACATAACTTTGAATTTTTATTTTTATAAAATAATTATAGAATAATGATATATGTATACTTTTATGAAAGTATTTTTCAAGATAAATGTATTCATCTAATTTTCACATTTGGAATTTCAACAACTTAAAAGTTATTGATGATTTATATTCCCAATGTTTGACCCAAAGTTTATCCAAATCGTCATCTAATTAGGATATGGGAAGAGTACCACCCTAGATACTTTAGTATGATCATATACTATATGTACATACACTTTGTCGGTTCATATAGATTATAAATCTAAAGATATATAGGTGGGAGTAGAAGGAATATATAAACAAGTGCTAGGTGTAGAATAATTATACTCCCTCCATTTCTAGTTATAAGACATTCCAAGAATTTTGGAGAGTCAAAACATCTGAAGTTTGACCAATTATAGAAAAAATTGTAAAGATTTATGACATCAAATAAGTATATTATAAAAATATACTTGATAAAGAATCTAATGATACTTATTTGACATAAAAAAATCATTATATTGTCATATAAGTTTGGTCAAACTTGAAATACTTTGACTCTCCAAAATTCTTGTGACGTCTTATAATTTGGAATGGAGGGAGTACTACCCAAGCTGTAATCCTGAAAAAATTCAATACAATTTAGTAACCGTGTGAAACTGATGAATACTGCTGATACTGAACACTCTTCAGTATTATTCAGTATTTTTTAATATAGAATAGTGTTGGAGTGTGTATATATATATATATATATATATATATATATATATATATATATATATATATATATATATATATATATATATATATATTCAGAACTCACACGTCCGTGTCCTACTTCATTCTGATATGAAGTTTTTTTTTGGAGCTTACGCATCTGATTAGTGATGTTAAACTCAGACAATTGCAATCTCCCATGCCACGGAGGGAGATATATATAATCGTTTACAGATAATATATTTAATATATAATATAATATATATTAAATAGTTTGCATATACTGCTTTTCGTTTCATTAAAATTTAGCATATGCATTTATTGTGGAAGAAAAACAGAACCAAAGGGCGTCCTCAATGGTGACACTTTAGGTAGCTCATAAAAATCCTTCGTGGAAGCGAAAGAAGATAAAAAAGATAAAAGACCATCTCCTATCTTAACATCTATCTCACTTAAAAAAAAGAGATTATCTGTGAAACTCCTTTTAAAAAATGAGAAAAGGTTGAGAAAAGATATAGAATAAAAAAACCATTTACACGTGGAGTCACCACGTAATGAGGTGGCCGGGCCTAGCTAGAGAGGCCTAGAGCGAGGCCTCATATATTTCTTGCCTCTCGACTCGTCCTGCAAGATTCCCCCTTGCAATGCACGTCGTCTGGCTGGGATCAACGGCGCACAACAAATAGCATTTGGGTTGCGCGCCAATAGGATGCGGGCGCTTTGCAGCATGTGCATTCTAGCTTGTCCATTCAATCTATCAGTCACCATACACCCGGACGACCAAAACCTGCACCATATTACTCGTGGTGCACGCGAGCGGACAATGTAGCCAGGACGGAGGTAATCCGAGCAGCCAATCACGCCCACGGCTACTGAGATCCGGCCGGGGCCGGTCGCACACATGCCTTGATCGAGTAGCTCTGGCTATACAGCAGAGGGGCAGAAGGGGTCCTTGTCGCGGTGCAGCCATTAACAATACGTACTGATGCTGCTGCCGCCGGCAAGGCTGCAGTAATAAACGCAGCGCGGGCGAATGGCCGGGCTCGATCGTGAAGCACGAGGTAGGTCGGGTGATTTACTCGATCCTGCTACTACTCCTGCCATTGAGACCGCTGTGTACGCGAGGTAGGTCGGGTGAAGCACGAGGTAGGTCGGGCGAATGGCTCCTACGTTTTCACGGCGGTACGGTGTTCGCGCGCGCTAGTACTACATTACTACGGTCGATTTCGCTTTCGATCGAATTCGGACGCGTAACGGCGCTCCTGTAGCTGGATCGAAGCCGGCTTCATGACCCGTAATGTACGTGCAAGCGGCGACGACGTCTGTCTACACACCTACCAGCTAGCGCGCGTTACTATTCGAGCGTGATGGCTGCACAGCACAGAGGCGCGAGAGGCACAGTGAGGCGAGGAGGATGACGACTGCCTACTCGCTCGTCTCCGGCCAGGGCTCCAGGCTCCGTACGTGCGCTCGCGATCGAGGGCGGCCCGGCCGGCCAGGACGGCGGGGCACACGATCCGTTCCAACCGCACCGCCAAGGGAGAGTTCTGGTGTGCACGACGACGGCATGCCTTGCATCTTCTCCAAGCTCGATCCAGCTAGCACTGGAGACACGGCCCTACGCGCCTCCTAATTTGTTTGACCTTTACACACGTTTTATTATTATTAGGAGAGAATTACGATCCTTGTTATACTAATTCATTCACACTATGTATAATAAAGATATGCAGTATTCCGTCCTTTGACCCTTCAAAGTTAGAAATATCTCCTATCTCTATTGGACACACTACTTATATCGTGTTATTAGTACCCAAAATGACATTGTTGTTACTTTGCAAGTCTAACGGTGTTAAACCGGACATAAAAAAAAGACCACGTTGCCTCTCAGTATGTCATGATGTATATGTATTGTACAATATAAGCAGCTGCATGACCAAATTGAAACATATGCATGCGGCCAGTCATATGAGAAAGTTTTGAAGTTTTTTTTACAGTATATCATTGTAATTAAGTACGTGGTTTTAACCGGCAGTGATGACCCAATATTGTTACAGGTTCTTCGATAGATCCGGCAATGATGACCTGAATATCAATATATGTCAGTTTGTCCTATCACTGGTAGTTTTAGCTAGAAACCGGTAGTTATGGATTAGGAGGGTGCTGACATTGAAAGTCAATTTTGTAGTAGTACCTCTACAGAGGCAGGCACCTTAAGACGTCTGCCTTCAAAATGAGATCATTTTTAAAGGCGGTTGTCTTATATAGCGTCCGCCTCCGTAAATCTATTTTTAAAGATAAACATTTCCTGACCACCTCTGCAATAAAACAATTACCTCTGTAATAAAATAACTATTTCCGTAAATCAATTTTGAGAGGCGGTCCTTTTCTGGTGCCTCTTTTAATTGTCGAGTATTTTACGAGGCGGTTAGGCGGTTCTATGATCGCATCGGTTAATGTTTTGGCAATATCTTATAAAATTATTTTTTGTAGTAGTGACTTTTGCAGATCCCAATCACATTTTCATGTATTCACATATCATTAATGCCTAGTGACAACCTAACCACCAAACTCGGAATACGATCAACACAAAAAAAAATTCATATAAATAAAGTGAGATCATGTGCATAATTTCTTTTACCGAGATTCCAATATAGAATTCCTTATATTTCATTTCATGACAAAAGAGTATAAGTGTATAAAATGTCACATTATTATTAAGAATAAGATAACATGTCAAAAAAATCTATTTATTTTAACCATTAAATTCTCTTTCGTATTTAAAGAGTTGATAACAAAATCTAAGAACAAAAAATTAAACATTTTCTATTGATAACCATTAAATTCTCTTTAGTATTTAAAGAGTTGATAACAAGATCTAAGAACAAAAAATTAAACATTTTCTATTGATGGAAAAAAGCGAATGTAGTGATCTTTCTTTCTTCTTTTAGAGAAAGACTACATCAAATCCAACTGCCATTACACAAAATAAGGAAGACTTTATTCAATATAACTAACTTGATCAAAAAAATATTCAATATAACTAACCATAATTTGTTTATGTAATCATGAGGAGCTGATGATTTTTCTCAAGAAAAGGAGAGACGACTTTAGTACACCCAGGATGCATATTTTTTCCGAGGAACAAGAGGTACATGTAAATACATAACAACACTCATGCATATATTTTAATTTAGTTAAGATTTTTGGAAATTCTTGTGAGTGTCATAGATATTGATTAAATAAACATATTGCTTTCATGCAATAAAGTTAAAATTGACAATAAAAACAAGCCACAACATTATAAAGAGCAGCACACTGGAGCAATTAATGAAAATAATATGTAGCACATGTTGCTTGATTAGTTTGTCCGTGAGTTCGTAAATAATGGAATATGACACCTGACATATCTATTTAAGTCTCGTTTGGTACAACTCAGCTTCACTAGTGAATATGTTTTTTTTGGAAAAAAATAACTTCATAAACAACTTTCTCAGTGAAGCTGAGCAGTTTTAGAAACAATGTTTCATAAAACAGCTTTGCCAATAGCTTCATGTATGGCTAAGAGAGAACAATTGTGCAAAGATACCCCTGTCTACCTAACTTGTTGTAACAATTGGAGATGTTTGTTTGTATAGGATGATATGAATTTAAAAATAATATATTTAAGTGAAAATTAAAAATAAAATAAATATAAGTCATTATGTCGACACCAATAATCATGCTATAATACAAACATATATACATGCTCATGAGTATCAGAAAGATATATTGCCTTTGCAAGGTCACGCGGAATTTATCCATGTTTTGATCATTAGATTCCAAAGTTAATGTATCACCTGCATTTTGTGAAGGAATATGATTTCTATACCTTTAAGGTATAGTGGGAACATAATCAAGATTCCAGACACATTTTTTAAAATCCGCATCATCAAAGTGGTTCTCACAGATGAAGTTATGTAGGCACGTTGTTGTAGCTGTAGCGACAATCATGCTTTGCTTTTCCATTGGGGAACTCCATGTTTTGAGAAGGACCCCACTTTATTTTGCACACATCAAATGAGCGGTCCACGATATTAGCCACCGAAAAAGTGTTTTTCTCTTACGATAAAACAACCAAAAACAGCATCAACTGACTTATCTGCCACCGAAACAATTAGACGAACATGACATATCTTGTTACTGATTATTTAACCGGATGGACGTAAGAAAGTTTCCCTACTAGGAACGCGTCATGAGAATCACGAGGATCATGCACTCCAGCATCTATTACAAGAGCCATGTGGCCACATTTCTCGTCGTGATATTTCTGTAAGGTCCATCAAATAGAGAAAATGGGATAGGAAATAAAAAAAAAATCCCTTGTTAAAAGCCAAGAGTACGTGCATGATATTAAGGGCTTGTTTAATTTCATACCTAGTGTATATTGTTTGTTCCATAAAAATTAGGTACAATTAACCTTAGTCCATCCAACTTTAACTAGTTACAAGACAACCGTAACTAACTAGATTAATTTCTTTCTAGCTAGTAACCAGCATTAGCTGATTCAAATAAATCCTAAGTTTTTAAAACAGGTGCACGATATGAAGCTATCCTTGCTGGGTTTGGAGTGGGATCCCTGCTACCTAGTTTTTAATTTTTTTTTCTTTTTTTTCGTCCAGCTTACTTTACCTGAGTAAATGAGTATGATCACACAGTTGAGAGGGAAGAAAATACTCATCAGCACACACAATATATATATATATATAATATATATAATACAATTATAATATTCATTCACAGTTGATATCGCGGTGGACGTGGACGTGGACCCTGATGAGCATCTCTCTCTACATATAGTATATGCTCTCCCGTTTTTTCTGGCTCAATTTTTTCGAGACAATCTTTCTGGCTCATTGAACGCAGTTCAACGGCCTACGAGATCGAGACCTGACATATGGTCCAGTGTTGTTTCATTATTTCGAACTTGTACGGGCAATTTATTAAAAGAAGGTACAACCTTCCACGTGGCTTTGTTTTTACACTCTTTTTTTTACATGACGTATTCGTTTTGTTTTACACTTTTCTTCCTCACAGTTGCCTGAGTATTCAGGCGATCCTATATCTCTACCGTGATGTACACAAAATCTATTAGTACTAGTCACTGAGTTGATCAATGAGAGAATACTAATGATTATAACTATTGCCTGGAAAACTAAGTATATTTCAGGCATATAGCAAATCCCTTTGTTTTAAGTCAAATATTTTTTTAATCTTTTGACCATCAACTTTAAAGCTCATGTATGAGTAAATAACATAAGACCAGTATATGAGAAATGTTTTTTATGATATATAGTTTAGACGACATTGTGAAACTGTAAGGAGTTTTTGAAAAGATGTTCGAAGGTACAAAAAAGTTTGGTTTAGAACAAACCTACCTAATACTCCCTCCATCCTCACAAAAATGCAATTCTAAAACAATATTATATTTTTTATATCAAATTAGATCAATTATAGATAAATAGATATTTATCATATCAAATAAATACCGTTAGATTAATTACAAAATATATTTTCGTAATAAATTAATTTAGAACCATAAATATAAATAATATTTACTAAAAAACTTGGCCAATCATTTTAACTAACACGTAACCCATAGTTGTATGACAGAGATAGTACGGACGTGTAGAAATACATACATGATGCACACATGACAACCAAATTTAATTTAAATAGATACATATAAATAAAGGTGGTAGAAGGGTGGGACCGCACATGTGACTGTTATAAATTGTGACAAGCACATAAACACTTGTTACTGACTACAGTATATACGTGTTCGATCTTGTCCCGTTAGGTGTGTGATGAATATTCTTCGCAAACCGAGAGGCACGCTTTAATTTATTGAGTGTGCACCTTTGTCGCGGGCATTTTGACGGGGACGGCTCCCAGAAATCTCTACCAGCTTGCGTTGTACTAGTACTCGATCTACTATAGGGATCTGTTTCGAATGTAGAATTTTTTCTGTTTCTGTATTTTTTATGTGAAAATGAACTAATTTCTGTGAAATTCCTTCACAATTCCTGTGAAATTTCTGCGTTCCAAATAGACCGCTACAACTACTACTACTAGTACAAGAAGTATAATAAAATTCTTCGCCGTGAATGAAACAAAAAAAAAATCTCCGTCCAGCTCTATATGGATGGATCGGACAATGAGATCGACGCGAACACAGACGCGTACCAGGTCACCGGACGTCGGGATCGGTGCCGGTCGAGAGTTTACACGACGCCGAGGCGAACACGTAAGGCGTTTTTGTCGCGGAGCTGGCGCGAGATCAACGCAACCTCGCCGGACTGGCTATTTTTGTATACTACTAATAAAGGCATTGAAAAGGGTGGCAAGCTGGGCTAAAAGGAAGACACTACCAGTGGAGACAAATTTCATCATTTCTAGCCCGGAGATCTCCGGCCGTGATACGACGACGACGCTGGCACGATTCGCGCCACCCCCTATCATTTGGCCCCGATGGGCACACGGCACATCAACAAGTGACCTACCGACGGGCACGTACGCATACAGGGTTTAATAATAATTACTATTACTAAAACTTGGTTCGTGCTTTCACCACACACCCAGCGTCCCAGACTCCCAGCTACGCGCCGCTACGTGTACATACAGGACCGGGAAGTTGATAAATTGGAGCAGCTAGCAGGGTGGTGTTGTATCTGTCGCCGGTACAGACGTTAGACTAAATATTAAGAAGCTACTGTAATTTTGTAAATTACCGTAGTAATTTATCATAATTTGAAATAGCTAAAAACAACAAGTTATTCTATGCATAGTTACAGAACAGTTCACAGTAGTCCGAACGAGAGCGACACAAGTGTGGAAGAAACAACAACAGACTTACGGAATCACAGAACTACAAGCAGAAACAGCAAAGATTACTGTGCGACTTCGACTGAGACGAAACTTCCTCATGCATCTCCCGTGAGATGAATCTAATTTTTGTTTCATGTGAAGTTCCCGTACGTACGTGTTGAATGTGTGTCGATACACATCAATCACCTCACATTAAAACTAGCCCTTGGACTGACGCTACATATGAATGAAACCACTTCTCTGCACCTGGAGAAAGGACTAAACATGGCCCATTAATTTAATTGTGGTTCATTCATCCCATCAATTCTGCATATATAAGAAAGTAAATATGCTATTCGTGTCAGTTAAAATGTTTCACATTTAACCAAATTTCTAATAAATAGTATTCACATTTATGGCTTCAAATTAATTTATTATAAAAAATATTTTATAATTAATCTAATAATATTTATTGTATATTATAAATACTTATACTTTTTTATTTATTATTAGTCAAACTTGGTATATCAAACCATAACACTGTTTTAGAATTACATTCTTTTAGAGACGTGGTATATGCTCCTATAGCATAGTAAAAAATACTTGTGAGTGCACCCGTAGAAAAATTAGTGGGTGTAGCTAGGGATGCAAGCGAGATAGCCCGTAAACCCACATATAGGCTTGATTTTTGCGGGTTCAAGTGGCAACCCATAAAATTAAACCTACATATATGGGCTGTCGCTTTGCATCCTTAGGTGTGTAGCCCTATCTTTTCTAGCCGTGGACGAGTGGACCGGAAGCGCACCGCATAACCACGGTTCGGCCGGTTGCGGACTATTTGATCACCGTGGCACCGTGGGTGGTGGTGGGCTGCACGGCTTAAACCTGTTAAGGCCCCTTTGGAATGCAGGATTGAAAAGCACAGGAATAGGTGAAATGTAGGAATAGGATAGGATTGCATGTGAAAAAAATAGGAATGAAAACCATAGAATATTTGTTGGAATGACCCTTTGGATGAACGTAGGAAAAAACAGGGGAAGCAATAGTACCAATCAGTGTATTAACATGGTCTTAGCCCTTAAGAAATTAAATTAATACATGCTCGTCTCAGCTTCTCTCTGTCCTCTGTCGCCTCTGCACGTCTCGATTTCTCCCCGCACAGCAGCATGAGCAGTTAATTGCCTCGATCCTCCGCACAAGTCATGAATACAATGAGGTTTGAGTGGATGTGTTCTTTCCTATGTTTTTCCTAGGGAAAGTGAATGGTAGGAAAGTCAAACCAAAGGGATCTACGGTGTCCATTCCATAGGATTACCAATTCCTGTATTTTTCCTCTACGAATCGTGCGAACCAAAGGAGGCCTTAGTGTTGTAGGAAAGCGTATTGTGCGTCCTTTGGAGGACGACATCATGCATTCATGTTCCTCACACAATGGGAAAGCCTTTCACAGGTCAACTTCTTCATTTAAGTGTATTTATTTGCAAATTAACTTCATAAACAATTTTGTTGTTGAAGATGATTTTTTGGAACAATTATTTAGTAAAACATCTTCATATGATAGAATAATGAATAAATGTCTATAATATGGGAGATGAAGTTAGGATAAATTACTTTTTTCAACTTCATCCCAACTTAATTCCTCTAGGAGATAAAAAATAATTTCACCAGTGAAGCTATTTTGAAAATGATTGAGGCCCTTAATATAAACCATCATAGGCTTTTATCAGCGATTAAAAGTAAGGATAATAATACAACCACAGATGGGCCATTTATTTCACAAAGTTTCTTAATTCTTGTACATAGCTGTCCCTTGAGCTTAGCACTCACAGTTGCAAAAACCAAAATGGTTTATTAATTATTATATTGTCATATAGGCATTTTGATGATGTGGCAAGCAATTTAATAAGGAGACAAGAAAACAAATCATAGAAACAATTTGTAAGTTAGAAACGATGTCTTCACACATCCCCAAGTCTGATGAAACCATCATACAACGTGTTAGGAAGATACCTAACATTTCTATTGGACATGTAGACCCATGCGCCCAAACATGGAGGTTGGAGCTTGGACGCGCCGGCAAGCCATGCCTTCATCAGCGCCATATTGGACCTCTCGGCCCCGAGTGCCGCCGCTAGATATCATGCTACACACAAAACCTCGGGTGACCTCGCCACCTTCCAACGCCACTACTGGACCTCGTGGGGCGCCACAAAGCCTCATTAAGCTCACTGAAGGACCTCGCCACCACCTAGCATCATGACTGGATCTCCCCCGACACGCCCACATCGCTCGCCAGTCAGGTGACCTCCACATCGCTTGTGTTGCAGGACCTTCCGCCGTCGATGCCCATTTAGCGTGCCAGTATGAGAGTTCATGCGTAGCATGGTCGGCAGTGGAATGTTGCGCACCACCCGAAGAGTTGTTCATGCACATGGGGTTCCTGTTACCATTCTACTGCAGGAGGAGCGGCTACGGCGCGTTAGAGCACAGTCATGTGGTGTGACTGACGGTTGTTTGGGAGAAAGGACAACATGTGGTGGTCGTCCGTGCGGGCGGGGACGACGTGTTCGTGCGGCCTGCTGTACCTCACCAACGGCCTGACAACATCAAAGGAATTTCCTACAACCACAAGGCCTTCTCTAGCTGCTTGATTCATATTTTTTCACACATCCCCGATTATGTTATCCCTCGATCCTGTTCTTCAGTATTTTTTCATGATAGTATCTTAGGTCAGTTAGAGACGACGAATGGTGGCCACACGCAGAAACGTCACAGAGGATTTGGTGGAGCGTGGGAGAGGAGACAAGAATGATTGTGAAGGACCGAATAGGTAACTATAGGAGTGTGAATGTAAGCCAATCCAATTTTTTTGTGGTATACCCTACATTCTGGATTGTATGGTAGATTGCAAGGTTGACAGTCTCATTCAGTTCTTTGTAGTCCACCTCTCGTTTGTAGGGAAAGTATGACCTGGTTACTATAGAAATCAAACTCTTTTTTAATCTTTCTAAGTAATATCCCTTATGTTTAGATATAAAAGATCCTTAAACTACTACTAAGTATATGTACATCAATATATGCTTTGACTTGTGACTAAAATGACTTAGGAATTAATTTCTCTTGTATCTACATAGATTTGCTATTGCCGACATAAGAAGTACTCTGATGGCTGTTTGGTTGAGCTGTGGATTTTGAAAAAACTACTGTGAGCCGTAGACTATCAAAAAGTTATTGTGAGCAGAGAGGTGTAGGAAAAGCTAAAAGTCGTTTGTTTGGTAGAGCTGTGAAACTTTAGGGTATGTAAGAAATGTCTATAATGCCCCTAGAGGCATGAGAGGTTGTTTATATGCAAATACTTGTAAATAACTTTTGTACTCACTTATTCGCATGTAAATTTTTTATATGTTCTTTGTCAAGCATAGTGATATGTTCCACATAATTAGAACAGTAGCATTTTACAAAAAATAAGGGGCTTATCCAATCATGTCACCCCTCAACATAACTATCCTCCTCTCACACTAACCAAAGCATCAACTATTTAACTGTGAGTGGTATTCATGGTATCCTTATTCTCCACATCTCACTCTCATCTCCCTATGTTTGTGTCATGCCACTTGTCTCTTGTACCAAGTATTTCTCATCAGCATCTGTTGACGGTCATTAACGTCAACATTTACTATAATTATAAACATGATAAATGGATCAATCACATGAAAAATGTAGAAGTATAGGACTTTATCTAACAATTTCCACGAGTCTTGGTATTCTGTTATTTTCCGGGGACTATTCCAAAAAAGAGCAATACGGGGAATCAAACCAGAATAAATATCGGAAAAATCCCGTGGAGATACACGTACCATTTAAATCAAGAAGGATCCCGAAATCAACGGAAGGAAACTGGGACCGAGCCGCCACCAGGTGGGGCCGGCCGGCCCCACCCCTAGCCGACCGGCCTGCCCCTGGGCCCGCCTCCGCCGACCTTCTGGAGTGTTCCTCCACTATCTTCGAGGATTAATCTGAGCCCTACCTTAAGTCGGTTTGATCCAACGACTGTCGCGCTTCCCACCGGGCTATAAATAGAGCCCTGTACCCCCCGGGAGAAGAATAACTAATCCAAGTCAAGTCAGATCCAGTTCAAGATTAGAATAGATTTAGGGTTTCCAGAGATTAGATTAGAACTCTAGTGCTTCAAGTTATTAGCTAGGTAGACAACAAGGTTCAAGTGGAGTTGGGCAATACGCTCGGGATTCCAGATTCATCTGTCTGAAGAAGATTGGTAATTTATCTTGTATCTCATTATGACTTTATACTTTATTATTATATTGCTACTTATTGAGTACTTAGTTTATTCTGGTTGCATATTAGATATAGTTATGATTGGTGATAATTATCTTTATACGATCGTAAAGCGTCTTCAATTCTCGAGTGTGTTAGGTGGTATGTATTATGCAAGTGTGGTGCTTGGATATTATATATACCTACAGATATCTCCTGATGTGCCGTGTCGTGTGGTAGTTCGCGTAGGTGACTCTTATAGCTGCGTTGATTTCTCTGTAGTCCACCCTTGGCACATAGGCCTGGCAGAGCGCGGTCACAACGGAGATGACGGTTCTGTCTTAATAGCCTGCTTAGTTGATGCTCCTTATGATGTTTTCTGAGTCAGATATGCTATAGATGATAGTATGTAGTTAGTGTGTGATTAGTTCTTTTTTATTTGATAATTACTTAGGATTCTTTTACTCTAGCCAAATCTCGAGTTGCCTGACTATATATCATTAGCGAGTGTCTATTTCTATCTTTGGAATACCATTTATCTTATAACCTTTATTATCATATTTATTTATCTTGACATGACTTATTCCTGCTAAAGCATTAAAAAGGTTGGTCTAATCTTAGGTTTGCACATTTATAGTCAAAGCTATATGCATTTAGGTTTCCTTTTCTATCCATGTTTAATTCCTGCAATTAATTGAAAGTTTTCCTTTTGGCATAAACAAGGATACTCGGAGAATCTCACTGGTGAAATGATACAATAGGAGAATTATCTTTGCGCTTGCGGATATGTTCTATAGAATTATTTTTATAACTGCCAAGTGTAGATTATTTCAACATTTTCTGGTATCATGCTAGGGATGACAACTTAGTGTTAAGTGATGTTAGGAGGTGTCTCCAGTATTTCTGGCGCCTTACTAAGGATGAGGATTTATCTCTATTTTTAGTGTGACGCTAAGAAATGTCAACAACATCACCACTCTCGAACTCCTTATCACGCAAATTATTGTCATGTATAAAATTATGTAATGCCAAACAAACAATAATGATATGCTTCTGAGTAAGAGTTGAGACACTCGGTATGCCCTTCAAAATACGACACTTCCCTTTCAATACTTTGAAAGCCCGCTCAATGGCATATCAAATGGATCAATGCAAGAAATTGAACACCTTCCTTTGGGTGGTCCAGAATGATGATGAAATTCTGGTATCTGGTATATGCTTCCTTTGATAGGGGCTAGGTATCCTATTCGGTCTAGAAAACCAGAGTCTACAAAATAATATTTTCCTTCAAAATCTAATCAGTATAAGCAAATAATAATACATGTACTTTACGGCTACCTTACAATAAGGATATATCCTCGATGGCACAACCACTGGAACATGTGAACCGTATGTTACTCCAATTCACCTTGGGCATTCGGTAATACCGAACCGATTGGTTCGGTTCTTCGGTACCCACGTAAATTCGGTTCCTCAGAAAATCGGTACCGATCGGTTCCTAAAAAAACTCGGTACCGAGGTAATTCGGTATCGGTACTTTCGGTTCGGTTCCGGTATTTACCGAACAGTACCGAACTGATTACAAATATATGTAATAATAGGTTCAAAAAGCCAATTTCTCTATAATTTTATAGAGAATAATAGTGAAAAAAATACATATACCTATAAATATCCACAAGACTATAAGACTGAGTACCAAAAATACAAAATATAATAGTCTATAATGGAACAATCAATATATAGCAACACTCAAACTCCTCACATTTCAGGTAATTCGGTAAATTCGGTTCCCCGCTGAAAACTCGGTACCGAACAGGGAACCGAATACTTCGGTTCGGTTCTCGGTATTTTCGGTTCGGTTCTCGGTTCTCGGTATTTTGTGCCCAGACTGGACTCCAATAGTGCCTTTAAAGTAAGGCTAGTAACGGTCATCTTTGATTCTTTCATGTTTCATAGAAAAAGTAGCATCTCTCGGTTTAATATTTTCCTTAGCTAATTTGTGTAAACACTTGAGTATCTCATGAAACTTAATGTGAACTATCGAGAGTACCGAGTGAAGCAGTTTTAGCTCGTGAAAACAATTGTGGGCCTCCGACAATCCACAAGAACATTGCCAATGATTTAATGGCTGAAATATTCACTATTATAAAAATAATTTATAGCAGCGCCTCTATTACAAAAATCATATATATACATATTATTTCTAAGACACATAAATACCATGTGTATTTCTGGTGTAATTGCTATAGACTTCAATTCTTAGTAGTGACGTTAAAATTACCAACAAAGTCCAAACCCGAAAATCGTCTGGTGGTTTTAAGGTCCAAACCACTCGCTAATTGTATACTCCATACGTATCCCTACACCTTGACATGTGTCACCATTGTACTTCATAGCCCGTTCACCAAGTCTTTCAGAGCCTATGCTCGATTCACGTGTTCGCCGTCTTGACGTGGTTAACACGGTCACTCTCATGTACTCTTGCACTCTTGCACTTGTCGATGACCCTAAGTGTCATCCACCATGGTCAGTCACCCAACTTCTCTAGTCCCGCAGTCCAAGCCACCATCATCCGTCGGCATGGACCTGCTTGATCTTCACCTTCGTCTTTAACTGAGCTCCACACCTGCGCACTACAAGCCAAGAGATATGTTTGCCAACACAACTCAACCTCAAGTGCGAATCGTGACAAATCACTTGTCATAATCTCAACCACGAGGTCATATATCAACCTTGTGTTCACAACTTGGTGCGTTTTTAACGGGCATTCTAAAAAATAATACATTGGGACGTACTATGGGTGGTTTTTGGTGGCATAAAAACTAATAATGCATTGGTACGTACTACAAGTATTTTTTAGTGGTATAAAAACTAAGTTTCTGTAATGTGAGTGCTCTTATAACCCACTCCTTTTTTCCCGTTTCTTCTCTTGTAACCCGCTTCTTTGTTTTCTTTTGTTCTCCTTCCTCTATATCAGCGTATAGTCTATTTACACCCCTTTATACTTGCTCTATGGTGTGCTGGCATCATGAACCTCAGATGATTGGGAAAGTCTTTAATATAATCCGCCACAGGCTTTTATCAGCTATTAAGGCGTGATGCTGCCAGTGGGTGGCAGCCTGCTGACACTTTGACGGGTAGTAGCTGGCCAATAGGATCCCAGGATCGTAGGCCACCCGGAATGATGGAATCTGCAGATTCTCTGTTTGAATCTCCGTCGTCCTTATGTTTTCTCATAATGGCGTAGGGTATACAGTCATTTTTGCATCATCAGGCGTCAATTTTGCGCAGGCAAGTCTACCAAGTTTTGCAACCACCACCCGTGGTCCAACTTATGTTTCTCCCTGTCGTCTACCATATGACTACTACAGTACTACTATTGGTATTGAACCATATACTCCCGGCAGTGTCCATAAATACACACCATGTGCGCGTACCAAGAAAATACTAGGCCCAAAAGAATCAAATGAAGTGGACAAAATGACCACTCATGTGTCCCTAATAAATGTTTATTATATAACCGTTCTGTTTTATAGGAAAATTTAGGATAAAAAATGTGAAAATTGCACCGTCAATATCCAAATGGATAACTATGGTGAAATGTTTTCTTCGAGGCCATGGACAGGTGTTGTAGATCGAAGGGAGCATACTAAGTACGCTGTTTGATCATCATGGAACTGTTTTGTGAGGATATATGGTGTCACTACGGGAAACAGCAACGTCGCCGAGAGCAAAAAGCTTTGCCGAGGGCCGGATTTCGGATACTCGGCAAAGAATGTCTTTGCCGAGGGCCGCCCTCGGCGAAGCAAAACCCTCGGCGAATGGTCCATTGCCGAAGGCCGGACCCTCGGCAAAGCAAAGCCCTCGGTTTGCCGAGGGTCTGGCCCTCGGCAATGTACTGGCTCTCGGCGACCTCGGCCGAGCGTGACGGCGGCACCGGCCGTCAGCCTTTGCCGAGGGCTCGGCGTTAAGCCCTCGGCAAAGGGTTTTCTACTTTTTTTGATTTTTTATTTCCGAAAAATGTTTGCCGAGGGCTTTGCACCGAGCCCTCGGCAAATCTGGCCTTTGCCGAGGGTCTAAATAGGCCCTCGGCACAGATTTTTCTTTTTTTTTGTTTTGAGCCAATTTTTTTTGTGTACCACACATACACTATTTAGAACTACATGTCAAAGCTTGGTTCGTTTTTGAATCATTTTTGCTATATTTGTTGAATTGTTTTGTTTTTGTTGAATTTTTCGGCAAAATTCAAATTTGAACTGCAGGTGCATTAAATAATATTATTTAATTATTGTAAAATTGACATTCATGATGTTTAGTGCATTTTACAGTCTTATCCAGAAAGCCACATGAAATATCAAACATCTTGGCCTCGGACCATGTCGAGCAACTTGCGGAAAAAGTATTTTTTAATTTTATAAAATGCAAACAAAGTCCGAAAATCACGAAACTTGTCGAGGTGTCATGTTATCGCATGTGGAGGCTATGATAAAAATTTGGAAATGTTTCGAGCATGTGGTAACGTCCGGCGCGTAAAACCCTGACATCTCACACATACGATAGCATTGTAACACATATGGAGACGTGTGGGTTTTAGACATTTGTCGTGACAACTTTCTCCAAACCTTCTCATTTTTTTATCACAACCTATACATGTGCTAACATGACACCTCGACAAGTTTTGTAATTTTCAGACTTTGTTTGTATTTTAAAAAATTAAAAATTACTTTTTCGCCAAGTTCCTCGTCATTTTATTTGAACCAGATGCTCGAAATTTAACGTGAGTTTTTGCATAGGGACTAAACATACACCAGAGACCATGAATAATATTTTTCGTAGCATAAATTTTCATTATTGGATGCACCTGCAGTTCAAATTTGAAATATTCGAAGAAAATCAACAAAAACAAATAAATGAATAAAAACTATATAAAAAAGTCAAAATTGATACAAATTTGACAATTGAGTTTAAAATAATGTATTGTAGCAGAAAAAAAAAATTGGTTTCTGTCTAAACACTAAAACTGTAGTCGGCGGGTTCCAATAACCCCCCTCGTGCGTCACCTGATTCCGGACATGTGTGGGTTACACCACCCTCGACGCAGAGGCCAGATGGTTCGGGAGGTTGGGGAGGTTGGTGAGTTGACGTGGACTTTGATTGTGGACTTGTGGACTTGGACTTTGATTGTGGACTTGATTGTCGTCAAACTTGTGGAATTATTGGATTTGGACTTTTAATGATCTATGTGATATTTGTGATATATATGTGATATTTGTGAGATATTTCTACTGTTGAATATATATATATATATATATATATATATATATATATATATATATATATATATATATTGTATGCATGGAAAGCAAGAAACATAATAAACAACAATTCCCAGAAATTCCAGGTCTTTGCCGAGGGCCTTAACCATAGCCCTCGGCAAAGACCAGTTTTTTATTTTTCTGGGAATTACTTTGCCGAGGGCTATGGTTAAGGCCCTCGGCAACGAAATTCCAAAAAAAAAACCAAAAAAAGTTCTTTGCCGAGGGCCTTCCTAGAGCACTCGGCAAAGACTCCGTGGAAAATGACACGGCAGCTAACGGCTACTTTTCTTTGCCGGGGGCCGCCTTAGCCCTCGGCAAAGGATTTGCCGAGTGCCCGATAAAAGGCCCTCGGCAAAGACTCCTTCGCCGACGATTTTTTTACCGAGAGCTCTTTGGGCTTCGCCGAGGGCTTAAGAGCCTTTGCCGAGGGCTTCTGGCCCTCGGCAAAGGCCCTGCGTCCAGTAGTGTGTTGTTCGTTTTGCTGAAGTTTAGCTTATATTGAATGTTTATTCTGATTTGTTATGAGAGGAAAATATTGTTTGTTCAGTAAAAAGTACAATTGAAGTAGTGCTGACAAGCAGGACCATCACAAAATTGTTAGCAAGAAAGTGTGTGGGATCAGTTTACATGGACAAGGGCATGGTAGTCGAAATACTTCTGGTCGCTAAAGTGTGATGTTTCAACGTTCAGTACCAGTTCCGGCTCCAAACACAACTTTAGCTAAGAACATTTACTACCATAGTATATCTCCATTGATACCACGAATAAACAGTTGTCCATTTTCACAAATATCATTAGCTCTACACTTTTCATAAACAGTATCTAATAGTCCATGGTATCCAAGGTGCACTTTTCATAAATTGCCTATTATATTATTAGCTTTGCTCATAATTATTCACTTTATGATCTTTTTTGTGGGGGAGGGGGGCTACAACCGTGATTTGTGATGCAATGACCCGAGGCAATCTAATAGGTGGCACTCGAAGGAACTCGACAAAATGACTTGGTAAGAATGTAAGGTTATTAGTGACTATGTACTATTCCTCTGTAGTAGATGGGGAGGGGGGTAGGGGTATTTTTTTTGGTAATACAAGTACTCTTCTAGTAAAAAAAACTAGATATAAGATGGTTTAGCTTTTCTATATACATATTTTGAAAATAAAGGATAGCAAAATAAAATGCTAGTAGTAAGTACTCTCCATTCCAAATCATAAGATATTTTTTTAATGCAATTTTTTTTTGCTATAAACTCAAATATAAACAATGTATGGATACATAGTAAAAATAAAAAAATTTAAAGACTGTCATTATAATTTTGCTAAATTAGAGATATGTCATTCTAGCCCATATGTTATTGACTTATGTGAACCCCACATGTCAGTGAGAATGTGACATACTAATGACATATCTCCAACTTTGTAAAATTATAATGATACTGTTCAAATTATCCTAAAAATAATATATCTAGACAAGTCAAGTCATCTTATAATTTGGAATATGGAGAATAATACTATAATTAACATGACCTAGTTAGTAGTAGTAACTGTTAGAGCTAGCATTGTGGCAACGTTTTATAATCAAACATTTCTTATGAATGCAGTAAGGAAAATAATGCCATTTAGAGTACTTAGTAATAAGGGGAAAAATGCAATAAGGAAAATATTACCTCTTAGTAAGTACTATTAGCTCTATCCTAAAAAGGATGTAATTATGATATTCGTGCAAGTTAAAGTGCTTCATGCTTGACCATGTTTATAATAAATAGTATTTACATTTATGTATCTAAATTAATTTATAATAAAAATATATTTCATAATTAATCTGATGATATATATTTGATATATATATATATATATATATATAATCTATATATAATTAATTAGATTTGATGTACTAAATCATGACACTATTCTAGAATTCCATTCAATTCTTTGCAGAGATTATTTGAAGCCTGCTATCTAACTAAATAAATAGCTTACAATCATTTGGGTTGTATTTAAACAACGTGTTCATTGTTTGACGTTGTCTTTAACTGTATCATACATACGAGTAGTAAAGGAATTAGCACTACACTACCCCATTTTGTACGCACATCTCTGGTAGCGTCGAATGGGATTTCTTTTGCACGGACCACAGCGACAACGAGTGAATGCGCATCAACCATTTCTCCTGCCGCCGGCTGCCGTTGCCGTATCTATCGGACCCCACTGGCTCTGCTATCAATTGGGGGTCTGCGGATTTGAATGCTAAACGTGGATGGCCGGGCCCAGACGACGTTCCCGGCGAGAGCTACATGATCGGCCGAGGCGAGCGAGGTCCGTCCGATTAGCCAAAGAGAACGTACCTTGATGCGCCGTTATGGTCCAGTCCAGGCACCTCCTGTCCTTTAACCTCGTTTTCCCCATGGGTAATGGGTTGCATGCATACCTTCTGGCAAAGTGGCATCTGCTCGTCACTGACGGTGACGGCCACCTGTCCAAAGATTCATGGGTTTGCCTGCTTTGAGTGTCAGATTCCGTCCTCCTCAGTGAATCATTGAGGGGAATCATGCAGAACGCTGCTGTGTTTAGATGCTGAAAAGTTGCTGAAAAAAATCTTGTAATACTTTTCGTTTGTATTTGATAATTAGTATCAATCATAGATTAATTAGGCTTAAAAGATTCGTCTCGCAAAGTTAAAGCAAATTGTACAATTAATTTTTGATTTTGTCTACATTTAATACTCCATACATATACCGTAAGTGCCCGTTCCGTTTCTCACACGTGCGCACTGCGCCCGTTCTCAGACAGGGAGCTGGGTTTTGTACCATGCACATGCTCACTCTCATTGCGTCTTGTCGTTTACTATACCCGACTGTGCGACCAGGACCAAATTCATGATGTTTCTGGGAAACCATATATTTCAGGGACCATTTGTTGAACTACCCGACAGGCTGTCCCCGGCTGCTATTTCATCTCATGAGTTGCAGCAGCTCTTCTACTGTATTTTGGTATAGGACGTGCACTGTTAATAACTTTACGAGCTTGCGTCGTGAGTGGGCGGTCAAACCAATTAGGACTATGTGATCCCTAATTGGACATGTACTACTACTTCTTAGTAAAAAAAACGGCTTTAATAAAACCGGATAAAACTCATGCTCTTGGAGTGTAGAGGAATACATAGGAAGGAGAGTGTGCGAAAATTTCGACTCTTTAATATTAGGTTAGTAAACTTGCCCGTGCATACTCAATACATTTGGAAATCAAACTCCATCTTGATCACATACAGGACATGGAGAGTGAGAGGGCACCTTGTAAAGTAAAAAGGTGGGAAGAAGAATCCCTTCACTCATTCAATATTTTTGGATGATGATATTACCAAATTATCTATCATTGTCACATTAGCCCTCTGTATATGTTGGGAAGATCGAGAAATGAACTCTTGGATTGTATAGCATGTACAGGAGGCCTTGAAGAATTGACAAATTAAGTCTAACAATGTAGCATAGTCATGGCTGTTTTTTTTTTGTTTCTGCCCATATATGTACTAATTCAAAGTTAAAGAATCTTGGGAGGCCTTGTATGATGGGTGCTTTCTATTACAGTGCATATCTAGTGGAAGTTCTCTCTATGGGCTGAAAGTGACAAGAAGTATGGTGCACTGAGTTTATCATCTGAAGATGTTGGTCAAGTTTTTGCAATTACAGGTAATTTTTTTCACTGTTATTCATGTTTTAAGGCGACAAGGTAAGCACAAAGATATCCCCTTTTATAAGTATTTGGCTAGGCTGTCTTTGTGCTTGTACTGCTATGATTTGGGGTAGATTATTCGTGTGAAAATGAACCCAAGGTTAGAATATTGCTGAATATTCTTGACCAACTGCTAGTTATCAAAAACAAGTTTGGATATACACTCTTGCAATTCTGAAAACAACTGCTAATCTAATGTTCAGTTTATATTTCAGTTATGAATAATATTGATCAGCTGCTAGTTATGAAGACAACATGTTTAAATATGTATGGAAGAATGGTAGTCCAAACATTATAGTGTTAGTGTAGCAGTATCTATCTGGATGTTAATGTTAGTGCAGTCCAAGCATTCTCAAATTTACTGTGAGTTTCCTTCCAACATTATATTTTACTTGTGTGAATAAAACTAAGAGTTGCATCGTAGTGCTTAGATATAGTTTTTGATCCTGATGCCTTCTTACTGAATTTTCCTACTAACCGAATGTGTTTGTGTGAATCCTATCTCTTGTGCTAGTTTAGTTGTCAAGCTCAAATCTCACTTTGTTCTTTCAAAACTCTTGAAAAATGCTCACTTACAGAAGTTTTTCATTGATAATGATAATGAAAAGCCATGCGTCCTCGCGCTCACGGTTAGCACTCTAGTTTTTAATTTAAGTATTTTAGGTTGCTAATTTATAAAAAAAAGATTGCGGAGACTAAATGCTGGTTAAAATATGATAGACTGCCACTTCACTTTGGTTGATAGTTTGTACACATGTATCCTGTTTTTCTTACAACTTTAGGTGGGTTCGGCTAGTTGTCAGATTTATGTTTGCTGCAATCCTTGTGCTGTAGCTGGTTACTAATTGTTAGTATCGGGCTATTAGCTCCCTGTTGAGAGTTGTGCAGGTATCTGTTGAGCACAATGTCCAACAAATAGCATTTAAAATTCTAGCAAAGTTTCAGGATGTGCATGGGAGGCACCAGAGAGCAGGCAGCGTAAGAATGCCTGACAAGCATGCACAAGGAATTGAAATAATGTATTGAAGGAGACTACGGGCAAACCTGAGATCCACTTAGGTGCAGTATAGGTCTCTGCTAATCTGATTGTCGAGTACTAATTGAAGCAGCTAGAGAAACTGAGATGTAGATGATTAGGACTTATTTTGACAGATTGCACATGTTCGTTAAATCGAGTTACATGTATCGCTGGGTGTTGGCACAAAATATGGTCTACTTTTATATAACTAAAATGATATCACCAACCTCAGGATCAAGGATAAACAAACATATCATGAGCATATTTTATCAAATAACCAGTTTCACATGTCCATGAGTGTTTGAATACAGGAATGAGTAAATGGAGCAAAGGAGAGCTAGTGGGGCCCACATAGGAGGTCGGCCGACCACCCTATGGGTCCACCAGCTCTCCCCTCTCGGCCATGATCCAAGAGAAGCACTCCAGAGTGATTTCCAACTCTTGGATCACTCTGTGCTTTCTCTCAACGGCTCACAAGCATAGCACATGGATCCATAGCCCACACCAAGGAGATAAACATCACAACCACCTCAGAAGTAGCAATTAACATCAATGACAAGTGGGGCCAGCATCAGGACGACTGAGGTGGGCCAGAACCCCTAGAGGGGGGTCGGCCGACCATGCCCTGGGTCCACCTAGTTCCCACCTGGTCACCTGACCAGTGGGGCCACTTCCAGAGGCCAGAGGAGGGCCCACCTGCCATAGGGGTGGTCGGCCGACCGCCCCCCTAGGTCGGTTTGGCCCCTCCAACCGTCATACCACTCTACACATGGTGGAAATCACCACCATCCACCCTTGGTCGGTTCAAGGGTCGGTTGGATCCAAGGGTGGAGGATTGAAGGCCCTGGATCGCTGACGTGGCGCTGGAGTAGCCCCTACTCCATCCCCCACTATAAATAGAGGGCCTGTCGATGGGATATCCTATAGGGTACCCATAGACCGGCTTACCTGAGCTTTGGGTCTGTTTCCTTTCGGCCCACGAAGGGAGGCGGACAAACGAAACCAAATTCTACTCGGTAAAGACGACAAGACCGAAGTGTGGCTTAGGACTCTAAGTTTGTAACCGAGTAGGATTAGAACAATCCTTAGCCAGATCCTGGACTATAAAGGGCCGATGAGGGTACCACCCAAAAATCATCTGAACATACTACGTAACACCCGATACGTAGAGCGACACACAACACCTTTTATTACAAGATCAGAGCAATAACAAGCGACTCAACTGGACGTAGGGTTATTACTCGACTGTGTCGAGGGCTTGAACCAGTATAAACCGTGTGTCCCTGCGTGTCCAACCGCCAAGGTTTCACTATTCGCCGAGGCACGAACTACTGTCTCGGGTAATCCCGTGGCAGGCTTTCGGCGAATTTTTTCTTGAAAGCTTGGTGGACCACGACCTCAAGATGACGAAATCGACGGAATCAACATTTTTCTTCGGATCATGGATCTGCAAGATCAACGACGATGGAAAGATTCAAAGCCGACTCCGAGAAGGAGTTGATCAAGATCTCCAAGAACTAAATCAAAAGACCCAAAAACTCACAATTTCGAAACCAACCAGACCAACAGATGAAGATGGATATGAAACTGACTCGGAGAAGGAGACTTAACCATATACCGACTCCGAGACTAACACGGAAAGACTAAGCACCAACCAAGTCGGAATACGCAACCGAGCCGTAAGCAGGAACAACTCGGAAACAATCAAGTACTCGGTTCCATACGGACTACACAATTCTGCATCCACATACGAGAAATTTCTTCGAAAGAGGATGACAAGAAGCTTAACTCTGAAAGGCGCTCAAGAAGGAATGATTATGTCAACAACTCTAGAAGGATGTATCGTGCATTGGCCAAACCAATCCCCGAAAATTCAAGGCTAAGGTACAGAACTACCGTTCCAAATAGGAAAAGAACTCGGACTTTACCAAGGATCATCATGTGAGACAAGAAGGAGAAGCCAACAAACAAAAAGAACTCAGAGGTCACATACGATATACATGGCGGAGCTAGAACCTTACCTAGAACCACCACAAATACCCGATGAATCAGAAGGGGATATCTCGGACGATGAGGAAGGCGACGACAATGAGACTAATGATCACAAGGCTGCAAGGCTGAAAAAGAATAAGGCTAGAGCAGGAAGAAGAAATCGAGCCGCTCAGAGAAAACAAGTCTGGAACAAATACAAAGCGGAATTGACAGAATACAACAAGAAGAAGGTGGAAAGAGAATCCATGAGGAATACAAAGAGAGAAAGAATCGAGGAACTGACAAAAGAACTAAACATCCTCACTAAAGAGGAAAGAGTCACAGACGAGCCAATCAAACAAGACGGAGACCCCAATAAACAACCCGACGACAACACACCTCAAGAAGGAAAAGGAGAAAAACATGAGGAACAACCACTCAAGAAATCAATATTTCACAAACTGGGGAAAACAGAGATACCACAACCATCGAAAAGACAGGAACAACATCTCGGACTAGTAAAACAAAACGGCCCAGACTGGGGCCAGCGTTATCTGGAAGACTATGGTGAATCCGAATACAGGGGGGACAGGGATTATTACCGAAGAGATTGGTCACCAGACTTCAACAAAACAGAACAGTATGATAGATTTCCATGCTTTGCAGGAAGACTGCAGACGTTGAAATTACCACACAAATTCAAACCAGCAAACCACTCCAAATACAATGGAAAAGTGGAACCCAGACAATGGATAAGAGTATATTCCCAATTCATTGAACTCGCAGGAGGAAACAATGACATCAAAGCCTTATACTTTCCAATGACACTCGAAGCCATGACTTTGCAATGGTTTGACAAGCTAAAACCAAGATCAATCAAATATTGAGAGGATTTGCAAGAAGCTTTCTGCAACAACTTTGCAGGAATAATAACGCACCCCATGACAACGGCAGAATTGAAGAATGTGAAACAAAGAAGAGGAGAAACGCTAAGGGAATATTATCGAAGGTTTGGAGAACTCAGAGCTCAAATACATGACATCACCGACAGAGAAGTAATAGAAACGTTTGCAGACGGAATCATAGCAAATTGGTAGTTCAAAGATTACTTCAATGAGAACCCAAGATCTAACGAAGACTTCAAAAGAGCTGTCGAGAAGATGATATCGTCAGAAGAAAGAACTCGACAAAGATTCACCCGAGATTCTCATGAGAACAAAAGACCAGATTTCAGACCAAGTGATAAAAGGCCAAGACAAGACAACATGGTAGCAACAACAGACAACAAAAGAAGGTTTAATGATAATGATAAAGGAGGATACAACAACAATTACAACAACAACAGAAACAACAAATACTCAAACAACAACTACCAGGGCAACAATTATGCAAAAAGGCCAGCAGAGAGAATAGAAGACCTACCCTGCTACATACATCCTCGCGCAGGCCATAAACTAGTCGAATGCGACACTTTTCAACGAAGATTCACAAAGAAAGAAGATACACGAGCAAACAACTCGGAACAGAGAACAAATGAATCTGGGAAGGATACAAAGAAAGCAGAGGGGAATTATCAAGAACCTCAACGACAAATAGCAGTAATCTTTTCTGGAGCATCATATGCAAGAAACAAAAGACAAGAAAAGCTAGCACACATAACCATTATGGCGGCAGAACCAGCTACCCCAAGATATCTAGATTGGTCAGAATACCCAATCCAGTTTACAAGAGAAGACCAATGGACAAGTGCAGGAAATGCTGGCTACTATCCCCTAGTATTGGGACCAACAATAGCAGGGTTAGCGGTATCCAAAGTACTCATTGATGGAGGAGCAGGACTAAACATAATATTCACAGATACCCTGAGGAAGATGAATTTGGACTATGAAGGCATGATCACACCAACAAGTATTCCCTTCTACGGGATAATACCCGGAAAAGCTTCCATACCATTGGGACAAATCACGTTACCAGTCACCTTTGGAACACCAAACAAATATCGAACCGAGTTCATCAAGTTCGAAGTAGCCGACTTCGAATCATGTTATCATGCAATCCTTGGAAGACCAGCACTCACAAGATACATGGCAATACCCCACTACCCATATCTACTGCTCAAGATGTCGACAACAAAACGAGTCCTTTCACTAAAGGGAGATTTAAAAAAGGCATATGATTGTGATGTACAAGTCATACAAATATCAGAAAAATTACAAGATTACAAGGAAAAAGAAGATATTGCGAAGAAGGTTGAGAAAATGAACCTGGACGAAATCCAAATACCGGCAAAGAAGCCAAGCAATTTTACACCTCCAAAAGAAACAACCACGAAGACAATCGACCTACTAACCGGAGATCCAGAGAAGACAACAATAATCAGTGTAAACCTGGATCCCAAATAGGAACTTGCGCTCACCAACTTTCTAAGGGACAACAAAGACATATTCGCATGGAAACCAGCAGACATGCCAGGAGTCCCAAAGGAGTTGGCTGAGCACAAAATTGACACAAACAAAGGATCAAGACCAGTAAAATAGAAGCTACGGAGATTTGCACCAGACAGGAAAGCAGCAATCAAAAAGGAAATTACAAAATTACTAGCAGCAGGATTCATCAGGGAAATAATCAACCCGGACTGGTTAGCTAACCTCGTTTTGGTAGAGAAAAAGAACTCAAAGGAATGGCATATGTGTGTGGATTACACAGATCTTAACAAACATTGCTCAAAAGATTCATATGGCCCACCAAGAATTGACCAAGTCATAGATTCAACAGCTGGATCATCACTACTATCTTTCCTCGACTGCTACTCGGGTACCATCAAATATCACTGAGAGAAGAAGATCAAAGCAAAACATCTTTTATAACACCCTTTGGAGCATACTGCTACACGTCAATGCCATTCGGACTGAAAAACGCAGGAGCAACATATCAAAGAGCAATACAAACTTGTCTAGGAGATCAAATCGGAAGAAACGCTGAGGCATACATTGATGACATAGTAGTCAAAACAAAGGAACCCAAATCACTATTAGAGGACCTAGAAGAGACCTTCAAGAACTTGAAAGCCTGGAAGTGGAAGCTCAATCCCACAAAATGCGTCTTCGGGGTACCATCAGGACAACTAGGTTTCTTAGTCAGCAACAGAGGAATTGAAGCAAGCACAAAACAATTCAAAGCAATAATGGATATGAAGCCACCAAAAAAGATCAAGGACATACAAAAACTCACATGATGTATGGCAGCTCTCAACAGATTCATATCAAAATTGAGAGAAAAAGGACTACCCTTCTTCAAACCTCTAAAAAGGAAAGAGAACTTCGAATGGACAGAAGAGGCAAATCAAGCTTTTTATCAAATTAAAAGAATACTTATCATAATCTCCAGTAATGACACCACCAAGAAATAAGGAGGACATGATGCTATATATCACGGCAACAAAAAAACGTAGTAAGTGCAGCAGTCATCGTGGAAAGAGAAGAACCCGAACACACCTACAAAGTGCAGAGACCAGTATACTACATCAGCGAAGTACTCACAGAGTCGAAAGTCAGATACCCACATGTACAAAAACTACTATATGCAGTACTCATATCATCAAGAAAACTGAGGCATTATTTCCACGAGCACAAAGTAACAGTAGCAACCAACTTTCCATTACAAGACATACTCAGAAATAAAGACGCCATAGGCCGAATATCAAAATGGGCAGTAGAACTCGGATCTCTAAATATAGACTTCAAACCAAGAACAATAATCAAGTCACAGATATTACCCGACTTCATCGCAGAATGGACAGAAATCGCACAAAAAGAACCCGAGCCAATACGGGACCACTAGAAGATGTACTTTGATGGTTCTCTGAAGCTTGGAGGGGCAGGAGCAGGTGTGCTACTGATTTCCCCAGAAGGAAGAAAATTAAAGTATGTGCTACAGATATTATGTCAAGCAACAAATAATGAAGCAGAATACGAAGCGCTCATACATGGGTTAAAAGTAGCAACTACTGGAATCAAAAGAATCCTTGTATATGGTGATTCAGTAGTAGTAATCAATCAAGTAAACAAAGAGTGGGATTGCACAAAAAACAACATGGACGCATACTGTGCAGAAGTAAGAAAACTTGAGAAGAACTTCGAGGGATTAGAAATCCATCACATCTTAAGAGCTTCAAATGTGGCAGCATATATCTTATCTAAATTGGGATCAGACAGAGCAAAGGTACCACCTGGGATATTCATAGAAGAACTCACAAAACCATCAATCCAGGAAATCAGTAAACAAAAAGAAGACCCGATGGACACAGACAAGATAAAAGAACCTGACGCCTCAAGACAGATCCTCACCGTAGAGAGCGATTGGAGGCAACCATACATCGATTATAAAAGTGAAAACAAACTACCCGGTGACAAAGCAGAAGCAACAAGGGTTATAAGGAAGAGCAAAACATACGTCCTCGTAAAAGACAAACTATACAAGAGAGCAGCATCTTCTGGAGTACTATTGAAATGTGTATCTACACAAGAAGGAAAAGAGATATTGGAAGAAATCCACTCGGGATGTTGTGGAAACCATGCAGCGTCTAGAACATTAATCGACAAAGCATTCAAAAGAGGATTCTATTGGCCAACGACACTTAAAGATGCAGAACAATTAGTTAAGACATGCAAAAGTTACCAAATGTTTGCAAGACAATCACATGTTCCAGCACACAATCTAATCTACATACCGCCAGCCTGGCCTTTCTCATGCTGGGGGCTAGATCAAGTAGGACCTCTCAAGAAAGCAAAAGGAGGATTTGAATATATATTTGTGGCAGTAGACAAATTCACCAAATGGATCGAATACAAACCATTAGTCAAATACAGTGCGGAAAAAGCAACAGAGTTCATACAAGACATCATGCACAGATTTGGGATGCCCAACCGTATAATCACAGATCTTGGATCACCGTTTACAGCAAAGGAATTTCAATATTGGGCAAGAGACTGCGGAATAGAGATAGACTATGCATCAGTAGCTCACCCCCAAGCAAATGGACAAGTTGAAAGAGCCAATGGGCTATTATTGCAAGGCCTAAAACCAAGACTATATGAAGACCTAAAAGACTATGGAGGTAAATGGATAGAAGAATTACCAAAAGTGGTATGGGGTTTAAGAACTCAAATCAACAGAGCAACATGATATTCACCTTTCTTCCTGGTATACGAGTCAGAAGCCGTATTACCAGTTGACTTAATATGACAATCACCAAGAATTGAGCAATACGACGAAGGAGAAGTAGAAGAAACAAGACGGCTAGAAATCGACACGATCGAAGAAATAAGAAACAACTCGGTAATACAAAATGCAAGATACCTACAAGGTTTACGAAGACATTACGGCAGAAACATGCATCCAAGAACACTAAAGCCAGGAGATATGGTACTACGACTAATTCAAAAGAAAGAAGGAAGACACAAATTACTCAGCCCTTGGGAGGGTCCTTTTATCATCAAAACAGCAATACAACCCGGAACTTACGAGCTGATGATAGAAGATGGAATTCAGCTAAGCAACACTTGCCATATTAGCCAACTCAAGAAATTTTACAACTAAAGACACAAGATACAAGACTTCAAGAACAAACGATCTACAAGTCTGTCGTTTCGTGAGGCGGCATGACAAACCGACAGTTTGCACAACGAGAGGCACTGTTTGGCATTTTAAGTCAGTTGTTTCGTGAGGCAACTTGACAAACCGACTGCTTTGCACCATGAGCGGCACAATCTGGTTCATATATATAAGTCTACCGTTTCGTGAGGCGGCATGACAAGCTGACAGCTTTGCACCAAGAGCGGCACTGTCTAGCATTTTTAGGTCGGTTGTTTCATGAGGCAACCCGATAAACTGACTGCTTTGCACCAAGAGCGGCACAGTCTGGTTTATATATATAAGTCTACCGTTTCGTGAGGCGGCATGACAAGCTGACAGCTTTGCACCATGAGCGGCACCGTCTAGCATTTTTAAGTCGGTTATTTCGTGAGGCAACCCGATAAACCGACTGCTTTGCACCAAGAGCGGCACAGTCTGGTTCATATATATAAGTCTACCATTTCGTGAGGCGGTATGACAAGCTGACAGCTTTGCACCAAGAGCGGCACTGTCTAGCATTTTAAGTCAGTTGTTTCGTGAGGCAACTTGACAAACCGACTGCTTTGCACCATGAGCGGCATAGTCTGGTTCATATATCTATAAGTCTACCGTTTCGTGAGGCGGCATGACAAATATTAAACTACTCAGCGCAACAAAGAAGATCAGTCTACCTCGACGATATCTAAGATAATCACTTGTACAAAGTGACACAACACAACTGCTTGAAGAGCAGCACGAAACTTGGCGCAACAAAGGCTGCAAGCCGAATACTATCATGTCAGAAAGTGACATTTACTACCCCAACATCAGAAACTACTCGTCCAGAATGACAGTGCTACCTCGAAGCTACTCGGAGGTTATTAAAACGCAAAGACAAAGATCTACAAAACCTAGCTCAGAAGCATTTTATGAGCAACGTCTTCAGCATAATCACCAAGGAATAAATGCCAATAATATTACCCAGAAAGAACTCGGGAATTCAGAAGCATTTTCAAAGCCCAAGACAGAGGCACGGTACTACAAACATCAATCAAAAGAACTCGACAATGGCTCACAAGATCTGGAAAATAAAATACTCATCAAGACAACAAGCAAGTTGACCAGAAGGCAACTTACAGACAAAGCAAGACAAAGGCATCACAATATTAGGACGAAACATGACAATATACTAAGGAAAAATATCATTCAAAGTATATTACAAGACCATCACCCAAGGACAAGTAAATGTTTTTTATCAAGGAGAAGAAGGCAACACTTTCATTTGACCAAATATCTTGCGACAAAGCTCCTAGACTTCAGGCTTTGAAATCTCCCACCTCGCCAAGAGATCGGCGTCCATCGGATCTTCAAGGATTCGGTCCAAAGGCACATCAGGAGAAAGGGCTCGAACAAAAGAAACAACATTGTTTATACAGCGCTCAAACCCATTATCCACAAATTCTCGAAACCGAAGAGGCAGCACAGGAATTAAGGTCTTCAGGCCTTCTTTAGCATCCTCTTCATGACAGACAGCAGCTATGACAGGCTTCACAGCAGCATACAAAGACTTATATCGACCATGAACCTCCGAAAGCTGAGCTTGAGAAGCTTGCTCTGACTTCAAAAGCTGGATAAGACAAACAATTCAGAAAGCTAAGAATAAAAACAATAAAAGACAGAAGACAACAAGCGATCACTAAACTCACAACTTCAATTTTCTTTTCTGAAGATTCAAGACGAAGAGACAAGTCTTTCTTCTCTTCATTCCAAGCCACCGAAGCTTGTTCAGTAGCTACAAATGAGAATATCAAAAAGAGAATCACAAAAATTAGGGAAAATATAAAAATACTTACCAGCTAGCTTATCCTTCAAATCAGAAAGAGCAGCAGATGAAGAAGCTTTCTCTTGCTCCAAAGCAGCCCAAGCCTGAGATAGCTCAAGCTTAACCTTATCAAGATCAGCCCGAAGAATGGTAGAAGACTGACCCTCCGAAGAGGAAGAAGCAGTCAATTCTTGACAAACCTTCTGTGAAAGATAAAGATTAGAGTAAAATACAAACAAACAGACCAAAGAAGAAAAACAAAAGCAAATACCTTTAGTTCAGCACCAAAAGTCATTGATAGATCATTCCAAGAAGAAACAAGCTTCTGACCCGCTCAACTCGACTAAGCTGAACTTCTAGCCCTTGAAGAAGCAAGGGAACCACCGAAGGAGAAATTGGAGCTTTACCCGAGATATTCAACTCGGGAATTTCAAGAAGGGATGCACCAGCTATTGGGGATATTACCTCGACATATCCCCATGGATCTTATGGGCCTACCGACTAGGAGACGGCCCAGCCCACGAGGCCTTGCGGCACGCGACCAGCCCGCCGTGCTCGCCAAGGACTCCGAAGAAGTCTTGCTCGCCAAGGAAGATCCTAGTAGATAGACTCGGATCCCTTGCCATAGGGAACCGATCGTAATCTGTTAGGATATGGAAATTGTAACCCTGCTCCCTGACTATATAAGGTGAGCAGGGACCCCCTCGAAAACTCTCTCACAACCTCTCTCAAATCATCTATAGATCTTGTAACCTAATACGCAAGATCAATCCAGCCATCAAAACACAGGATGTAGGGTATTACGGCGACTTGACGACCTAAACCTGTATAAATCGCCGTGTCTACGCTCTCTGTGTTACGCTTGATCATCGTCGCCACACCTCCGCCTACAATTTACTACCGTAGGGTACCCCCTAGGTAAACTGCGACGCATATTTCGTCGGTAGTTGGCGGGCCAGGTAGGGGGTGTCTGCATCGACATCATGGCTCGTCAAGCGGTTACTTTTTCGGATTCGATGGTCCTCCCGGCGACCGGCACCGTGCTCTAGATCAGGTCTATGTCCTGGACCATCGGATCTACTCCACACGGCGCAGACGCGCCGCCGCCCGTGCGTCGCTCCGCTTCGCCGATACACCACCCGTGAAAGAAGATCGACATCGACGACCTGGTCGACGCCATCGATCGCTCCAGCAGCGGTATCATGGATTGCCTCGACCTCGTGCAGGTGGCACGACGTCGACTCTCCGGCCACCACAACCGCCGACCACGCCGCCGCCGGTCCCTGCCGAAGACGATGGCCATGACGACCAGGGACGTCCGCCCTTCTCCAACAATGCCTTATGGGCTCAGTAATCAAGCCGTTGTTTTCCAGCGCCAAACGTACCGATCGGTCTCCGACCAGATCCCGGCAGCTCCGATCGTGAACACCGTCATCATCTCTCCAATCTCCAGTGACTCCGAGCAGGCAGTGTCCCTCGATGGCACGGTCTTGTCAGGCTCGGTCGCCACCACGAGTCCTGAAACACCTGATTCCTCCGGATCGACCAGCAACTTCCCAAAGTTCCCCCAGGCTTCGGGGGGATGATTTTTCAAGTCTCCGCCGACAGCGCTCCCCGCGATAACGAGACGGAGGCCGATCGTATCGCAAGAGAACAGCGCAACATCGAGCGCGCACAATGGCGCGAACGGGAGCGCATTGAGCAAGCGAAGCGAGACGAGGAGCGCCGCGAATGCGAGCGACTTGGACGTGAATAGCGCGAGCGGGACTAGAGAAATGGAGGTCGCATGCCAGGACGCAATCTCCAGCACAAGTTTGACCAGATAGGCAATGTTCCGGTATACCCAACCCAAGCGCCAACCTGGCCGCAGCAACCTGCGAATTGTCCAAACTCCCACCCACGCCAGAGGTCGAGAAGATAGAAGCCCATCTCATGGCAGCAGTGCTCAAGGTAAACAAAGCGGCTCGCCCAACTGAATTCTCCGACCAGTCCCACAGCAGAAACCACTCCAGAAGCCCTCCGCGGGAGTACAACGAAGATCTCCACCGCGTGACGGTGAAGCCTACGACAACCCTCGGCACGAGCGAACACCGGAGCAGGCACGCCGAAGCCCTCCTCGGGAGTACAGGCGAAGATCCCCCCATGAGACGGTATGGAACCCGGCAACCTCCAGCGTGAACAAACACCGGAGCCGGCGCAACGAAGCCCTCCGAGGGAGTACCGACGCAGATCTCCGCGGTACGATGATAATCATCGACGTGACCTAACACCTCCACCCATTGGGAACTTGCGCCCTCTCTCCCATCGCCTGCGTGCTGTCCGGTGGCCTCTGAATTTCAGAGTAACGTTCGTGGACAAGTACGATGGCAAGGTAAACCCAGAGCAATGGGCATCCACCTATGAGATCACCGTATACGCTTCAGGAGGAAACCAAGACGTCATGGCCAACTACCTACCGGTGATGTTGTCAACCTCAACCAACAGTTGGCTCCAGAAGATCCGCGAAGGCACAATCGATAGCTGGGAACAGCTCAAGGAAATCTTCATCAAGATGTACAAAACCACGTGTGTCCAGCCGGGGACTCGTTATGACTTGGAAAACGTCCGCCAGAGGAGCAACGAGAGTCTCCATGAGTACATCAGGCGTTTCTCCGATAAACGCTTAAGCATCATAGAGATCTCCAATCCAGAGGCCATCACCATCTTCTCCAACGGTCTGCGGGCCGACGAGCTTAGAAACAAATTAGCACGGAAGAATGTGACAACCATAGAAGAACTCATGACGATTGTGAATCCTTATGCCAACCAAGATGACGCAGCATGAAGCAGGGAGAACAGGCGATGCTACTCCCGCTCCCCGGAGCATGAAAGGGACAGGGACCGCCGATCAGACTACCGTAGCGATGGAAGGGCCGATGACTATCGGGACTACCGATCGGGCAACTCCGAGCGTTACCCACAGAGGTACGACCACAGGAGAGACAACCACTACGTCGCCAACACGAACACCAGACCAAAGAAGAACTATGACGCCAGCTACGAGAAGATCCTCGATGGCCCCTGCCCCATACACAAGAACTCCAAGCACTCCATGCGTGACTGCGATCTCCTTGAGTCGACGGTAAACGGAAGAAGCGACAAGAGAGCAAGAAAGGACGACCCTGACAAGGGAAGAGACCAAGAACCACCAGCACCGGAGTTTTGCCCACCATCAATGACGTACTCCATCTTCGGAGGCGTCGTGGTTGTTGAAGGAGAAAGGAGACGCCGTCAGGTACGCAAGGATGTCTACTCGGTAGCAGCAACAGGTGAAAGTTCGAACAACACCCGCCACTTAGACTGGTCAGAACAACCCATCAGCTTCTCCGGAGAAGACGAGTGGACAGATTACAGATACCCCGGCTGTTTCCCGCTCATCGTTGATCCAACCATCGCCACATGCTGCTTCAGGAAGGTATTGGTTGACGGCGGCAGCGCCCTCAACATTATATTCGCCGATGCCTTTCGCCAACTCGAATACTCCAAGAAGGACCTCATGCTCGCGAACTTCTCCTTCTGGGGCATCATCCCGAATAAGGCATCAACACCGGTAGGCCGGATCACCCTCCCTGTACAGTTCGGCAATCAAGACCACTTCAGGGTGGAACACATCACCTTCATTGTTGCCGACTTCGAAATGGCCTACCACGCGATACTGGGCCGACCAACACTCGCCAAGCTTATGGCGGTTCCGCACTACACCTACATGGTGCTCAAGATCCCGACGCAGCAAGGCATCCTCAGCCTCCGTTCCAACCTCAAGATCGCATATGAATGCGAACAGCAGACGATAAACGTCGTCGAGAAGCCCTGTGTCCCAGACACATACAACTCCGAAGACGGTGACAGCCCGACCGCGAAAAAACAGAAGGAAGCAGAGCAACCAACGACCACTTCCAACCCCACCAGCGAACAAATATAGAGGCCGCCAACTCCGAGTAATGCAAGAAGATGTCCTAACATAAGCATAGTTCAGCAAAGTTTGTACTATTTCTTCCCAAAACAATGAATAAAGGTGCTTTGTTTCTCTTGTCTCATCTAACCGAACCTGCTATGTGAACAAAACGCCCACGGCGTATGACGATCTCCGCAAAACGCTCACGGCGTATGACGATCTTCGCAACACGCTCACGGCATAGAGCGACCGCTCCAAAAAAAACACCCACGCCGTTTCACCATCATCATGAAAACATCAATAACATTCGGCGACCACAACAGTGCGGCTACTAACAATCGATGACCTCTCCAAAACACTCCCATAGTGTTCGACGACCTCGCTAAAACGCAATAGGGCGTTTCTCCAAACAGTCTGGCCATAACCAGAAAGCTCCCGAAGCTGGTCTGTCAATGAGTCATAGAGAATAGAAGTAGTTGCCCTAATCATTACGACCACGTTGACAGACCTCCCAAATGATATTTCCTCAACAACCGGGCGGTATCATTTGGGTCGGGAGCCATGAGGTTATGCACCCAGAATCTGTATACGACCACGGAACGGTCGACGACTCTACAAGCAGCATGGCTTTGCGCCCAGCGTCTACAGGAGCGGCCTCCACAGGCCCTAGTCACGCCACGATCGAGCCTCTCGGAAAAAGGCCCTGTCTCTGGTATCATCCTAAGCATACATGAGTTGTTCGCCCTCTGCGCCGTGGATTGCCAGCAACGTGCCTCCTTGGGAGTCCTTATGTATCCTACGCGTGAAGTGGCGCTAGCCCTACGATCTGGACCATTTGAGACCCAAGGCCGAACGTTTCATCGCTACGGCTCACGACTTAACAGGCACGACAGGACATACAAGTGAAACAAAAGCTCACCGCCCCGGATATATTACAGTTTTGTAGTTTTTCACTTATACGTCCTAATACTTGTATCCGAGATACAAATTATCGCTGTCCCGCAGCAAAATAGAACACAAAGATAAAGTCGAGACTCCGAGGCAGAAGAGACCATAGCTAAAGACAAGTTATTCCAATGATTACAGCCTCATCCTACTAATGCGATAAGCGGCCACCTCACTAATGTTCCTAGTCTAGAGATCAAACTCATGCCGAAGCTGACATTGCAGGCTACAGTACATAATGATCTCAGGCGTGTTGGTACCAAAGCGACGGCACTCGTTCCAGACGCACAGGTGAGGACCGACGATGATGACCAAATTGGGCACATCCTCCGGGGCACGAATCCACCACCGCTGCCAGATCTTGTGCATATCGTCACGAGAACGCTCCCGAAGACGACGCAAGCTTCGATCACAAAACCGACCATCTGGAAGAACAGCTCCACCGAGGCAATGAAGGATAGCAAGTGTCTCCGGATTCGCCGAATCAGCGTAATACAACACCATGGCCCTGAAGTACATCGCAACATCATCTCCAGCAGCCACCGCCCTACCAATAAGCTCCTGCCCAACAGGATCCTGCCCCTGCAACATCAACCGCTCCAAACCACGAAAGAACAAGGCCTCCCGGTGGTTGACATTGAGGAAGCGTTGCTCGAAGGCAGTCTCCAGGAAAGGATAGTAAGGCCAGCAAAAGTCCTGAACACGCCGAAGAGACACGAACCGAATCATCGAAGCGTCGTGGCAAAATAGGCGGAAGAGACGGCAGATTGGGCGAATCCTCGCATACTCACGCACATTGTCGCCGCCATCGATCACATGAAGAAGAATCCGAAAGACCAAGTCCTCCGGCAAAGCCAGCAAGGCGGCGAAACCCACCGCAAGGCGAGCGCTGTCTCCCTCCATCTTCGCCGACCAAACCCTAGCACCGACGAACTCTCCTACTCTTTGCCTAAACCTTGCTGGCGACACGCGTGGAGATTATTAACAAGACGGATGGGAATCCTCTCGGATCACCAAGAATATATGGCACCGAATCGCCGGCTATTCGAATTCTAATCGCACTAAGACAAAGAAACACGACCCTTCCCGTTCCGTCAACCATCAGGATAGCCTTTTATACCAAGCGGCGCGGCGCTTCGACATCAAGGGTTTTTGGGAAACCGCAACGATCAAATACGGAACCGCCACGCTACCTACCTTTTGCGCCTAAAAAACGGGCCGATAATCACGTAGATAAAACACGACCCATTTACTTCCTCTCCTTACATATTTACTTACAGTCAATTACATGATTTACGGCTAATAATTTTTCTTTGCAATATCACCAATGCTACAGTCCCGGGGACTAGACGCGCATCTTTGTAATTTTTGCGCAGCAACAGTAGCTGACTACAGTAATCTGGTCGACAAGATTCACAGAGTGGGCAGCACAAACACGCTCGGGGACCACATCGACAGTGACTACGACCCGAGTGTTGTTCGCATTCCCGACCAAGCTCAGGGGCTTCGTCCAACTTCACGCCAAGCAAGGCTCGTGGACTGCGGCTAAGGCATCGAAGGACAATACCCGGGACTGACGCCCGGGGACTGCGAATAAAAACCAAATGACCCTGATGCAAGAACCTCTTCAAGCTCTTTCCATCAGGCTCAAGGACTATGGGTATTCGCAGTCATTTCTTCCTAAACCAGTATTTCAATTCTTTATTCTCTACATACATGATCCTGATACAAGAAGCTCCCATTTCTTAAATCAGGCTCGGGGACTACGGGTATTTGCAGTCGTTTTTTGCAAACTTATGCTTCAATCTTCATTTACATACCTTATACACTATTTTATAAAGCATGGCACCACGTGCATACTTTACCTGCTACCATGCTCGGGGACTAAGTGGGTACACTTCAACTTGCGGTGAATGTACTAATTTTCTTCTCAACAAAGCTCTATTGTTTTTTATGTATTGTTTTTGCAGAGCCTAAGTGGGTACACTTGACCAAGGAAGGACCTTTCAAAAGTTTTTTCTTCTTCAGTACTTCACATTCTTGCAACAAGTAGCCGCAACATCCGGCAAGGCGACCAGCTCGCGCATCAAGCTACGACGTTCCCGACCAGCTCGACCTGGTCAGGAGACTCCTCCGAGCAGCACCTTGACCAGTCACACTGGTCGGGACTCTACGACGACTACTCTGTGTAATGGCGACCAGCTGGAAACCTCTGAGGATGACGCTGCGGGCTCGCTAGAAGAATGCAACGTGCTCGGAGATTTGTTGGGGATATTACCTCGCCATATCCCTAGGGACCTTATGGGCCTACCGACTAGGAGACGGCCCAGCCCGCGAGGCCTTGCGGCACGCGACCAGCCCGCCATGCTCGCTAAGGACTTCGAAGAAGTCTTGCTCGCCAAGGAAGATCCTAGTAGATAGACTCGGATCCCTTGCCATAGGGAACCGATCGTAATCTGTTAGGATATGGAAATTGTAACCCTGCTCCCCGGCTATATAAGACGAGCATGGACCCCCTCAAAAACTCTCTCACAACCTCTCTCAGATGATCTACAGATCTTGTAACCTAATACGCAAGATCAATCTAGCCACTAAAACACAGGACGTAGGGTATTACAGCGACTTGCCGGCCTAAACCTGTATAAATCGCCGTGTCTACGCTCTCTGTGTTACGCTTGATCGTCGTCGCCACACCTCCGCCTACAATCTACTACCGTAGGGTACCCCCTACGTAGACTGCGATGCATATTTCGTCGACACCAGCAGGAGGGGAAGCACCAACCAACTCGGATGTACCAGCAGCATTTGTAGCATCTTCTCATAAAAAATCCCACAAGACAAGTGAAATCAGGACAAAACAAAAGACAGAAAAATAACCACCAGCAAGATGAAGGAACCCTACCATCAGAAATTGAAGCAGGGGTATCAGAAGGAAGCCTAAAGAAAATGAGAACAAGGACATTAGGTAAAGACAATTAAAAATCAAGACATTACATAGGAGATCTGACTTACTTGACCGACTTGCTGAAAGAAGCAGCAACTAAAGCAAACGAAAGTTTGGGAATATCAAAAGAAAAATCGTCATCGAGCAGCGTGGAAAATGAGAGCGGAATAGCCGAAGGAATGGGAGCAGTTTCACTAGAGGGTTGACTAACAGACGACCTACGACTAAGACAATGCTACAATAAGAGAAAGGATATAGAAAGAAGTTACAAAAAACAATGAAGGAACTCACGGATGACGAATAATAGGAGGATCATCATCAGAATACTCCTCACTAAGAGGGACGGATTGGCCGCCTTACAAAAATAAATATAGGACGATAATCAAGAAACTAAACAGACAAAACAACTCGGTTATAAACGAGAACGCTCACCTACAATAATGTTACCTGTGGGGGTGAACGGACGAGGAGAACGACGACGGGTAGCAGGAGGAGGTTGAACAAGCTGAGTAGAAGACTCGGCTTTCCTTTTCCTAGAAACCAGTAAGACTTGAGCTAACCGAGGATCAGGAGAATATGGTACATACCCTTTAGTATTACATAATCCAGAGATCAACTTGGAAGAAGATCCTGAAGCTACAGTAACCTCTGCAGCAGCTTCAGCAGGAACAAAGGCAGCAGGCCCAAAAGGCAAGTCAAGCCTAAAAGAGTGACCATAATCCTAAGCAAAAACCAAAAAGCAGGTTATCAGCAAAGCTTAGTAAAAAAGAAGTCGTTATGAACTAAAATCACTAACCTGAGGAGGATGATTTCCAGCATTATACTCTAAAATCTGAGGAGGAAGAGCAGACACACCACTCCCCAAACGATCAAATATATCCTCATCTGACAACTTAGAACCAGGGATAATCCGAGAAGGATCAGAAGAACTAGTGTACTCAAAGCCAAGATTCTCCCTCTGCATGGGAGGTTGAACTTGGCGACGATAGAAACTGGCAACCAACCCATTGCCAGTCAACCCAGATTGTTTCAAGAAACTTATCCGAGTTAGTAGAGGCTTGATAGCCAAAGACTCAGAAGGAGACAAAGGATCATACCAATAGGGAAGAGAAGTTGGAAGGGTAGCAAGATCAGAAGCAAAGTAAGCATCAGGCTTAGAAATATAGAACCACTTATCTACCCAATCTTTAACCGACTCATAAAGGGTAAAGGGGAAGTAAACGACCTTCATGCCCTGACAGAACTGAACGGCGCAACAACCAAAGGAGCGACTGGGCTTACTCTCATGAAATCAAAGGCGAAAGAAATGATGAAAAAGAAGAAGACAAGGAGGGATACCAATGAACGCTTCGCACAAATGCGCAAACGAAGAAAGAAAAAGAATCCCGTTAGGGGGTAGATGATGAAGTTGGATATCGTAAAAGCGAAGGAACTCCATCAGGAAATCTGACGGAGGGAAGCAGAGTCTGGCACGGACAAAAGGAACAAAAAGAATGTACTGATCAGGAGAAGGGTTGGGAATCACATGCTCACCAGGAACGGAGTAGCCAGAATAAACCCGCCCCTGAAGCAACCCATGGGCAACAAGCAGATCCAAATCCGCCTCTTGAGTCGACGGTTTAGGAGACTGCTTCATTTGACGAGACATCTCGACGTACTCAGGATTCTCTATATGATCCAAGACAGTATCTTCGTCCACAAATTCAGCCTTGTTCTTGTTCCTGTTCTTGTTCTTCTTCACCATCCGGCGGATTGAAGACAACTAGAGCGGCGACGACAGTTAGGGTTTTGCAAGCAAAGGGAAGAGTTTTTTACCGCAAGGTAAAAAAGTAGAGATAATAAAATGGTAGATTTATAAGGAAGCGTTACCTACAGCGGAAAGTACAGTAATTGAAAAATACCATCAATTTCGGGATGGAATCTAAAGTAGTTAGACAACATCTCTCTTTTCAGAATACACAGACAGCTCGCAAAAGAACCCGGTCATTACAAGCAAGATAGATACAAAAATCTCGGAAGATTGAGACAACAATTCTTTGATTCCTCATTTTTCAAATACAAGTCTTGAGTACAGACTAAATATAAAGTTACAAGCAGACAACTGCCGAAAGGAACTAGTACAAGTCGGTAGCTAAGAACCTGGTCGAATTCGAGGTTAGGACAACCCGAACCAAGATTCAATATTGATAGACAGAGCCAAACAACACGAATTTGTGCAATACCCAGCAGAGCAATGCACACCCAAGCTGTCAAAGGTAGTAGAAGCAGAACCCGAAAGCCATTCCAGATTGGTAGCGAGAGACGCAGCAAAACAGTAGTGACCAAATTCAAGTCATACAGATCAACATCAGCACACACCAAAATGACATAGCACAAGACTGTCCAAGGAACGCTTATTCAACCAAGACCGCGAGAACAGTCAGAGAGACTAGATTAGGACACTGGTAGATCAGGCAGCGCAACATGCGATAGCCTCATCACAAGATCTACACCATTTGCCTCAAAACCGCCTACAGCTTGGTCCTACCCTGAAACCAGCTGTCTACTGGTTTCTATCACAAGAGCTACACCATTCACTAGATTACAACCAAGAAAGGGAAGAAAGAAGCCCGGGGGCTCGTCAAGCTCGCCCACTACAATATCCATGATACAACAAAGACCTCTTACAAGGGAGAACAGAAGATATGCGACAAGGAAACCATACTACAACTATTTATAGAACAACAGGTGCACATACACCAGGTCCATGAAGAAAAGACAACAACAACAATAGTACATAAAGGGAGCAGTAAAGGCAAAAGATTCTACAAGGACTACACTGATGAGATACAAACGGCTACAATAAAAGAAGTACATCAGGGTACTAGATAGAGTATCCAGAAGAATATTCCGAGGACAATCATACAACCAGGGACATTCATTGGATACCAAAAACAACTCGGTCAGTAATCTTACAGATACAACAACCAAAAGCTACCAATACAAGGCCAATATGAGCCTCATCTACAACAAAAGATCACAAGTGACAAAATATAAAGGCTGCAACAAGGGTTATATCAGGTTTACCACCAAAGAAGGCCTAATACCCAGACATAAACCTTACAAGTCAAGACAACCCAGAACCTCTACACAGCGTGAAGAAGTACTGGATCTTAGGCAGAAAACCACTCCTAGCAAATAAGATTGGACAACTCCAGCTCTAGCCTTTCCAGCAAGAGCTCGGCGCAAGCATGCACGGCCAGAAAGATAGAGCATACCACGTGTCGGGTACCTAATTTAACGGTACATTCTCAAAAATAATCAACAACCATCTATGGGGGAGCGAGGAGCCCATCGGAGGCAAACCGTCACGGCCCATCGGCCCGCAGGGCGAAAAGCGCGAGGGTCGCCACCTAGTCGGCCCACGAAGGCAGACGTGCCCCGGGCAGACGTGCCCTGGGTAGACGTGCCTTGGGCAGGCTCAACTCCGCCTCGCCCAACGTCCTGAGGGAAGATGTGCCCATATCTCCCTCCACGTCGGCATTTCCTGCCTTAAACCAACCCGTGCCTTCATGGAAAGGCCGTTGGTTCCAGGAGACGTGTCAACAGTAGAGGAAAGACCTCTTTACCCCTATACGAAGGGATAATGTCGCTAGTCCTTAGTTGCCAATGTCGCGCTCTCTATAAGATAAGAACGGAGGTATAGAACCACGTAGAATCGTACACCCCGTATAATCCGGGGCTCATGATAACACTCTAGCTCCTACCCAAACGAAGACATGTCAAGTTCCCCAATCGGGACGGGACGAAGCAAGGCACCTGGACAGGACGGAATCATGCCTCTCGCGAGGCGGAGACAGCCTCACACATCCCCGGCCCCTACAGGATCTCATCGAACGAGAGTACAATGGGTACAGTGGGACCCTCTGAATAACGGAGTCCATTGGCCAAGCGTGGAGGAATCTCACTGTACGCAAAAAGAATTGGGGGAAGGTACAAACGGTGTACCGGCCGACGGAGCTGTAGGCATCCATGCCTCTATCCACTACGGGCTTAACCGGACCCCCCCCCCGTATTCTCCGGTGAAGCGGTGGAAGGCCGACACGACACCCAGCCTCCGACCAAGTACGAAGACAATAAGAATATAGTATTATGGGTACTCTGCATCCTTCTCGGAGAAGGCAAAGACACCGCCTCTCAGGAATATACTCCTCGGTGCACACTTGTAACTCCCCACCCTCCTTGCTACTATAAAAGGAGGGTGAGGGGGGGACGACAATGACAATCAGACAATCGGACAATCGAAGGACAACAAGCATAGAGCTAGAACACACTCATACACCAACGCACTCAGAGACTTGGGGCTCATACCCCCTCTCTCGACCAAGCTTGTAACCCCCTCCAAGCAGAGATAAGGAACACGAGCAGCTACACACTGGACGTAGGGATTTGTTGCCCGAACCAGTATAATCCTCTTGTCTCTTTGTCTCACCATTCGGAACCCGACACGCGTACAAATTTACTTGTTGGTAGTTTCTAAACACCGACACCACGTCAATCAACTCAGGAGCGGCAACGGTTACAGCCCGGAAATCAGCAGACAGATAGAGAAGGCATGGAAGCCACATCACAAGACTTCTTCTACCTGCTATGCCAAACTTTTTAGGAAAATCTAACCGAAGAGTTAGTCTACCTCCAACTCCTTCCACAAGAATTCTTCTACCCACTCAAATACCAGAAGACGGGCACAAGCCGGGGGCTGCTCAGTTTCATTCAGCAGCATGATCATTAAAAGGAAAGAAGAGTGCTCTAGAGATCAAACTACCAGTACAAGCACAACGCAATATATAGCAAGGAAGGACCACCAAAAGCCAAAAGTCACGAGAAAGAAAAGCAAGAAAACAACAAAAGCTGACCAAAGCAAACAGTGAAAGCAAGATTCCACACATCCGTGAAAGCACAGTACCCACCCGTGAACCAAATCAGACAGAAGCAGAGTATTTTAGACCCTTCTACCGAGTTCTTTTTCAAAAGAATTCGGAGAAGGCTCGGGGGCTGGAAATACATACCACACAAAGTTTTTTCTCGGATCCTCCGAATACTTGTACCAAGTAATCAGAGGCTTGGGGGCTACACTCAATGAGTGCACCTCTTACAAAAGGTGCAAGAAGACTACAAGACGAAGACACAAGAGATCATCCCATGATTTTGCTTCAAGAAGAACTCGGCTTGCTTTCAAAACAACCCGACACATTGAAGAAAAATCATGAGATGCTCGGGGGCTTGTCGATGGGATATCCTATAGGGTACCCATAGACCGGCTTACCTGAGTTTTGGGCCTGTTTTCTTTCGGCCCATGAAGGGAGGCGGACAAACGAAACTGAATTCTACTTGGTAAAGACGACAAGACCGAAGCGCGGCTTAGGACTCTAAGTTTATAACCGAGTAGGATTAGAACAATCCTCAGCCAGATCCTGGACTATAAAGGGCTGATGAGGGTACCACCCAAAAATCATCTGAACATACTACGTAACACCCGATACATAGAGCGACACACAACACCTTGTATTACAAGATCAGAGCAATAACAAGCGACTCAACTGGACATAGGGTTATTACTCGAATGTGTCGAGGGCCTGAACCAGTATAAACCGTGTGTCCTTGCGTGTCCAACCACCAAGGTTTCACTATTCGCCGAGGCACGAACTACTGTCTCGGGTAATCCCGTGGCAGTCTATCGGTAGTAAAACATCGACAGGGCCATACCCTCCTCTCTACACATGGTGAAGAAGCCTACAAGCTCTATTCCTTAGATTGTTCTAGGAGTTAGTCTAGAGTGAGAGTTAGAGTTGAGTCAAGCTGCGCTATGGATTTCCGGAGTTGTCTTCTGGAAAGTCTGGTATAGCTCTTGTATCTTTCCTTCTTTGTAAGACTTTATCTTATTCAATATATATCTTTCTCTCTACTTTACTCAGTATTTACTTTGAGCATTACTATACTAGATATAGTCTTGTTATATGCTTTTGCTCTTTAATAGCCTTTTCATCAATAGTCTGTGATCCTTGTGACCTTTCCTGTATGCGATCATTGCCTGTCATAGGGTGCTTTGATTATAGATCGTAGTCAAAGTAGTAAGTTGTGTGTAAGAGTGGTGCTTATACATCATCTTACCCTTGGTTACCGCTTGCTGCATGGATTGTTTGTGGTAGCTAGCAAGAGGTGACATACTTGTCTA
>CM039139.1:5764131-6073581 GCA_022036555.1 Microstegium vimineum | reverse complement strand
AACTTGTCGAGGTGTCATGTTATCGCATGTGGAGGCTATGATAAAAATTTGGAAATGTTTCGAGCATGTGGTAACGTCCGGCGCGTAAAACCCTGACATCTCACACATACGATAGCATTGTAACACATATGGAGACGTGTGGGTTTTAGACATTTGTCGTGACAACTTTCTCCAAACCTTCTCATTTTTTTATCACAACCTATACATGTGCTAACATGACACCTCGACAAGTTTTGTAATTTTCAGACTTTGTTTGTATTTTAAAAAATTAAAAATTACTTTTTCGCCAAGTTCCTCGTCATTTTATTTGAACCAGATGCTCGAAATTTAACGTGAGTTTTTGCATAGGGACTAAACATACACCAGAGACCATGAATAATATTTTTCGTAGCATAAATTTTCATTATTGGATGCACCTGCAGTTCAAATTTGAAATATTCGAAGAAAATCAACAAAAACAAATAAATGAATAAAAACTATATAAAAAAGTCAAAATTGATACAAATTTGACAATTGAGTTTAAAATAATGTATTGTAGCAGAAAAAAAAAATTGGTTTCTGTCTAAACACTAAAACTGTAGTCGGCGGGTTCCAATAACCCCCCTCGTGCGTCACCTGATTCCGGACATGTGTGGGTTACACCACCCTCGACGCAGAGGCCAGATGGTTCGGGAGGTTGGGGAGGTTGGTGAGTTGACGTGGACTTTGATTGTGGACTTGTGGACTTGGACTTTGATTGTGGACTTGATTGTCGTCAAACTTGTGGAATTATTGGATTTGGACTTTTAATGATCTATGTGATATTTGTGATATATATGTGATATTTGTGAGATATTTCTACTGTTGAATATATATAATATATATATATATATATATATATAATATATATATATATAATATATATTGTATGCATGGAAAGCAAGAAACATAATAAACAACAATTCCCAGAAATTCCAGGTCTTTGCCGAGGGCCTTAACCATAGCCCTCGGCAAAGACCAGTTTTTTATTTTTCTGGGAATTACTTTGCCGAGGGCTATGGTTAAGGCCCTCGGCAACGAAATTCCAAAAAAAAAACCAAAAAAAGTTCTTTGCCGAGGGCCTTCCTAGAGCACTCGGCAAAGACTCCGTGGAAAATGACACGGCAGCTAACGGCTACTTTTCTTTGCCGGGGGCCGCCTTAGCCCTCGGCAAAGGATTTGCCGAGTGCCCGATAAAAGGCCCTCGGCAAAGACTCCTTCGCCGACGATTTTTTTTACCGAGAGCTCTTTGGGCTTCGCCGAGGGCTTAAGAGCCTTTGCCGAGGGCTTCTGGCCCTCGGCAAAGGCCCTGCGTCCAGTAGTGTGTTTTTTCGTTTTGCTGAAGTTTAGCTTATATTGAATGTTTATTCTGATTTGTTATGAGAGGAAAATATTGTTTGTTCAGTAAAAAGTACAATTGAAGTAGTGCTGACAAGCAGGACCATCACAAAATTGTTAGCAAGAAAGTGTGTGGGATCAGTTTACATGGACAAGGGCATGGTAGTCGAAATACTTCTGGTCGCTAAAGTGTGATGTTTCAACGTTCAGTACCAGTTCCGGCTCCAAACACAACTTTAGCTAAGAACATTTACTACCATAGTATATCTCCATTGATACCACGAATAAACAGTTGTCCATTTTCACAAATATCATTAGCTCTACACTTTTCATAAACAGTATCTAATAGTCCATGGTATCCAAGGTGCACTTTTCATAAATTGCCTATTATATTATTAGCTTTGCTCATAATTATTCACTTTATGATCTTTTTTGTGGGGGAGGGGGCTACAACCGTGATTTGTGATGCAATGACCCGAGGCAATCTAATAGGTGGCACTCGAAGGAACTCGACAAAATGACTTGGTAAGAATGTAAGGTTATTAGTGACTATGTACTATTCCTCTGTAGTAGATGGGGAGGGGGGTAGGGGTATTTTTTTTGGTAATACAAGTACTCTTCTAGTAAAAAAAACTAGATATAAGATGGTTTAGCTTTTCTATATACATATTTTGAAAATAAAGGATAGCAAAATAAAATGCTAGTAGTAAGTACTCTCCATTCCAAATCATAAGATATTTTTTTAATGCAATTTTTTTTTGCTATAAACTCAAATATAAACAATGTATGGATACATAGTAAAAATAAAAAAATTTAAAGACTGTCATTATAATTTTGCTAAATTAGAGATATGTCATTCTAGCCCATATGTTATTGACTTATGTGAACCCCACATGTCAGTGAGAATGTGACATACTAATGACATATCTCCAACTTTGTAAAATTATAATGATACTGTTCAAATTATCCTAAAAATAATATATCTAGACAAGTCAAGTCATCTTATAATTTGGAATATGGAGAATAATACTATAATTAACATGACCTAGTTAGTAGTAGTAACTGTTAGAGCTAGCATTGTGGCAACGTTTTATAATCAAACATTTCTTATGAATGCAGTAAGGAAAATAATGCCATTTAGAGTACTTAGTAATAAGGGGAAAAATGCAATAAGGAAAATATTACCTCTTAGTAAGTACTATTAGCTCTATCCTAAAAAGGATGTAATTATGATATTCGTGCAAGTTAAAGTGCTTCATGCTTGACCATGTTTATAATAAATAGTATTTACATTTATGTATCTAAATTAATTTATAATAAAAATATATTTCATAATTAATCTGATGATATATATTTGATATATATATATATATATATATAATCTATATATAATTAATTAGATTTGATGTACTAAATCATGACACTATTCTAGAATTCCATTCAATTCTTTGCAGAGATTATTTGAAGCCTGCTATCTAACTAAATAAATAGCTTACAATCATTTGGGTTGTATTTAAACAACGTGTTCATTGTTTGACGTTGTCTTTAACTGTATCATACATACGAGTAGTAAAGGAATTAGCACTACACTACCCCATTTTGTACGCACATCTCTGGTAGCGTCGAATGGGATTTCTTTTGCACGGACCACAGCGACAACGAGTGAATGCGCATCAACCATTTCTCCTGCCGCCGGCTGCCGTTGCCGTATCTATCGGACCCCACTGGCTCTGCTATCAATTGGGGTCTGCGGATTTGAATGCTAAACGTGGATGGCCGGGCCCAGACGACGTTCCCGGCGAGAGCTACATGATCGGCCGAGGCGAGCGAGGTCCGTCCGATTAGCCAAAGAGAACGTACCTTGATGCGCCGTTATGGTCCAGTCCAGGCACCTCCTGTCCTTTAACCTCGTTTTCCCCATGGGTAATGGGTTGCATGCATACCTTCTGGCAAAGTGGCATCTGCTCGTCACTGACGGTGACGGCCACCTGTCCAAAGATTCATGGGTTTGCCTGCTTTGAGTGTCAGATTCCGTCCTCCTCAGTGAATCATTGAGGGGAATCATGCAGAACGCTGCTGTGTTTAGATGCTGAAAAGTTGCTGAAAAAAATCTTGTAATACTTTTCGTTTGTATTTGATAATTAGTATCAATCATAGATTAATTAGGCTTAAAAGATTCGTCTCGCAAAGTTAAAGCAAATTGTACAATTAATTTTTGATTTTGTCTACATTTAATACTCCATACATATACCGTAAGTGCCCGTTCCGTTTCTCACACGTGCGCACTGCGCCCGTTCTCAGACAGGGAGCTGGGTTTTGTACCATGCACATGCTCACTCTCATTGCGTCTTGTCGTTTACTATACCCGACTGTGCGACCAGGACCAAATTCATGATGTTTCTGGGAAACCATATATTTCAGGGACCATTTGTTGAACTACCCGACAGGCTGTCCCCGGCTGCTATTTCATCTCATGAGTTGCAGCAGCTCTTCTACTGTATTTTGGTATAGGACGTGCACTGTTAATAACTTTACGAGCTTGCGTCGTGAGTGGGCGGTCAAACCAATTAGGACTATGTGATCCCTAATTGGACATGTACTACTACTTCTTAGTAAAAAAAACGGCTTTAATAAAACCGGATAAAACTCATGCTCTTGGAGTGTAGAGGAATACATAGGAAGGAGAGTGTGCGAAAATTTCGACTCTTTAATATTAGGTTAGTAAACTTGCCCGTGCATACTCAATACATTTGGAAATCAAACTCCATCTTGATCACATACAGGACATGGAGAGTGAGAGGGCACCTTGTAAAGTAAAAAGGTGGGAAGAAGAATCCCTTCACTCATTCAATATTTTTGGATGATGATATTACCAAATTATCTATCATTGTCACATTAGCCCTCTGTATATGTTGGGAAGATCGAGAAATGAACTCTTGGATTGTATAGCATGTACAGGAGGCCTTGAAGAATTGACAAATTAAGTCTAACAATGTAGCATAGTCATGGCTGTTTTTTTTTTGTTTCTGCCCATATATGTACTAATTCAAAGTTAAAGAATCTTGGGAGGCCTTGTATGATGGGTGCTTTCTATTACAGTGCATATCTAGTGGAAGTTCTCTCTATGGGCTGAAAGTGACAAGAAGTATGGTGCACTGAGTTTATCATCTGAAGATGTTGGTCAAGTTTTTGCAATTACAGGTAATTTTTTTCACTGTTATTCATGTTTTAAGGCGACAAGGTAAGCACAAAGATATCCCCTTTTATAAGTATTTGGCTAGGCTGTCTTTGTGCTTGTACTGCTATGATTTGGGGTAGATTATTCGTGTGAAAATGAACCCAAGGTTAGAATATTGCTGAATATTCTTGACCAACTGCTAGTTATCAAAAACAAGTTTGGATATACACTCTTGCAATTCTGAAAACAACTGCTAATCTAATGTTCAGTTTATATTTCAGTTATGAATAATATTGATCAGCTGCTAGTTATGAAGACAACATGTTTAAATATGTATGGAAGAATGGTAGTCCAAACATTATAGTGTTAGTGTAGCAGTATCTATCTGGATGTTAATGTTAGTGCAGTCCAAGCATTCTCAAATTTACTGTGAGTTTCCTTCCAACATTATATTTTACTTGTGTGAATAAAACTAAGAGTTGCATCGTAGTGCTTAGATATAGTTTTTGATCCTGATGCCTTCTTACTGAATTTTCCTACTAACCGAATGTGTTTGTGTGAATCCTATCTCTTGTGCTAGTTTAGTTGTCAAGCTCAAATCTCACTTTGTTCTTTCAAAACTCTTGAAAAATGCTCACTTACAGAAGTTTTTCATTGATAATGATAATGAAAAGCCATGCGTCCTCGCGCTCACGGTTAGCACTCTAGTTTTTAATTTAAGTATTTTAGGTTGCTAATTTATAAAAAAAAGATTGCGGAGACTAAATGCTGGTTAAAATATGATAGACTGCCACTTCACTTTGGTTGATAGTTTGTACACATGTATCCTGTTTTTCTTACAACTTTAGGTGGGTTCGGCTAGTTGTCAGATTTATGTTTGCTGCAATCCTTGTGCTGTAGCTGGTTACTAATTGTTAGTATCGGGCTATTAGCTCCCTGTTGAGAGTTGTGCAGGTATCTGTTGAGCACAATGTCCAACAAATAGCATTTAAAATTCTAGCAAAGTTTCAGGATGTGCATGGAGGCACCAGAGAGCAGGCAGCGTAAGAATGCCTGACAAGCATGCACAAGGAATTGAAATAATGTATTGAAGGAGACTACGGGCAAACCTGAGATCCACTTAGGTGCAGTATAGGTCTCTGCTAATCTGATTGTCGAGTACTAATTGAAGCAGCTAGAGAAACTGAGATGTAGATGATTAGGACTTATTTTGACAGATTGCACATGTTCGTTAAATCGAGTTACATGTATCGCTGGGTGTTGGCACAAAATATGGTCTACTTTTATATAACTAAAATGATATCACCAACCTCAGGATCAAGGATAAACAAACATATCATGAGCATATTTTATCAAATAACCAGTTTCACATGTCCATGAGTGTTTGAATACAGGAATGAGTAAATGGAGCAAAGGAGAGCTAGTGGGGCCCACATAGGAGGTCGGCCGACCACCCTATGGGTCCACCAGCTCTCCCCTCTCGGCCATGATCCAAGAGAAGCACTCCAGAGTGATTTCCAACTCTTGGATCACTCTGTGCTTTCTCTCAACGGCTCACAAGCATAGCACATGGATCCATAGCCCACACCAAGGAGATAAACATCACAACCACCTCAGAAGTAGCAATTAACATCAATGACAAGTGGGGCCAGCATCAGGACGACTGAGGTGGGCCAGAACCCCTAGAGGGGGGTCGGCCGACCATGCCCTGGGTCCACCTAGTTCCCACCTGGTCACCTGACCAGTGGGCCACTTCCAGAGGCCAGAGGAGGGCCCACCTGCCATAGGGGTGGTCGGCCGACCGCCCCCCTAGGTCGGTTTGGCCCCTCCAACCGTCATACCACTCTACACATGGTGGAAATCACCACCATCCACCCTTGGTCGGTTCAAGGGTCGGTTGGATCCAAGGGTGGAGGATTGAAGGCCCTGGATCGCTGACGTGGCGCTGGAGTAGCCCCTACTCCATCCCCCACTATAAATAGAGGGCCTGTCGATGGGATATCCTATAGGGTACCCATAGACCGGCTTACCTGAGCTTTGGGTCTGTTTCCTTTCGGCCCACGAAGGGAGGCGGACAAACGAAACCAAATTCTACTCGGTAAAGACGACAAGACCGAAGTGTGGCTTAGGACTCTAAGTTTGTAACCGAGTAGGATTAGAACAATCCTTAGCCAGATCCTGGACTATAAAGGGCCGATGAGGGTACCACCCAAAAATCATCTGAACATACTACGTAACACCCGATACGTAGAGCGACACACAACACCTTTTATTACAAGATCAGAGCAATAACAAGCGACTCAACTGGACGTAGGGTTATTACTCGACTGTGTCGAGGGCTTGAACCAGTATAAACCGTGTGTCCCTGCGTGTCCAACCGCCAAGGTTTCACTATTCGCCGAGGCACGAACTACTGTCTCGGGTAATCCCGTGGCAGGCTTTCGGCGAATTTTTTCTTGAAAGCTTGGTGGACCACGACCTCAAGATGACGAAATCGACGGAATCAACATTTTTCTTCGGATCATGGATCTGCAAGATCAACGACGATGGAAAGATTCAAAGCCGACTCCGAGAAGGAGTTGATCAAGATCTCCAAGAACTAAATCAAAAGACCCAAAAACTCACAATTTCGAAACCAACCAGACCAACAGATGAAGATGGATATGAAACTGACTCGGAGAAGGAGACTTAACCATATACCGACTCCGAGACTAACACGGAAAGACTAAGCACCAACCAAGTCGGAATACGCAACCGAGCCGTAAGCAGGAACAACTCGGAAACAATCAAGTACTCGGTTCCATACGGACTACACAATTCTGCATCCACATACGAGAAATTTCTTCGAAAGAGGATGACAAGAAGCTTAACTCTGAAAGGCGCTCAAGAAGGAATGATTATGTCAACAACTCTAGAAGGATGTATCGTGCATTGGCCAAACCAATCCCCGAAAATTCAAGGCTAAGGTACAGAACTACCGTTCCAAATAGGAAAAGAACTCGGACTTTACCAAGGATCATCATGTGAGACAAGAAGGAGAAGCCAACAAACAAAAAGAACTCAGAGGTCACATACGATATACATGGCGGAGCTAGAACCTTACCTAGAACCACCACAAATACCCGATGAATCAGAAGGGGATATCTCGGACGATGAGGAAGGCGACGACAATGAGACTAATGATCACAAGGCTGCAAGGCTGAAAAAGAATAAGGCTAGAGCAGGAAGAAGAAATCGAGCCGCTCAGAGAAAACAAGTCTGGAACAAATACAAAGCGGAATTGACAGAATACAACAAGAAGAAGGTGGAAAGAGAATCCATGAGGAATACAAAGAGAGAAAGAATCGAGGAACTGACAAAAGAACTAAACATCCTCACTAAAGAGGAAAGAGTCACAGACGAGCCAATCAAACAAGACGGAGACCCCAATAAACAACCCGACGACAACACACCTCAAGAAGGAAAAGGAGAAAAACATGAGGAACAACCACTCAAGAAATCAATATTTCACAAACTGGGGAAAACAGAGATACCACAACCATCGAAAAGACAGGAACAACATCTCGGACTAGTAAAACAAAACGGCCCAGACTGGGGCCAGCGTTATCTGGAAGACTATGGTGAATCCGAATACAGGGGGACAGGGATTATTACCGAAGAGATTGGTCACCAGACTTCAACAAAACAGAACAGTATGATAGATTTCCATGCTTTGCAGGAAGACTGCAGACGTTGAAATTACCACACAAATTCAAACCAGCAAACCACTCCAAATACAATGGAAAAGTGGAACCCAGACAATGGATAAGAGTATATTCCCAATTCATTGAACTCGCAGGAGGAAACAATGACATCAAAGCCTTATACTTTCCAATGACACTCGAAGCCATGACTTTGCAATGGTTTGACAAGCTAAAACCAAGATCAATCAAATATTGAGAGGATTTGCAAGAAGCTTTCTGCAACAACTTTGCAGGAATAATAACGCACCCCATGACAACGGCAGAATTGAAGAATGTGAAACAAAGAAGAGGAGAAACGCTAAGGGAATATTATCGAAGGTTTGGAGAACTCAGAGCTCAAATACATGACATCACCGACAGAGAAGTAATAGAAACGTTTGCAGACGGAATCATAGCAAATTGGTAGTTCAAAGATTACTTCAATGAGAACCCAAGATCTAACGAAGACTTCAAAAGAGCTGTCGAGAAGATGATATCGTCAGAAGAAAGAACTCGACAAAGATTCACCCGAGATTCTCATGAGAACAAAAGACCAGATTTCAGACCAAGTGATAAAAGGCCAAGACAAGACAACATGGTAGCAACAACAGACAACAAAAGAAGGTTTAATGATAATGATAAAGGAGGATACAACAACAATTACAACAACAACAAAACAACAAATACTCAAACAACAACTACCAGGGCAACAATTATGCAAAAAGGCCAGCAGAGAGAATAGAAGACCTACCCTGCTACATACATCCTCGCGCAGGCCATAAACTAGTCGAATGCGACACTTTTCAACGAAGATTCACAAAGAAAGAAGATACACGAGCAAACAACTCGGAACAGAGAACAAATGAATCTGGGAAGGATACAAAGAAAGCAGAGGGGAATTATCAAGAACCTCAACGACAAATAGCAGTAATCTTTTCTGGAGCATCATATGCAAGAAACAAAAGACAAGAAAAGCTAGCACACATAACCATTATGGCGGCAGAACCAGCTACCCCAAGATATCTAGATTGGTCAGAATACCCAATCCAGTTTACAAGAGAAGACCAATGGACAAGTGCAGGAAATGCTGGCTACTATCCCCTAGTATTGGGACCAACAATAGCAGGGTTAGCGGTATCCAAAGTACTCATTGATGGAGGAGCAGGACTAAACATAATATTCACAGATACCCTGAGGAAGATGAATTTGGACTATGAAGGCATGATCACACCAACAAGTATTCCCTTCTACGGGATAATACCCGGAAAAGCTTCCATACCATTGGGACAAATCACGTTACCAGTCACCTTTGGAACACCAAACAAATATCGAACCGAGTTCATCAAGTTCGAAGTAGCCGACTTCGAATCATGTTATCATGCAATCCTTGGAAGACCAGCACTCACAAGATACATGGCAATACCCCACTACCCATATCTACTGCTCAAGATGTCGACAACAAAACGAGTCCTTTCACTAAAGGGAGATTTAAAAAAGGCATATGATTGTGATGTACAAGTCATACAAATATCAGAAAAATTACAAGATTACAAGGAAAAAGAAGATATTGCGAAGAAGGTTGAGAAAATGAACCTGGACGAAATCCAAATACCGGCAAAGAAGCCAAGCAATTTTACACCTCCAAAAGAAACAACCACGAAGACAATCGACCTACTAACCGGAGATCCAGAGAAGACAACAATAATCAGTGTAAACCTGGATCCCAAATAGGAACTTGCGCTCACCAACTTTCTAAGGGACAACAAAGACATATTCGCATGGAAACCAGCAGACATGCCAGGAGTCCCAAAGGAGTTGGCTGAGCACAAAATTGACACAAACAAAGGATCAAGACCAGTAAAATAGAAGCTACGGAGATTTGCACCAGACAGGAAAGCAGCAATCAAAAAGGAAATTACAAAATTACTAGCAGCAGGATTCATCAGGGAAATAATCAACCCGGACTGGTTAGCTAACCTCGTTTTGGTAGAGAAAAAGAACTCAAAGGAATGGCATATGTGTGTGGATTACACAGATCTTAACAAACATTGCTCAAAAGATTCATATGGCCCACCAAGAATTGACCAAGTCATAGATTCAACAGCTGGATCATCACTACTATCTTTCCTCGACTGCTACTCGGGGTACCATCAAATATCACTGAGAGAAGAAGATCAAAGCAAAACATCTTTTATAACACCCTTTGGAGCATACTGCTACACGTCAATGCCATTCGGACTGAAAAACGCAGGAGCAACATATCAAAGAGCAATACAAACTTGTCTAGGAGATCAAATCGGAAGAAACGCTGAGGCATACATTGATGACATAGTAGTCAAAACAAAGGAACCCAAATCACTATTAGAGGACCTAGAAGAGACCTTCAAGAACTTGAAAGCCTGGAAGTGGAAGCTCAATCCCACAAAATGCGTCTTCGGGGTACCATCAGGACAACTAGGTTTCTTAGTCAGCAACAGAGGAATTGAAGCAAGCACAAAACAATTCAAAGCAATAATGGATATGAAGCCACCAAAAAAGATCAAGGACATACAAAAACTCACATGATGTATGGCAGCTCTCAACAGATTCATATCAAAATTGAGAGAAAAAGGACTACCCTTCTTCAAACCTCTAAAAAGGAAAGAGAACTTCGAATGGACAGAAGAGGCAAATCAAGCTTTTATCAAATTAAAAGAATACTTATCATAATCTCCAGTAATGACACCACCAAGAAATAAGGAGGACATGATGCTATATATCACGGCAACAAAAAAACGTAGTAAGTGCAGCAGTCATCGTGGAAAGAGAAGAACCCGAACACACCTACAAAGTGCAGAGACCAGTATACTACATCAGCGAAGTACTCACAGAGTCGAAAGTCAGATACCCACATGTACAAAAACTACTATATGCAGTACTCATATCATCAAGAAAACTGAGGCATTATTTCCACGAGCACAAAGTAACAGTAGCAACCAACTTTCCATTACAAGACATACTCAGAAATAAAGACGCCATAGGCCGAATATCAAAATGGGCAGTAGAACTCGGATCTCTAAATATAGACTTCAAACCAAGAACAATAATCAAGTCACAGATATTACCCGACTTCATCGCAGAATGGACAGAAATCGCACAAAAAGAACCCGAGCCAATACGGGACCACTAGAAGATGTACTTTGATGGTTCTCTGAAGCTTGGAGGGGCAGGAGCAGGTGTGCTACTGATTTCCCCAGAAGGAAGAAAATTAAAGTATGTGCTACAGATATTATGTCAAGCAACAAATAATGAAGCAGAATACGAAGCGCTCATACATGGGTTAAAAGTAGCAACTACTGGAATCAAAAGAATCCTTGTATATGGTGATTCAGTAGTAGTAATCAATCAAGTAAACAAAGAGTGGGATTGCACAAAAAACAACATGGACGCATACTGTGCAGAAGTAAGAAAACTTGAGAAGAACTTCGAGGGATTAGAAATCCATCACATCTTAAGAGCTTCAAATGTGGCAGCATATATCTTATCTAAATTGGGATCAGACAGAGCAAAGGTACCACCTGGGATATTCATAGAAGAACTCACAAAACCATCAATCCAGGAAATCAGTAAACAAAAAGAAGACCCGATGGACACAGACAAGATAAAAGAACCTGACGCCTCAAGACAGATCCTCACCGTAGAGAGCGATTGGAGGCAACCATACATCGATTATAAAAGTGAAAACAAACTACCCGGTGACAAAGCAGAAGCAACAAGGGTTATAAGGAAGAGCAAAACATACGTCCTCGTAAAAGACAAACTATACAAGAGAGCAGCATCTTCTGGAGTACTATTGAAATGTGTATCTACACAAGAAGGAAAAGAGATATTGGAAGAAATCCACTCGGGATGTTGTGGAAACCATGCAGCGTCTAGAACATTAATCGACAAAGCATTCAAAAGAGGATTCTATTGGCCAACGACACTTAAAGATGCAGAACAATTAGTTAAGACATGCAAAAGTTACCAAATGTTTGCAAGACAATCACATGTTCCAGCACACAATCTAATCTACATACCGCCAGCCTGGCCTTTCTCATGCTGGGGGCTAGATCAAGTAGGACCTCTCAAGAAAGCAAAAGGAGGATTTGAATATATATTTGTGGCAGTAGACAAATTCACCAAATGGATCGAATACAAACCATTAGTCAAATACAGTGCGGAAAAAGCAACAGAGTTCATACAAGACATCATGCACAGATTTGGGATGCCCAACCGTATAATCACAGATCTTGGATCACCGTTTACAGCAAAGGAATTTCAATATTGGGCAAGAGACTGCGGAATAGAGATAGACTATGCATCAGTAGCTCACCCCCAAGCAAATGGACAAGTTGAAAGAGCCAATGGGCTATTATTGCAAGGCCTAAAACCAAGACTATATGAAGACCTAAAAGACTATGGAGGTAAATGGATAGAAGAATTACCAAAAGTGGTATGGGGTTTAAGAACTCAAATCAACAGAGCAACATGATATTCACCTTTCTTCCTGGTATACGAGTCAGAAGCCGTATTACCAGTTGACTTAATATGACAATCACCAAGAATTGAGCAATACGACGAAGGAGAAGTAGAAGAAACAAGACGGCTAGAAATCGACACGATCGAAGAAATAAGAAACAACTCGGTAATACAAAATGCAAGATACCTACAAGGTTTACGAAGACATTACGGCAGAAACATGCATCCAAGAACACTAAAGCCAGGAGATATGGTACTACGACTAATTCAAAAGAAAGAAGGAAGACACAAATTACTCAGCCCTTGGGAGGGTCCTTTTATCATCAAAACAGCAATACAACCCGGAACTTACGAGCTGATGATAGAAGATGGAATTCAGCTAAGCAACACTTGCCATATTAGCCAACTCAAGAAATTTTACAACTAAAGACACAAGATACAAGACTTCAAGAACAAACGATCTACAAGTCTGTCGTTTCGTGAGGCGGCATGACAAACCGACAGTTTGCACAACGAGAGGCACTGTTTGGCATTTTAAGTCAGTTGTTTCGTGAGGCAACTTGACAAACCGACTGCTTTGCACCATGAGCGGCACAATCTGGTTCATATATATAAGTCTACCGTTTCGTGAGGCGGCATGACAAGCTGACAGCTTTGCACCAAGAGCGGCACTGTCTAGCATTTTTAGGTCGGTTGTTTCATGAGGCAACCCGATAAACTGACTGCTTTGCACCAAGAGCGGCACAGTCTGGTTTATATATATAAGTCTACCGTTTCGTGAGGCGGCATGACAAGCTGACAGCTTTGCACCATGAGCGGCACCGTCTAGCATTTTTAAGTCGGTTATTTCGTGAGGCAACCCGATAAACCGACTGCTTTGCACCAAGAGCGGCACAGTCTGGTTCATATATATAAGTCTACCATTTCGTGAGGCGGTATGACAAGCTGACAGCTTTGCACCAAGAGCGGCACTGTCTAGCATTTTAAGTCAGTTGTTTCGTGAGGCAACTTGACAAACCGACTGCTTTGCACCATGAGCGGCATAGTCTGGTTCATATATCTATAAGTCTACCGTTTCGTGAGGCGGCATGACAAATATTAAACTACTCAGCGCAACAAAGAAGATCAGTCTACCTCGACGATATCTAAGATAATCACTTGTACAAAGTGACACAACACAACTGCTTGAAGAGCAGCACGAAACTTGGCGCAACAAAGGCTGCAAGCCGAATACTATCATGTCAGAAAGTGACATTTACTACCCCAACATCAGAAACTACTCGTCCAGAATGACAGTGCTACCTCGAAGCTACTCGGAGGTTATTAAAACGCAAAGACAAAGATCTACAAAACCTAGCTCAGAAGCATTTTATGAGCAACGTCTTCAGCATAATCACCAAGGAATAAATGCCAATAATATTACCCAGAAAGAACTCGGGAATTCAGAAGCATTTTCAAAGCCCAAGACAGAGGCACGGTACTACAAACATCAATCAAAAGAACTCGACAATGGCTCACAAGATCTGGAAAATAAAATACTCATCAAGACAACAAGCAAGTTGACCAGAAGGCAACTTACAGACAAAGCAAGACAAAGGCATCACAATATTAGGACGAAACATGACAATATACTAAGGAAAAATATCATTCAAAGTATATTACAAGACCATCACCCAAGGACAAGTAAATGTTTTTTATCAAGGAGAAGAAGGCAACACTTTCATTTGACCAAATATCTTGCGACAAAGCTCCTAGACTTCAGGCTTTGAAATCTCCCACCTCGCCAAGAGATCGGCGTCCATCGGATCTTCAAGGATTCGGTCCAAAGGCACATCAGGAGAAAGGGCTCGAACAAAAGAAACAACATTGTTTATACAGCGCTCAAACCCATTATCCACAAATTCTCGAAACCGAAGAGGCAGCACAGGAATTAAGGTCTTCAGGCCTTCTTTAGCATCCTCTTCATGACAGACAGCAGCTATGACAGGCTTCACAGCAGCATACAAAGACTTATATCGACCATGAACCTCCGAAAGCTGAGCTTGAGAAGCTTGCTCTGACTTCAAAAGCTGGATAAGACAAACAATTCAGAAAGCTAAGAATAAAAACAATAAAAGACAGAAGACAACAAGCGATCACTAAACTCACAACTTCAATTTTCTTTTCTGAAGATTCAAGACGAAGAGACAAGTCTTTCTTCTCTTCATTCCAAGCCACCGAAGCTTGTTCAGTAGCTACAAATGAGAATATCAAAAAGAGAATCACAAAAATTAGGGAAAATATAAAAATACTTACCAGCTAGCTTATCCTTCAAATCAGAAAGAGCAGCAGATGAAGAAGCTTTCTCTTGCTCCAAAGCAGCCCAAGCCTGAGATAGCTCAAGCTTAACCTTATCAAGATCAGCCCGAAGAATGGTAGAAGACTGACCCTCCGAAGAGGAAGAAGCAGTCAATTCTTGACAAACCTTCTGTGAAAGATAAAGATTAGAGTAAAATACAAACAAACAGACCAAAGAAGAAAAACAAAAGCAAATACCTTTAGTTCAGCACCAAAAGTCATTGATAGATCATTCCAAGAAGAAACAAGCTTCTGACCCGCTCAACTCGACTAAGCTGAACTTCTAGCCCTTGAAGAAGCAAGGGAACCACCGAAGGAGAAATTGGAGCTTTACCCGAGATATTCAACTCGGGAATTTCAAGAAGGGATGCACCAGCTATTGGGGATATTACCATCGACATATCCCCATGGATCTTATGGGCCTACCGACTAGGAGACGGCCCAGCCCACGAGGCCTTGCGGCACGCGACCAGCCCGCCGTGCTCGCCAAGGACTCCGAAGAAGTCTTGCTCGCCAAGGAAGATCCTAGTAGATAGACTCGGATCCCTTGCCATAGGGAACCGATCGTAATCTGTTAGGATATGGAAATTGTAACCCTGCTCCCTGACTATATAAGGTGAGCAGGGACCCCCTCGAAAACTCTCTCACAACCTCTCTCAAATCATCTATAGATCTTGTAACCTAATACGCAAGATCAATCCAGCCATCAAAACACAGGATGTAGGGTATTACGGCGACTTGACGACCTAAACCTGTATAAATCGCCGTGTCTACGCTCTCTGTGTTACGCTTGATCATCGTCGCCACACCTCCGCCTACAATTTACTACCGTAGGGTACCCCCTAGGTAAACTGCGACGCATATTTCGTCGGTAGTTGGCGGGCCAGGTAGGGGGTGTCTGCATCGACATCATGGCTCGTCAAGCGGTTACTTTTTCGGATTCGATGGTCCTCCCGGCGACCGGCACCGTGCTCTAGATCAGGTCTATGTCCTGGACCATCGGATCTACTCCACACGGCGCAGACGCGCCGCCGCCCGTGCGTCGCTCCGCTTCGCCGATACACCACCCGTGAAAGAAGATCGACATCGACGACCTGGTCGACGCCATCGATCGCTCCAGCAGCGGTATCATGGATTGCCTCGACCTCGTGCAGGTGGCACGACGTCGACTCTCCGGCCACCACAACCGCCGACCACGCCGCCGCCGGTCCCTGCCGAAGACGATGGCCATGACGACCAGGGACGTCCGCCCTTCTCCAACAATGCCTTATGGGCTCAGTAATCAAGCCGTTGTTTTCCAGCGCCAAACGTACCGATCGGTCTCCGACCAGATCCCGGCAGCTCCGATCGTGAACACCGTCATCATCTCTCCAATCTCCAGTGACTCCGAGCAGGCAGTGTCCCTCGATGGCACGGTCTTGTCAGGCTCGGTCGCCACCACGAGTCCTGAAACACCTGATTCCTCCGGATCGACCAGCAACTTCCCAAAGTTCCCCCAGGCTTCGGGGGATGATTTTTCAAGTCTCCGCCGACAGCGCTCCCCGCGATAACGAGACGGAGGCCGATCGTATCGCAAGAGAACAGCGCAACATCGAGCGCGCACAATGGCGCGAACGGGAGCGCATTGAGCAAGCGAAGCGAGACGAGGAGCGCCGCGAATGCGAGCGACTTGGACGTGAATAGCGCGAGCGGGACTAGAGAAATGGAGGTCGCATGCCAGGACGCAATCTCCAGCACAAGTTTGACCAGATAGGCAATGTTCCGGTATACCCAACCCAAGCGCCAACCTGGCCGCAGCAACCTGCGAATTGTCCAAACTCCCACCCACGCCAGAGGTCGAGAAGATAGAAGCCCATCTCATGGCAGCAGTGCTCAAGGTAAACAAAGCGGCTCGCCCAACTGAATTCTCCGACCAGTCCCACAGCAGAAACCACTCCAGAAGCCCTCCGCGGGAGTACAACGAAGATCTCCACCGCGTGACGGTGAAGCCTACGACAACCCTCGGCACGAGCGAACACCGGAGCAGGCACGCCGAAGCCCTCCTCGGGAGTACAGGCGAAGATCCCCCCATGAGACGGTATGGAACCCGGCAACCTCCAGCGTGAACAAACACCGGAGCCGGCGCAACGAAGCCCTCCGAGGGAGTACCGACGCAGATCTCCGCGGTACGATGATAATCATCGACGTGACCTAACACCTCCACCCATTGGGAACTTGCGCCCTCTCTCCCATCGCCTGCGTGCTGTCCGGTGGCCTCTGAATTTCAGAGTAACGTTCGTGGACAAGTACGATGGCAAGGTAAACCCAGAGCAATGGGCATCCACCTATGAGATCACCGTATACGCTTCAGGAGGAAACCAAGACGTCATGGCCAACTACCTACCGGTGATGTTGTCAACCTCAACCAACAGTTGGCTCCAGAAGATCCGCGAAGGCACAATCGATAGCTGGGAACAGCTCAAGGAAATCTTCATCAAGATGTACAAAACCACGTGTGTCCAGCCGGGACTCGTTATGACTTGGAAAACGTCCGCCAGAGGAGCAACGAGAGTCTCCATGAGTACATCAGGCGTTTCTCCGATAAACGCTTAAGCATCATAGAGATCTCCAATCCAGAGGCCATCACCATCTTCTCCAACGGTCTGCGGGCCGACGAGCTTAGAAACAAATTAGCACGGAAGAATGTGACAACCATAGAAGAACTCATGACGATTGTGAATCCTTATGCCAACCAAGATGACGCAGCATGAAGCAGGAGAACAGGCGATGCTACTCCCGCTCCCCGGAGCATGAAAGGGACAGGACCGCCGATCAGACTACCGTAGCGATGGAAGGGCCGATGACTATCGGGACTACCGATCGGGCAACTCCGAGCGTTACCCACAGAGGTACGACCACAGGAGAGACAACCACTACGTCGCCAACACGAACACCAGACCAAAGAAGAACTATGACGCCAGCTACGAGAAGATCCTCGATGGCCCCTGCCCCATACACAAGAACTCCAAGCACTCCATGCGTGACTGCGATCTCCTTGAGTCGACGGTAAACGAAGAAGCGACAAGAGAGCAAGAAAGGACGACCCTGACAAGGGAAGAGACCAAGAACCACCAGCACCGGAGTTTTGCCCACCATCAATGACGTACTCCATCTTCGGAGGCGTCGTGGTTGTTGAAGGAGAAAGGAGACGCCGTCAGGTACGCAAGGATGTCTACTCGGTAGCAGCAACAGGTGAAAGTTCGAACAACACCCGCCACTTAGACTGGTCAGAACAACCCATCAGCTTCTCCGGAGAAGACGAGTGGACAGATTACAGATACCCCGGCTGTTTCCCGCTCATCGTTGATCCAACCATCGCCACATGCTGCTTCAGGAAGGTATTGGTTGACGGCGGCAGCGCCCTCAACATTATATTCGCCGATGCCTTTCGCCAACTCGAATACTCCAAGAAGGACCTCATGCTCGCGAACTTCTCCTTCTGGGGCATCATCCCGAATAAGGCATCAACACCGGTAGGCCGGATCACCCTCCCTGTACAGTTCGGCAATCAAGACCACTTCAGGGTGGAACACATCACCTTCATTGTTGCCGACTTCGAAATGGCCTACCACGCGATACTGGGCCGACCAACACTCGCCAAGCTTATGGCGGTTCCGCACTACACCTACATGGTGCTCAAGATCCCGACGCAGCAAGGCATCCTCAGCCTCCGTTCCAACCTCAAGATCGCATATGAATGCGAACAGCAGACGATAAACGTCGTCGAGAAGCCCTGTGTCCCAGACACATACAACTCCGAAGACGGTGACAGCCCGACCGCGAAAAAACAGAAGGAAGCAGAGCAACCAACGACCACTTCCAACCCCACCAGCGAACAAATATAGAGGCCGCCAACTCCGAGTAATGCAAGAAGATGTCCTAACATAAGCATAGTTCAGCAAAGTTTGTACTATTTCTTCCCAAAACAATGAATAAAGGTGCTTTGTTTCTCTTGTCTCATCTAACCGAACCTGCTATGTGAACAAAACGCCCACGGCGTATGACGATCTCCGCAAAACGCTCACGGCGTATGACGATCTTCGCAACACGCTCACGGCATAGAGCGACCGCTCCAAAAAAAACACCCACGCCGTTTCACCATCATCATGAAAACATCAATAACATTCGGCGACCACAACAGTGCGGCTACTAACAATCGATGACCTCTCCAAAACACTCCCATAGTGTTCGACGACCTCGCTAAAACGCAATAGGGCGTTTCTCCAAACAGTCTGGCCATAACCAGAAAGCTCCCGAAGCTGGTCTGTCAATGAGTCATAGAGAATAGAAGTAGTTGCCCTAATCATTACGACCACGTTGACAGACCTCCCAAATGATATTTCCTCAACAACCGGGCGGTATCATTTGGGTCGGGAGCCATGAGGTTATGCACCCAGAATCTGTATACGACCACGGAACGGTCGACGACTCTACAAGCAGCATGGCTTTGCGCCCAGCGTCTACAGGAGCGGCCTCCACAGGCCCTAGTCACGCCACGATCGAGCCTCTCGGAAAAAGGCCCTGTCTCTGGTATCATCCTAAGCATACATGAGTTGTTCGCCCTCTGCGCCGTGGATTGCCAGCAACGTGCCTCCTTGGGAGTCCTTATGTATCCTACGCGTGAAGTGGCGCTAGCCCTACGATCTGGACCATTTGAGACCCAAGGCCGAACGTTTCATCGCTACGGCTCACGACTTAACAGGCACGACAGACATACAAGTGAAACAAAAGCTCACCGCCCCGGATATATTACAGTTTTGTAGTTTTTTCACTTATACGTCCTAATACTTGTATCCGAGATACAAATTATCGCTGTCCCGCAGCAAAATAGAACACAAAGATAAAGTCGAGACTCCGAGGCAGAAGAGACCATAGCTAAAGACAAGTTATTCCAATGATTACAGCCTCATCCTACTAATGCGATAAGCGGCCACCTCACTAATGTTCCTAGTCTAGAGATCAAACTCATGCCGAAGCTGACATTGCAGGCTACAGTACATAATGATCTCAGGCGTGTTGGTACCAAAGCGACGGCACTCGTTCCAGACGCACAGGTGAGGACCGACGATGATGACCAAATTGGGCACATCCTCCGGGGCACGAATCCACCACCGCTGCCAGATCTTGTGCATATCGTCACGAGAACGCTCCCGAAGACGACGCAAGCTTCGATCACAAAACCGACCATCTGGAAGAACAGCTCCACCGAGGCAATGAAGGATAGCAAGTGTCTCCGGATTCGCCGAATCAGCGTAATACAACACCATGGCCCTGAAGTACATCGCAACATCATCTCCAGCAGCCACCGCCCTACCAATAAGCTCCTGCCCAACAGGATCCTGCCCCTGCAACATCAACCGCTCCAAACCACGAAAGAACAAGGCCTCCCGGTGGTTGACATTGAGGAAGCGTTGCTCGAAGGCAGTCTCCAGGAAAGGATAGTAAGGCCAGCAAAAGTCCTGAACACGCCGAAGAGACACGAACCGAATCATCGAAGCGTCGTGGCAAAATAGGCGGAAGAGACGGCAGATTGGGCGAATCCTCGCATACTCACGCACATTGTCGCCGCCATCGATCACATGAAGAAGAATCCGAAAGACCAAGTCCTCCGGCAAAGCCAGCAAGGCGGCGAAACCCACCGCAAGGCGAGCGCTGTCTCCCTCCATCTTCGCCGACCAAACCCTAGCACCGACGAACTCTCCTACTCTTTGCCTAAACCTTGCTGGCGACACGCGTGGAGATTATTAACAAGACGGATGGGAATCCTCTCGGATCACCAAGAATATATGGCACCGAATCGCCGGCTATTCGAATTCTAATCGCACTAAGACAAAGAAACACGACCCTTCCCGTTCCGTCAACCATCAGGATAGCCTTTTATACCAAGCGGCGCGGCGCTTCGACATCAAGGGTTTTTGGGAAACCGCAACGATCAAATACGGAACCGCCACGCTACCTACCTTTTGCGCCTAAAAAACGGGCCGATAATCACGTAGATAAAACACGACCCATTTACTTCCTCTCCTTACATATTTACTTACAGTCAATTACATGATTTACGGCTAATAATTTTTCTTTGCAATATCACCAATGCTACAGTCCCGGGGACTAGACGCGCATCTTTGTAATTTTTGCGCAGCAACAGTAGCTGACTACAGTAATCTGGTCGACAAGATTCACAGAGTGGGCAGCACAAACACGCTCGGGGACCACATCGACAGTGACTACGACCCGAGTGTTGTTCGCATTCCCGACCAAGCTCAGGGGCTTCGTCCAACTTCACGCCAAGCAAGGCTCGTGGACTGCGGCTAAGGCATCGAAGGACAATACCCGGGGACTGACGCCCGGGGACTGCGAATAAAAACCAAATGACCCTGATGCAAGAACCTCTTCAAGCTCTTTCCATCAGGCTCAAGGACTATGGGTATTCGCAGTCATTTCTTCCTAAACCAGTATTTCAATTCTTTATTCTCTACATACATGATCCTGATACAAGAAGCTCCCATTTCTTAAATCAGGCTCGGGGACTACGGGTATTTGCAGTCGTTTTTTGCAAACTTATGCTTCAATCTTCATTTACATACCTTATACACTATTTTATAAAGCATGGCACCACGTGCATACTTTACCTGCTACCATGCTCGGGGACTAAGTGGGTACACTTCAACTTGCGGTGAATGTACTAATTTTCTTCTCAACAAAGCTCTATTGTTTTTTATGTATTGTTTTTGCAGAGCCTAAGTGGGTACACTTGACCAAGGAAGGACCTTTCAAAAGTTTTTTCTTCTTCAGTACTTCACATTCTTGCAACAAGTAGCCGCAACATCCGGCAAGGCGACCAGCTCGCGCATCAAGCTACGACGTTCCCGACCAGCTCGACCTGGTCAGGAGACTCCTCCGAGCAGCACCTTGACCAGTCACACTGGTCGGGACTCTACGACGACTACTCTGTGTAATGGCGACCAGCTGGAAACCTCTGAGGATGACGCTGCGGGCTCGCTAGAAGAATGCAACGTGCTCGGAGATTTGTTGGGGATATTACCTCGCCATATCCCTAGGGACCTTATGGGCCTACCGACTAGGAACGGCCCAGCCCGCGAGGCCTTGCGGCACGCGACCAGCCCGCCATGCTCGCTAAGGACTTCGAAGAAGTCTTGCTCGCCAAGGAAGATCCTAGTAGATAGACTCGGATCCCTTGCCATAGGGAACCGATCGTAATCTGTTAGGATATGGAAATTGTAACCCTGCTCCCCGGCTATATAAGACGAGCATGGACCCCCTCAAAAACTCTCTCACAACCTCTCTCAGATGATCTACAGATCTTGTAACCTAATACGCAAGATCAATCTAGCCACTAAAACACAGGACGTAGGGTATTACAGCGACTTGCCGGCCTAAACCTGTATAAATCGCCGTGTCTACGCTCTCTGTGTTACGCTTGATCGTCGTCGCCACACCTCCGCCTACAATCTACTACCGTAGGGTACCCCCTACGTAGACTGCGATGCATATTTCGTCGACACCAGCAGGAGGGGAAGCACCAACCAACTCGGATGTACCAGCAGCATTTGTAGCATCTTCTCATAAAAAATCCCACAAGACAAGTGAAATCAGGACAAAACAAAAGACAGAAAAATAACCACCAGCAAGATGAAGGAACCCTACCATCAGAAATTGAAGCAGGGGTATCAGAAGGAAGCCTAAAGAAAATGAGAACAAGGACATTAGGTAAAGACAATTAAAAATCAAGACATTACATAGGAGATCTGACTTACTTGACCGACTTGCTGAAAGAAGCAGCAACTAAAGCAAACGAAAGTTTGGGAATATCAAAAGAAAAATCGTCATCGAGCAGCGTGGAAAATGAGAGCGGAATAGCCGAAGGAATGGGAGCAGTTTCACTAGAGGGTTGACTAACAGACGACCTACGACTAAGACAATGCTACAATAAGAGAAAGGATATAGAAAGAAGTTACAAAAAACAATGAAGGAACTCACGGATGACGAATAATAGGAGGATCATCATCAGAATACTCCTCACTAAGAGGGACGGATTGGCCGCCTTACAAAAATAAATATAGGACGATAATCAAGAAACTAAACAGACAAAACAACTCGGTTATAAACGAGAACGCTCACCTACAATAATGTTACCTGTGGGGGTGAACGGACGAGGAGAACGACGACGGGTAGCAGGAGGAGGTTGAACAAGCTGAGTAGAAGACTCGGCTTTCCTTTTCCTAGAAACCAGTAAGACTTGAGCTAACCGAGGATCAGGAGAATATGGTACATACCCTTTAGTATTACATAATCCAGAGATCAACTTGGAAGAAGATCCTGAAGCTACAGTAACCTCTGCAGCAGCTTCAGCAGGAACAAAGGCAGCAGGCCCAAAAGGCAAGTCAAGCCTAAAAGAGTGACCATAATCCTAAGCAAAAACCAAAAAGCAGGTTATCAGCAAAGCTTAGTAAAAAAGAAGTCGTTATGAACTAAAATCACTAACCTGAGGAGGATGATTTCCAGCATTATACTCTAAAATCTGAGGAGGAAGAGCAGACACACCACTCCCCAAACGATCAAATATATCCTCATCTGACAACTTAGAACCAGGGATAATCCGAGAAGGATCAGAAGAACTAGTGTACTCAAAGCCAAGATTCTCCCTCTGCATGGGAGGTTGAACTTGGCGACGATAGAAACTGGCAACCAACCCATTGCCAGTCAACCCAGATTGTTTCAAGAAACTTATCCGAGTTAGTAGAGGCTTGATAGCCAAAGACTCAGAAGGAGACAAAGGATCATACCAATAGGGAAGAGAAGTTGGAAGGGTAGCAAGATCAGAAGCAAAGTAAGCATCAGGCTTAGAAATATAGAACCACTTATCTACCCAATCTTTAACCGACTCATAAAGGGTAAAGGGGAAGTAAACGACCTTCATGCCCTGACAGAACTGAACGGCGCAACAACCAAAGGAGCGACTGGGCTTACTCTCATGAAATCAAAGGCGAAAGAAATGATGAAAAAGAAGAAGACAAGGAGGGATACCAATGAACGCTTCGCACAAATGCGCAAACGAAGAAAGAAAAAGAATCCCGTTAGGGGGTAGATGATGAAGTTGGATATCGTAAAAGCGAAGGAACTCCATCAGGAAATCTGACGGAGGGAAGCAGAGTCTGGCACGGACAAAAGGAACAAAAAGAATGTACTGATCAGGAGAAGGGTTGGGAATCACATGCTCACCAGGAACGGAGTAGCCAGAATAAACCCGCCCCTGAAGCAACCCATGGGCAACAAGCAGATCCAAATCCGCCTCTTGAGTCGACGGTTTAGGAGACTGCTTCATTTGACGAGACATCTCGACGTACTCAGGATTCTCTATATGATCCAAGACAGTATCTTCGTCCACAAATTCAGCCTTGTTCTTGTTCCTGTTCTTGTTCTTCTTCACCATCCGGCGGATTGAAGACAACTAGAGCGGCGACGACAGTTAGGGTTTTGCAAGCAAAGGGAAGAGTTTTTTACCGCAAGGTAAAAAAGTAGAGATAATAAAATGGTAGATTTATAAGGAAGCGTTACCTACAGCGGAAAGTACAGTAATTGAAAAATACCATCAATTTCGGGATGGAATCTAAAGTAGTTAGACAACATCTCTCTTTTCAGAATACACAGACAGCTCGCAAAAGAACCCGGTCATTACAAGCAAGATAGATACAAAAATCTCGGAAGATTGAGACAACAATTCTTTGATTCCTCATTTTTCAAATACAAGTCTTGAGTACAGACTAAATATAAAGTTACAAGCAGACAACTGCCGAAAGGAACTAGTACAAGTCGGTAGCTAAGAACCTGGTCGAATTCGAGGTTAGGACAACCCGAACCAAGATTCAATATTGATAGACAGAGCCAAACAACACGAATTTGTGCAATACCCAGCAGAGCAATGCACACCCAAGCTGTCAAAGGTAGTAGAAGCAGAACCCGAAAGCCATTCCAGATTGGTAGCGAGAGACGCAGCAAAACAGTAGTGACCAAATTCAAGTCATACAGATCAACATCAGCACACACCAAAATGACATAGCACAAGACTGTCCAAGGAACGCTTATTCAACCAAGACCGCGAGAACAGTCAGAGAGACTAGATTAGGACACTGGTAGATCAGGCAGCGCAACATGCGATAGCCTCATCACAAGATCTACACCATTTGCCTCAAAACCGCCTACAGCTTGGTCCTACCCTGAAACCAGCTGTCTACTGGTTTCTATCACAAGAGCTACACCATTCACTAGATTACAACCAAGAAAGGGAAGAAAGAAGCCCGGGGGCTCGTCAAGCTCGCCCACTACAATATCCATGATACAACAAAGACCTCTTACAAGGGAGAACAGAAGATATGCGACAAGGAAACCATACTACAACTATTTATAGAACAACAGGTGCACATACACCAGGTCCATGAAGAAAAGACAACAACAACAATAGTACATAAAGGGAGCAGTAAAGGCAAAAGATTCTACAAGGACTACACTGATGAGATACAAACGGCTACAATAAAAGAAGTACATCAGGGTACTAGATAGAGTATCCAGAAGAATATTCCGAGGACAATCATACAACCAGGGACATTCATTGGATACCAAAAACAACTCGGTCAGTAATCTTACAGATACAACAACCAAAAGCTACCAATACAAGGCCAATATGAGCCTCATCTACAACAAAAGATCACAAGTGACAAAATATAAAGGCTGCAACAAGGGTTATATCAGGTTTACCACCAAAGAAGGCCTAATACCCAGACATAAACCTTACAAGTCAAGACAACCCAGAACCTCTACACAGCGTGAAGAAGTACTGGATCTTAGGCAGAAAACCACTCCTAGCAAATAAGATTGGACAACTCCAGCTCTAGCCTTTCCAGCAAGAGCTCGGCGCAAGCATGCACGGCCAGAAAGATAGAGCATACCACGTGTCGGGTACCTAATTTAACGGTACATTCTCAAAAATAATCAACAACCATCTATGGGGGAGCGAGGAGCCCATCGGAGGCAAACCGTCACGGCCCATCGGCCCGCAGGGCGAAAAGCGCGAGGGTCGCCACCTAGTCGGCCCACGAAGGCAGACGTGCCCCGGGCAGACGTGCCCTGGGTAGACGTGCCTTGGGCAGGCTCAACTCCGCCTCGCCCAACGTCCTGAGGGAAGATGTGCCCATATCTCCCTCCACGTCGGCATTTCCTGCCTTAAACCAACCCGTGCCTTCATGGAAAGGCCGTTGGTTCCAGGAGACGTGTCAACAGTAGAGGAAAGACCTCTTTACCCCTATACGAAGGGATAATGTCGCTAGTCCTTAGTTGCCAATGTCGCGCTCTCTATAAGATAAGAACGGAGGTATAGAACCACGTAGAATCGTACACCCCGTATAATCCGGGGCTCATGATAACACTCTAGCTCCTACCCAAACGAAGACATGTCAAGTTCCCCAATCGGGACGGGACGAAGCAAGGCACCTGGACAGGACGGAATCATGCCTCTCGCGAGGCGGAGACAGCCTCACACATCCCCGGCCCCTACAGGATCTCATCGAACGAGAGTACAATGGGTACAGTGGGACCCTCTGAATAACGGAGTCCATTGGCCAAGCGTGGAGGAATCTCACTGTACGCAAAAAGAATTGGGGGAAGGTACAAACGGTGTACCGGCCGACGGAGCTGTAGGCATCCATGCCTCTATCCACTACGGGCTTAACCGGACCCCCCCCCCGTATTCTCCGGTGAAGCGGTGGAAGGCCGACACGACACCCAGCCTCCGACCAAGTACGAAGACAATAAGAATATAGTATTATGGGTACTCTGCATCCTTCTCGGAGAAGGCAAAGACACCGCCTCTCAGGAATATACTCCTCGGTGCACACTTGTAACTCCCCACCCTCCTTGCTACTATAAAAGGAGGGTGAGGGGGGGACGACAATGACAATCAGACAATCGGACAATCGAAGGACAACAAGCATAGAGCTAGAACACACTCATACACCAACGCACTCAGAGACTTGGGGCTCATACCCCCTCTCTCGACCAAGCTTGTAACCCCCTCCAAGCAGAGATAAGGAACACGAGCAGCTACACACTGGACGTAGGGATTTGTTGCCCGAACCAGTATAATCCTCTTGTCTCTTTGTCTCACCATTCGGAACCCGACACGCGTACAAATTTACTTGTTGGTAGTTTCTAAACACCGACACCACGTCAATCAACTCAGGAGCGGCAACGGTTACAGCCCGGAAATCAGCAGACAGATAGAGAAGGCATGGAAGCCACATCACAAGACTTCTTCTACCTGCTATGCCAAACTTTTTAGGAAAATCTAACCGAAGAGTTAGTCTACCTCCAACTCCTTCCACAAGAATTCTTCTACCCACTCAAATACCAGAAGACGGGCACAAGCCCGGGGGCTGCTCAGTTTCATTCAGCAGCATGATCATTAAAAGGAAAGAAGAGTGCTCTAGAGATCAAACTACCAGTACAAGCACAACGCAATATATAGCAAGGAAGGACCACCAAAAGCCAAAAGTCACGAGAAAGAAAAGCAAGAAAACAACAAAAGCTGACCAAAGCAAACAGTGAAAGCAAGATTCCACACATCCGTGAAAGCACAGTACCCACCCGTGAACCAAATCAGACAGAAGCAGAGTATTTTAGACCCTTCTACCGAGTTCTTTTTCAAAAGAATTCGGAGAAGGCTCGGGGGCTGGAAATACATACCACACAAAGTTTTTTCTCGGATCCTCCGAATACTTGTACCAAGTAATCAGAGGCTTGGGGGCTACACTCAATGAGTGCACCTCTTACAAAAGGTGCAAGAAGACTACAAGACGAAGACACAAGAGATCATCCCATGATTTTGCTTCAAGAAGAACTCGGCTTGCTTTCAAAACAACCCGACACATTGAAGAAAAATCATGAGATGCTCGGGGGCTTGTCGATGGGATATCCTATAGGGTACCCATAGACCGGCTTACCTGAGTTTTGGGCCTGTTTTCTTTCGGCCCATGAAGGGAGGCGGACAAACGAAACTGAATTCTACTTGGTAAAGACGACAAGACCGAAGCGCGGCTTAGGACTCTAAGTTTATAACCGAGTAGGATTAGAACAATCCTCAGCCAGATCCTGGACTATAAAGGGCTGATGAGGGTACCACCCAAAAATCATCTGAACATACTACGTAACACCCGATACATAGAGCGACACACAACACCTTGTATTACAAGATCAGAGCAATAACAAGCGACTCAACTGGACATAGGGTTATTACTCGAATGTGTCGAGGGCCTGAACCAGTATAAACCGTGTGTCCTTGCGTGTCCAACCACCAAGGTTTCACTATTCGCCGAGGCACGAACTACTGTCTCGGGTAATCCCGTGGCAGTCTATCGGTAGTAAAACATCGACAGGGCCATACCCTCCTCTCTACACATGGTGAAGAAGCCTACAAGCTCTATTCCTTAGATTGTTCTAGGAGTTAGTCTAGAGTGAGAGTTAGAGTTGAGTCAAGCTGCGCTATGGATTTCCGGAGTTGTCTTCTGGAAAGTCTGGTATAGCTCTTGTATCTTTCCTTCTTTGTAAGACTTTATCTTATTCAATATATATCTTTCTCTCTACTTTACTCAGTATTTACTTTGAGCATTACTATACTAGATATAGTCTTGTTATATGCTTTTGCTCTTTAATAGCCTTTTCATCAATAGTCTGTGATCCTTGTGACCTTTCCTGTATGCGATCATTGCCTGTCATAGGGTGCTTTGATTATAGATCGTAGTCAAAGTAGTAAGTTGTGTGTAAGAGTGGTGCTTATACATCATCTTACCCTTGGTTACCGCTTGCTGCATGGATTGTTTGTGGTAGCTAGCAAGAGGTGACATACTTGTCTAGTCGTTGTATTCCACCACGTGTTTTTAGGCAAGTTCTTAAAAGGTAAGGCCCCCGTAAAACGAGGGCGTGGTCCGGTAGGAGTTTTGTTCTCCTGCTGATCTATCCCCTCGCCTAGCATACTTGTATTGAGGAGGCAAACTATAGTGTTTAGACTAGTTAATTAGCTAAGTATATTGAAGTAGAGTGAAGTACATAGGAGTCCCTTTACTCTCTCGTTGTCCTCCCACCTAGCTAGTCTATCTAGTCCGTTCTAAGTATCATTTACCTTGGCTTGTTCATTCATGAACCCTTCCTATCACATATATCGTTTACCCCCCTATACTAGTTGGTACTAAGTTGAGGTGCTCTCTAGGATCTCTATCCAATTATCATTTCTAGCTCAGCTTTCCCTTGGGAAAATATAAATTACGATACCTTGGAATACTCCTAGGTGAAGTGCTACAACGGTATAATATGTGCGCTTGCGGATTTATCCAATAGTCATAAGAAATACCAACACTGGGAAGATCCATCTCCTGGAGGTCATGCCCAGCATGGCGCCCTCCCTGTACGCGGACGACGAGGCCACCGCCGCTGGATGTACGGGCATCCTAGGCAGGTCCTTCATCAGCACAGACTATAGCCGCTGCACCAGATTCGCGAGTGCCTCCAGCTGCATCAGGCACACCACCGGTCGACGAGTGCTTGTGGTTGGAGTCCCGACTTTTCCCGTACGAGCTCACTATTGATCGTGGGGTGGAAATGGATTTGGTTGTGGGTTGATGGAGGGGGAAGTGAGGCAGTGAAGAGGCAGATCCGGTGGAGGGGGCGCCACCGGCTAAATCTAGAAGAGGGAGATGGCGCTCACCAGATCTGGTTGGAGAGGCAACGAAGGAGGAAGAAAGAGATGGTGGCGTGGCCGAACAGTGGTGACTCTACAGAGGAGTGGGCAGCGACGGCGGCAACGGAGGAGACGAGATAGAGGTGGTGGTGGAAAATAGGGTGTAGGGTCGAGATGGCGGACTAGAGGGGGGTGATTAGTCTTTTCTAAAACTTAAGCGCAACGGCTAATCGAAACAAATGCGGAATTAAAACTATCGGTCTAGCCAAGACTACACCCCTCTATCTATAACTTTAGCACCTAGCAAAGAATACTAATTGCGCTTACTGTCACACCCGTTTTTTAAGAACAAAAACAAGTGCATAAAAGGCTCATGTGCACCCCAGGATTAGTCGCACACATGAGTAGACAAATCGTAAAAGTACCATCACAGTGTTTATTACATAGCGAATAAATATTCATTACACAGACTTAAACAAAAGAAACTTTAGCTAAACGAAGATAACTGCGGAAGCTCCAAAGGGACTGGTTGACTGGTTGACTCCAAGACTAGTACTCATTGTGGTAGTCATCAACCCACTCTTCATCTGTGTTGTTTGAATGCAAGGGTGAGCACATACGTACTCAACAAATATAACACGGGGTTTATGAAGCTCAAAAGGGTATGCATGGTTCATAGCGGTAAGCATTTTAAGTAGATCAAATTCATATTAATATCAACAATTACCAAGGTAAGTTGCAATAGCTCAAATAATCATGATCATAAAGTAAATGACATTAATATGCAAATAATAAATAACACTTGCATAAGCCACATAGAAGTAAGAACCCAATAATTCTGTGAGTTTTCCGAGCCGCTCGTGTCCGTGAGCACGGCTATCATGATAGTTTATTAACTCTGATCAGAGGTGTACACTTTACCCACGAGTCGTGATTGCCCAGCTACCCGGGTTAATTACTCCCAAAACACTCCCAAGGTGAGCGGGCAGGGTTCACTATGAAGCCTTTCAAGGGTTCGTCTAACAAGCTAGGGCCGCCAGGTTTCCATGGCAAGGAGATATAGAGCCAACCTATCCGCGGTCACACTCCTTCGCGGCTGGCCCGAAGATTAGGAACCACACTATACCCGTCCCGGCACACCCCTTTCGCGCCACAAAGGTAACCACTGAGCGAGCTAGAAAAGGTCCCCATACTTAGCTAAAGCCAGAGCCATATAGCCCTCGTGGTTGTACTGTATATCCCAGATTTTGCCGACAGATAAGATCCCATATTCCAATGTTGCTAAGAAGCGAGCTTTACCATTATTGCATGTAGTCATTAACAAATTAAGATCATGAACATCTGGTACGAGCGCTAGCAATACTAATCATATGTAGTGGATCAAAACATAGGTGTCAAGGTATTCAGGATAACAAACACTAGGATCAAACTAAGGTAAACAAGGAATTTCATGCATATGAGTTATATTAATGGTGAATAGGACAACAAGGATAATCCCATGTTATACTTGCCTTCTTCGAAGAACTCTTGCTGGTCTTGCTGATCTTGATCAAGAAAGAACTCCGGCTCTTCAACGGGAGGCTCAACGTCTATACCGATCAACAAGCAACACCATTCAACCAACGGCAATCATACACGAAGCAAACAAAGCTATGATTAGAACAGTACACCAACAGTAATAAAATAAGATGAAAGGTTCACAAAACTAATCTACGTAACACTACGATCACATAGACGCTTGAATCACGAAAAACGGAGCTATAACGGAAAAGTTAGGAATTAAATAGGATTTTGAATAGAGCGAGATTAAAACATTACGGAAATAATTTTCTTTGATTTTTAAAAGTAATTAACATAGATGAAAACTGTACTAATGGATAGAGCAAGAAAATACGGATCTAACGCAACTTGAACGGAGCGATTTGGATTAAAAAAGAGGGAGTTATAGGATTTTGAATTTGTGTGGCAAAACTGAAATTAAGATTTTCATTTTATTTTCGAATTAAAAGAAATCAGACGAAGTTTACGCTTTCCAAAGGCAAAAGCGTATTCCCAGACTGCGCCATGGACTGCGGGTTGGCACTTAAAGAATTCAGGGGCTCTTTAGCAAAATCCCAGAGCGAAAGGGTATCGGAGATCCTCAGCCGTTGATCTCAGATTGAAGGGCCGGGATTAGAAGGGAGAGACCGAAGAGGTATCTGATGATCTGGACCGTCGGATTTAAAGAGGACGGCCACGATTAGAATCTGGGGGAGGGAGAGAGCCTCGGTCGGCGCTCTCAGGGGAGCAGAGAGACGACGCGGCGGCTCGCCATGGACGCCGGCGCGGAGGTCGGCGGCGCAAGCCGTTAGGGCTCTGCAGGGCACTATTCGATGAACCGAGTGGTCCGGGTGATTGAGGGGGACGGCGCGAACTCACCGAGGGGATTCACGCGGACAGAGTGGGCTCAGAGGCGGCTGCCGACGTGATGGGGGCGGCGAGGGCTTCCCTGCGAACAAAGGGGAGGCAAGGTGATCACGCAGAGGCCAAATTAGGTGCGGGGTAGTGATCAAGGGGTCCCAAACCTTGTTCTGGAGGGAGGAATTGACCCGCAAGGACGACAGTGGCATTTGGCGATGCGTCGAGGCGGTCACGGCTCCCTGCGCGCGGTGACACGACGGTGAGGACCAAGACACGCGAAATTGAGCGCGGGAAAAGCTTCACGGGGCTCCAAACCTCGTTCCGATGGAAAGAGAAACGCCAACGGCCACCCGTGAGCTTGCAGGGGCGATAATGGCGGCGGCGGCGGAACTCGAGCTCTGGAATGCGCTGCGGCTGATAGGGCGTGAAGCAACCGGTAGATGGGGAATAGGGAGGCGGCCGAGGTTTTGTAGATGGCCACCGCGTCCAAAAATCCAAGAAGGAAAAGAAATCCTGCGATGTTCGGGATTGGATTCGGTTCGGGAGTGGTGGTGTTCGACTCGGGCTCGGCAAGAACTGGGGAGTGGAGGTGATGACGGGTGGGCCCGGGCGATCGGTGACACAGAAAGAGAAAGGGGAAAGGGAAGTGCGGGCTGACGCGCAGGGTCCTCCTGTCGGCGGCTCAGAGCAAAGGGGAGAGGAGAGGATGACACGCGGGGCCATCTCGTCTGTGTCACAAGGCAGGGGAAAGGAGTGCTGGCTCCGACTTGGGCCTTTGGCCGTCGGCCCGGGAGAGGGAAAGGGAAAGGGTGCCACTGCGGGCTGGGCTGCGAGCAAAGGAGAGGAAGGGAGTGGCCTTGGGCCAGATGAGCAGCAGCAGGGAGAGAGAGAAAGGAAATAGCTTTTCAATTTTCCAAATTTGATTTTTCAAACGAATTTCCAAAGCATTTTCAAATGTAGTTTTCAAACTCAGTTTTGGGGACTTTTCAAAACCACTCAAACAAAAAATATAATGCACCAGCATGCAAAGCATAACATGTTACTATATGGCCTATTTTAATATACCAAAACATTTATAGTTTAATTATATTATATGCATAACAAAGGACATAAATAAATCATTTTAATGCATTTCAAAAATATGCAAATTTTGGGTGTTACACTTACTAAGGTGCCAAGCTAGGAAGCTCACCTAAACAAGTCTAGGTTGCAAGGTCACACAAACCTAAGCAACTAGTACTCTAAGCAAACCGGGAGCTCCTACACATACTAGTAAGCAAAGCACAAAGCACCTAAGCTCACTAGCAATGCTCTCTAGCAAGACTACACAAGTCAACTAGAGAGCTCAACTTAATTAGCTAAACAAACTAAGCAATGTGACTAACAAGGCTACTCAAGCCAATTAGCCACGCAAGAGCTACTTCTATGCTACACAAGCTAGAAGGTAACTAGGCAAGCCACACAAGCTAAACTAGTTACAAGAGCAACAACTACTCACTAGCACAAGTATATGAAACTAAATACAAGCTAGTGATTTGGAGAATGCAAACCACCGAGAAGATGAACAAGGTTGACACGGTGATTTTTCTCCCGAGGTTCACTTGGTCGCCACCAAGCTAGTCCTCGTTGTATCGGCTCACTCACTTGGAGGTTTACGACTTTTTACAGGCCTCACTCGCCTAACCCCCTCAAGGGTTGCCGCCTAACCAACACAAGATGAGGGCACTAAACGATACCTTCAACTAGAGTTGCTCTTCGCGATCTCCCGCAGGGCGAGCACAATGCCCCTCACAAAGCCTTCTCTGGAGCCACGCACAAGCTTGTTGTGTGCTTCAACGGAGCCACGAGCCACCAAGCCATCTAGGAGGTGGCAACCTCCAAGAGTAACAAGCACCATGAGCTTGCAACACGATCACCTAGTGCCACACAAAGCTATCTCTCAAAGCAACGCACTAGAGATCACTCACTCGCAATTAGAATCGCACTATTGCTTGCACAAGTGAGTTACAGGGCTCCTTCACCAAGCACATTAGAGGAAACACATGCCCAAGGTGCTCAGCCAGCCCCAAGGGCCGGCCAAGGACTATATATAGGCTAGCCCACGAAACTAGCCGTTTTCTCCTTTTCTCACGCTCACTGCAGAGCCTCCGGACGCACTTTTCACAGGGGGTCCGGACCAACGGCCGCGTCCGGACCCTTCACAAGCACAGAGCCAACGGCTCTGTTAACCACTCCGGACGCAACCTCCGGACGCGCGCTCAGCGCCGTCCGGACCAACGCGCCTGCGTCCGGTCACCTAGCCGTTTGAATCAGCTTCTTCCCGCGCGCGCCACAGCACGCCACGTGCCTCCGGTCGCTACTGATCATAGCGTCCGGTCGCACTGCTCATAGGGTCCGGAAATAAATTCCAGAGAACCCGAGAGCTCCCTCTGAGTTGCTTCTCCTCCGGACGCACGTCCGGATCTCAGTCCGGACCAACACTTGCGTCCGGACTCTTCCTCAAGAGAGTTACCGAGAGCGCCAGACTCCAGACCCTGCGTACGGAGCTCTGCGTCCAGACCGCAAATAGCGTCCAGATGCCTCTCCTCAGCGGCAACTGCCTAGGGTTTGCTTCCGGACGCATGCGCCATGGTCCGGACAGCACATGCCCTAGCGTCCGGACCCAGCGTCCGGACTGCCTGTCTCTGCTCAAACACTTCTCCAACTTCTTCCTTGCTTCTCAAGTGTCAACACAAATGTGTTCACCTCCTTGTGCATGTGTGTTAGCATTTTCACAATCATTTTCAAAGCATTTTCACTTACTTCTCACCACGCCACTCGATCCTAATGTATCGCAAAGATAGATCGCTCCAAGCGGCACTAGATAACCGATATGCAAACAAGTTTGCCCCTCTTGATAGTACGGCTATCTACCCTAAATCCGGTCATAAACTTCTCTACACACCAATGATCGGTGAAATGGAAATGCCCTATGGTTATACCTTTGCCTTGCGCATTCCATTCCATCTCCATCTCCAATGTTGATGCAACACATGCACCAACCTATCACCAAATGATATGATCCACTCCATATCATCACGTGACTGTATTGGTTCATCGATCTTGACCTCACTTGCTCTTCACCGTTGCATCGGTCCATCGGCGCCAAGCATCACTCACTTGCCCTCCACACTTGCAACCAGTCCATCAAGCCAAGCCTCATCTTGATCTTCTCCGCCTTGGTCACATGACTCCATGTCATGTCTCATGTGCATTAAGCTCCTTCATCATACAATCACCTGTGAACTAATCTCCTGTGTATATATCACTTAAACACATATTAGTCCACCTAGATTGCCACTCAATTACCAAAATCACACAAGGACCTTTCAATCTCCCCCTTTTTGGTAATTGATGACAACTCTACAAAGATATGGAAATTAAGATCATTTTGGACATTATGCCATTTATCCATCATTTAAGCTCTATGCCAAGATTTGGATAAATGTCACAAAGTCCGACTTGGTAGTGTTAGCTCCCCCTACATGTGTGCTCACAAAGGTTTGAATTAAGCTTTGCAGACATGCATGAATAGACATTGTGGGAGTGCTAGCACTACTAAGTGATGCTAAGGGATATAGGATAAACCTTTGAAGATACCCATGTAGTTGCACTTTTTAAGTTCATCCTTAGCACCATGGTTAGCTAGATATCATCAAAAACACTAGAAACCCCTGAGATCAACATTAGAAGCAAGGTTTCTAGATACCACAGGTAGGAACAAAAATATCTAGCTTACCAACCTATGCATGCTAGTTTATCAAATCATTATTCAAATCCTATAACTAGCATACACCACACAAGCATGCATATAAAGATAATACTTATGCAATATGCAAGGCAAGCACATGAATATGCACATATGAAATGCAATCAAACAAGTTCATGAGCTTGCTCCCCCTACTTGTGTGCATCTCTTAGTCATCTCTTAGTCTAAGACTTTGATCCTTTCAATCTTGTTTCCTTGTCCATGTCCATGTCTCTTTCCCTTTTAGTGCATTTACAATCACTAATATATCTTTGTTCACTAATCTCTCCCCCTTTGTCATCAATTTCCATAAAAGGTATGCTCATATTGATGCAAAGATTGCACTAGGATAGATGGTTGATATTTTTTGATGGACACCGACATATATGTATTGAATGACTCTTCATGTAAGATCATTGACCATTATACCATTGAGTAGGGCAACTCCCCTTTGGTCAAAGTAATTGTCATCCAAATGAGCTTTGCAAGCAAGAGAACTCTTGATTTGATCACTTAAAGTTGAGGATCACTTGTTAGCTTGTAGGATATCATTACTTGTGAGAAACCACGTGTAGGATTGCTTGAATGAAAATACATGTGGGCTAACACAAGTATGCTAGAACTAGATATCTTTTGCAAGTACCAATATGAAAGTTGATACTTTTTGAAAGATTAGCATAAGTCTAGATACCACTTGAAGGTTACATTTATGATATCCATTTGCATTGTTGTCTTGTGCTTGAACTAGATTCTTCTTCATGAGCTTCTATGTTGGACTTGAACTAGAATGAATAGCATAAGCTTCCAAGTCCGGTTTAAACCCTCTCTAAGCTTGTTCACACACATTTAGCGGTTATCTTATAGAGGTTGTACTTGTCACTTGATTGCAATCCAAAATAGATCAAGTACTTGGGTTTACTAGCTCATGAACAAACTCATATACTACCACTATATACAAATAATCAAACAAGCAATAGTGGTAGGCTATAAGCAACAAATTCATTTGATTTTCAATGAATGATCACTATGGATGACTATATACACTAAACATGTCCTGAGCAATAATGTATGCATATGTCAAACAATTTCACCTTTGCTATGTTGGAGTAGAGGATAGTCATATAGATTTCATCTCCAATTAACAATGTGAATTCCAATTAAGAACATGGTGAAGGCCAATGAATACCAATATGAATTCCATTCTTCACCCATATGATTTGAGTCCCACTAAAGATCAAGTGCACTTCCTTGTTGTGGTTGACTTGCTTCTTCTTTGATCTTTGCTTGCATGAGAGTACCACTTGTGATCATGATACCACTTGAATGAACACGGATCTCTCTCTTTTGGGTGTTGCTTGCTTTCTTCTTAATCAATCCTATTGATAGCTTCAACTAAGCATCTCCAAATGATCCCTAGATCACCACTTCCATGTTATCCTTCCAAGCACCACACTTGGTTTACCTACACAAGACGGCAAGCCCCTACAATAGGGAGAAGTGACCTCTCTCTAAGAACCATCCTTGATACTCACTTGAAATAGCTTTGTTTGATTGACTCAAGTGTTGAACTCTTCTTGATGAATGACTATGAATCCACTATGAGCTCAACCTTATCTTGTTTAAGTCCTTTTCTTTCTATCCATTGATCTTCAATTATTACTAGAACTTAAATTTCATCCTTATCTTGAGTTTGATCTTGATCTCCATTTTGAGTGTCAAATATACTCCACAATCAAATGGCCTTGTACTCATTGCTTGTCATGCTTCTAATCTTGAACCAAAATCAAACATAGATGCCTCAATCACTTGTAATCATGATTCCAACTTGAGGACCTTTCAATCATAGTGACTCTTGATCAATCTAATAGTTGTCACTTTTCTAGCAGATTTTGTACTCTTCAAAGAATATTTCATATCTCCCAAAGTACACATCCAATGATCATGAAATTTGGTAGATATGTGCTTCACTAAGTCATCTAGCAGCCATAAAAATTTGAGCTTCATTGCATTTCTAGATTGCTACCAGATTTCATATCTTTTCACCTAGGTACATGCTGAAAACTGCTGCACATGTGTTGACAAAATCCACTCCAAAACCAAAGTATCCCTTATCCATTACTCATGAAACTTTCACAGAAACTAATACCATAAGTGTAGATCATGCACACCAAATTTCAAACCAATCCAAATAGATTTGATCTCTTAAACATGACTATGATCACAGCTAGCTCAGATTTAAATAAAAGACAAATTTGAGATATTGAGCTATGCTTCTTCAATTTGAACCAAATTTGAATCCAACTTGTTTGAACATTCTCACAAGACATATATCCATTCAATCCACTTACTAAAAGTAGTCTCATGATCATATCCATTCAAATCAACTCAAACTTGATCACTAAGCAATTAATCCATTCAAACATCTTATAGCAAGCAACTAGTGCACATATATATCCAATTCAATCAACTCATATGCACTATGTGTATATCCAATTCAAACATCTTATACACACCCAAATGAACTTGATCAACAAGAAATATACCTTAGTAGATCATGATCAATCCATTAGCAAGCTTCAATTTGAATATTTGTAAGCCTTCAAATAATCCAATAAACACAACTTGATCATGCATCTGTATGTTGTAGCATTTGGACTTCATTCTTTTGACTTGGCATTAGGATGAGAATAGCACTAAGCTTCATTACTTGATTCAATCATATGATGAAAACTTATGGACTCAAATGAATCAAGTCTCTAATGCCAATGGTACCTACACACATTCATCCACTTGTTGATGGTACCCAAACTAGTTTGGTTCCTCCCAAGTTAGGAGCAACATACTTAGGCAATACCTTAGTATGAATAGCGGGATGTTTTGCAATAGCAACCATAGAGGTACCATTACCATCCTTTCTAAACATATGATCATCAACAATTGAAATAGGCTTAGAAGTCATACCTAGGGGACATGAATGAGCCATGTGTCCCCTTTCCCGACATGAGTAGCACACTCTCTTTGCTTGAGCCTTTTCTTCCTTGCTCATGTTGTGCTTCTCATTGTCTTGCCTCTTCTCTTTTGCTTGAATCTTCATCTCAAGCTTGGTAGGACACTTCGAGGCAAAGTGTCCCATATCTTCACACTTGAAGCACTTGATGTGAGCCAAATGATTCTTCTCTTGTTCTTTGCTCATCATCATCTTGTTGGCATCATGAATGGGAGTTGGATACCTTGCTCTAGCTTTGCCACCTATTCTTGTCTTCTTCTTCTTTGTCATCCCCAAATCACCATCTTGATGGTTGATCTTGTATTGCAATTGGGGTTTGACTTGTGGCTTAGCTTGAGCAATCTTGGTTGGGCAAACATTTGTAAGATGTCCCATCCCATGGCACTTGAAGCACTTGAAATGAGATAGCTTCTTTGGTTCTTACTTCTTCTCTTTCTTGCCCTTGCCCTTGTGGAAACCGATTCCACACTTGTCACCATAGCTTCTTTTATTGTTCATCATGTGCTCAAAGGTGACTTTGGAGTTGTAGCACCTCTCTAGCTTGTTGCTCATATTCTTCAATTCAATTTTGAGCTCATTATTCTCCTTCAAAAGGTTAGTATCACAAGACATAGAAGTAGAACAAGCATCTATATTTGAAGAACATGGCATATCAAGTAAATCATCACAAGAGGTGGATACATTCTTCTTCCCTACATCACAAGGGTTAGCAACAACATGTGATTGATCATTTGACCCAAGTGATGAGCTCTCTTCATTTTTAAGATTTAGCAATTCATTAATTAGAGAGCCATGTTTGTGAACCAAATCTTCATGAGACACACGAAGTTGCTCATGATCCAATTTTAGTTCATCATGTGAAGATTTAAGAATATTAAGTAAGTGCTTATGTTCTTCACATGAGGTCTTTAGAAATGAGTTTTCATCTTTTAGTTTTTTTTGTTTTGTTTAACTCATTTTCTAAATCCTTTGAGAGTTTGCACACAAGCTCAAAGTTAGGGTCATCACAATCTACAATCATATTGTCAATTGATACCTTAGTGTCACCGTGTGACATGAAGCAATGTGATGAGGTAGAAGAGCTTGTGGAAGCATCACTCTCATAGCCCGAGCATGCATCATCATCATCATCATCATCATCATCATCAAGTGTGCTTGGAGTAGCATCATCAATTGCAACACTTGAGGTTGGGCCTTCATCATTCTTGTCAAGTGATCTTGTAGTGGATAGATCATCTTCATCATCACTTGACCATGAGGTGGAGCAATCTTCCACAACCACCAAGTTGTGGTCATGCTCAACATCCTCATGCGCCTCCTCCTTAGGCTCATCATCACCATCATTTGAGACTGTCCCATATTTTTCAATGAGATAGGACCAAATCTCATGAGGTGTCTTCATGTCAATGATCTCACCAAATACACATCTATCCAAAGCTCGATACAAAATGTTAGTAGCTTGGATTTCGAGATCTAAACATTTCTCTTGTGCTTGAGTTAAGTTCTCTTCGTCCCACACATGAGAAAAGCCTACATCTACGATCTACCACATTTGAGGGCAAATAAATTTAAAATTGCATATCATCCAATTTTTCCACCGTGCAAAGTGTGTGCCATCAAAAGTGTATGGACAATCAACATCTAGCCCATAAATCGCCATCCTCTCGGGTCGGTAAAGACCACAAATGAGAGACCAAGCTCTGATACCACGTGTAGGGTCAAGATAGCGGACTAGAGGGGGGGGGAATAGTCTTTTCTAAAACTTAAGCGCAACGGCTAACCGAAACAAATGCGGAATTAAAACTATCGGTCTAGCCAAGACTACACCCCTCTATCTATAACTTTAGCACCTAGCAAAGAATACTAATTGCGCTTACTAAGGTGCCAAGCTAGGAAGCTCACCTAAACAAGTCTAGGTTGCAAGGTCACACAAACCTAAGCAACTAGTACTCTAAGCAAACCGGGAGCTCCTACACATACTAGTAAGCAAAGCACAAAGCACCTAAGCTCACTAGCAATGCTCTCCAGCAAGACTACACAAGTCAACTAGAGAGCTCAACTTACTTAGCTACACAAACTAAGCAATGTGACTAACAAGTCTACTCAAGCCAATTAGCCACGTAAGAGCTACTTCTATGCTACACAAGCTAGAAGGTAACTAGGCAAGCCACACAAGCTAAACTAGTTACAAGAGCAACAACTACTCACTAGCACAAGTATAAGAAAGTAAATACAAGCTAGTGATTTGGAGAATGCAAACCACCGAGAAGATGAACAAGGTTGACACGGTGATTTTTCTCCCGAGGTTCACTTGGTCGCCACCAAGCTAGTCCCCGTTGTATCGGCTCACTCACAAGCACAGAGCCAACGGCTCTGTTAACCACTCCGGACGCAACCTCCGGACCGCGCGCTCAGCACCGTCCGGACCAACGCGCCTGCGTTCGGTCACCTAGCCGTTTGAATCAGCTTCTTCCCGCGCGCGCCACAGCACGCCACGTGCCTCCGGTCGCTACTGATCATAGTGTCCGGTCGCACTGCTCATAGGGTCCGGAAATAAATTCCAGAGAACCCGAGAGCTCCCTCTGAGTTGCTTCTCCTCCGGACGCACGTCCGGATCTCAGTCCGGACCAACACTTACGTCCGGACTCTTCCTCAAGAGAGTTACAGAGAGCGCCAGACTCCAGACCCTGCGTACGGAGCTCTGCGTCCAGACCGCAAACAGCGTCCGGATGCCTCTCCTCAGCGGCAACTGCCTAGGGTTTGCTTCCGGACGCATGCGCCATGGTCCGGACAGCACATGCCCTAGCATCCGGACCCAGCGTCCGGACTGCCTGTCTCTGCTCAAACACTTCTCCAACTTCTTCCTTGCTTCTCAAGTGTCAACACAAATGTGTTCACCTCCTTGTGCATGTGTGTTAGCATTTTCACAATCATTTTCAACCGTTGCGTCGGTCCATCGGCGCCAAGCATCACTCACTTGCCCTTCACACTTGCAACCGGTCCATCAAGCCAAGCCTCATCTTGATCTTCTCCACCTTGGTCACATGACTACATGTCATGTCTCATGTGCATTAAGCTCCTTCATCATACAATCACCTGTGAACTAATCTCCTGTGTATATATCACTTAAACACATATTAGTCCACCTAGGTTGCCACTCAATTACCAAAATCACACAAGGACCTTTTAGAGGGTCGGACTCGTGGAGCGGGGGAGAGGAGGCGAGAGGCCACGAGAGGGGACGGGGGCGGCCGTTCTAAGTCCAGACTTGACTCCCCAATTCATCAGATTTGGTAATTTTTTTAGGTCCGAGCTTTTGGCCAAGTGACGCGTTTCATTCAGCAAGTCACACTACGGTTAAGAGTGGCGCGTTTAGTTGGGGGAGTCTCTGATAACTATTACGAGTGGCGTGCATTGTTTTCTAGCCATGGGCAACACGTCCTAGGTGACGCGTCTTGTTTATCTGAGTCACCGATTTTATATTAGTGACGTGTTTTAAACATACGTCGCTGATTAAGGTGTCTCTTTTGTGTGTTGTTTTGGCATAGTGAAGAGTAGTTATTGAGAAATAAATATATTAAGGACAACACATTGTCACAAGTAAACAAAAAAAGCTAGAGACTCACATTTTTGGATGAGCCTCATGAGCGCAAAAGACACCTTTTTGGATTTTAGTACTTTTAGGTTAAAGGACAATGATCAAATCAGGTTATAGGAAGGTACTTGGTTACAAAACTGACCGTTGAAAAGCCAAAACCTAATGCAATTTAACATTGTCCCCAAGAAACAAGTAAACATTGCAAATGTATTAAGCTCACTTTGTGACACCCTGTATTAAGCTTTGCATTAAGATCATCATTAGCCACTAAGCATAAGCATTGCATTGCATTCATGTTTACTTATGTCATCATTTCATATGTGTTTATTTATATCTTTCACACTAGAATTGGATAGGTGTTTTGTGCTCTAAATCTTGATTAACATGTTTAGCTAAGTTTGTTACATCTAGGAAAAAAAAGAGTACAGTGTTTTTATTGTTAATCACCCTGCCTAATTAAGCTTAGTGTAATTATTAAGAATAAAAGAATTTCTTTTTCTTAAAATGACCTATTTAGTTTTAAACCTAGAACCTTCTGAAATAATGGTTTTCAAAAAATATGACCTACATGAAAAATGTAGAGAATATTATTCTAAACAACTTTGGTTTAAGTTTTAAAACTTAGTTTTGAGTTTTTGAAACTGTTTTAAATTAATTTCAGTTTGAAACAAATAAAAGAAAAATGGAAAAAGGGAAGCAGAGCTGGAATGGGGCGAGTCGACCCATTCAGCCCGCTCAGCCTTGCGCCGGCCCACGCACACCTCGCCAGCACGCGCAACGCACGCACGCGCACCAGCGCCCGGCACAGGCCGCGTCGTACGCCGGCAGCAGCGCCGCGTGGCGCGTTGCCTCTGCCCGTACGCCGTCGACCGCCACTCGCCAAGCGCCGCACGCTTACACCCTGCGCCGACCACCTGCTCGCCCACTCCCCGCCTCTGGCCGCGCCGAAAGCCGCACCGCGCGCCGTGCCATCGCCTCGCCGTCGCGTCGCCATTACCGCGCCGCAGCAAACGCCACCGACCGGCTTCCTTCCTTGTCTCGCTCGCGATCGAGTGCGAATCTGCATTAACGGCGCGTCGACCAAGTCGTGCTCTACCCCGCGCGCTGCCGCCTCTGCGCCGCGCGCCGCAGACGCGCAGCGTCACTGCCACCTCCGCGCCATCGCGTCCCGGCCCCCACCAGCCGCGCCGGTCGGCCACGACCACGCCAGAGGGAACGCCTACACCCCCTCTCCCTCTCGCAACCGCAAGCACGCACGCTCACTCACTCGCTCGCTCGCTCTGCTCCGCACTCGTCGCGCCGAGAACCCAGAGCACCGCGAACACCCCCTTCTTCGCCACGCCACCACCCGAGCTCCTCTGCTCGATCCACCGTGCACACCGCTTCGTCGTCACCTTGCACATGCCCCGCTCGCCCTTGCAGCACCAGCCGAGCACTTCCCACGCCGGAACGCCACCGCCGTTCCTCGGCTCGCAGTCGCCACAGCAAGAACCACGCCGTGTTCACCCCTCTCTCGACCTCCTCCGCTACTTCCATCTTCGTGGAAGCACCGCCGTAGGTAGTAGAGGTGAGAACACCCTTCCTCTTGCTCTATCTCGCCCTGAAACACCATAGCGCCATCCACCGTGTGCCATTTTCGCCGCTGCGGAGCTCGCACGTGGCCAGACTTCCTCAGAGCCTCTACGGTTCAAACAACCCCCGTCCTGCACTCACCACACCACCGTGGTGCTCACGCACCCGCTCGCCGAGCCACACAACGTCGGTGAGAACCTCACCGCGTCGCACCGCCGCATCGCGCCGCCACCACACGCCGCCGGCTCGCTATAGGGTCGCGCTGGCCCAACCAACCACCCCAGTCGCTTCGTGTCATCACCACAAGCTCAGCGCATCCACCCTCGCCGCCGACGAGCTCACCGCCGGCGAGAACGCGCCGGTCAGCGCCGCACTCTGCTTGCTGCTCGCCGACAGGTGGACCCGAGTTGACCACGGGCCCCGCCTATCAGCCGCTCCACGCACGCCAGTGCACACTGGGCCGAGCCCTGCACTGTTCTTCTTGGGCCCAATCCAGAAATGTTTTTCCTTTTATTCATTTTTAGTAATTAGATCTATGCTTGTTTATTTTATATCTGGAGTTTGGTAAATCCAAAAATGATGAAATAAATTGTGTTAGTCTCTGTAAATGAATATCTTTCTGTTAAAATTATAAAAGTAATTTTTGGAGAATATCTTCAGTACTAATGTTTAAATAATCCTTTTCTGCATTTATCCAAGTTAAATGTGTTCCTACATGTTTTGACAAAATAAAAATGTGCGGTTTTTATTCTAGCTCTGTTATCTTGTGTAGAAGCTAGGAAAAATATCTTATGCCATGGTTCTCTGTAGAATTTATTTGTTATCTATTAAAATTTGTTTCTATTGCTTTCTTAGATAAATTCCTGTGGTAAATCTATGCTTAGATAAATTATGAAACTTTTTTAGTAGCCTCTGTATGTCTTCCCATGTCTAGGAAAAATATAAAATGTGGTATGTTTTATGACAGAAAAGATACTTGTAGTTTAAGTGTCATTTTCTAGGGTTTTCTTTGGAAAATCATATAGAAAATAATCTGGTAGTGTTGATCCTGTAATTTTCTTGATAAATATGTTTCTAAGCAAGGAACCTGTTAAAAATAAGTTATAGTATGTTTCACCATGTTAGCCAGTAGGTCTAGTTCTAAGTGCTTTTTCTGCATTTAAGTTCATCTTTTTGTATCTGCTAGTTGGTAGCTTTGCTATAGATGAATTTTATGCAGTAGTATCCTTTCAGCATGCTCTGTCCTCTGTAATTTTTATAGATTTTTCTGAGCAGTTTATAATAGGCTTGCTGTGTAAAGTGGAACTAGAATGAATATTAGGTTAACTCTATAAGCAATCTTGGGTGTTTTAATTCTTGCTCAAGAATCATCCCTGCACCATAAAGTTTACTTATATGCATTGCAACCATTCAGGATCAGTAGAGAAACACCAGGTGCCACTTCCAGAAGTAGAAGTCCAAGAGGTGCAGGAGCTGAACGAGGAGTTCCCAAAGCCAGAAACTAACCTCCCCGAGTGCCCTGACCACCAGCCCTCCACCTTCACTCAAGGCAAGCCCCGGAGCATCTTTAAGCCTCCCAGTATTTACAATTAATCTATTTGAGTATTTTATACTGTGATGCATTAGGTGATAGGAGTTGACTGAATCCTAATTACTGCATTACTTTCCTTGATTATTGTTTTACCTACCTTGTTAACCTGTTAAATAAAAGTAAAAGCAACCGCTTAGCCTGCTTAGAATAAATGGTTACATTTATATTTATGTTCGTATTATCCCATGGGGGTAGTACCGATCACGGTTGGCTATATTTTGCTATCGTAGGAAAGAACCAGTGGTAGTAATGAAATGCGGTCAACTGGAAGGAAGAGGCACCAGGTGGTTTAGACTTGGGGGCAGTCCGTCCATTGGATCATATAAGTTTGTATACGATGGTGGCCCTCTTACATCTTTGAATGCGCCCTTTCACATAGGGGTTGTTGCGAGTATCGACCCCGAAGCCGAGTAAACACTATCCGGGCCGACTCTCAGCTTACTTTTGGCACCCTCTAGTTTGGAGATACGACCTGCCCCGTGGTGGCCAACTGATTTCTCCAATTGAGTGAATTACACTGAGCTCGCGACGTTACTACCTGGACTTTGTTGAGCGGTAACCCAATGCATAGACCCGACGGAGAAAGTGTGGGTGTGTGTTAAAGGTAATCTTGCCAGCTGGTTGTATATCGATTCGAGTCGCCGCCTCCCACCGGATAGTGGGGGATTATGTTGAGCTTCACCACGGTACAACTCCATGTGACATCGTAATGGTTCCACTAAAATATTGATGAAGGAATTAGATATGGTATTATTATATTGTTGGATTAGATTAAGTGTGTGCTCTAGCATAGGTGCAAAACCTAGAGATAATGATAGGATGAAAAATGACTGCTCTCTAATCTTTAAGTATTTCATATTGTTCGCGTTTCCGCAAAAAGCAAAGTTTATCCAGATCCACATATCTAGCCATGCATATCCTTGGAGTCTTTATTTTCAGTTAGACGGGTAAGTCTAGCTGAGTATATTCCCGTACTTAGGGTTTATCCCGTTTGTTGCAGATGGCCAAGTATACTTTAGCTATTGTAAGCACTGTCTCTATCCTGTCGAAGGAGAAGAGGAGTAGGCTTTGGGCAAGGTCTTCTACGAGCTCATCTTTTGCTATTGTCGGACATGATCTCGTTGGCGTCCCTATCTATTAATGGTATTAGTGTGGAGTAAAACTTTGGGTTCGAGTTTCAAAACAATGTTTCATTTGGCCACGTGTGTTGTGGCGTGAGTACTACTTTATTTGGATCAAAGTGTTGTAATAACTTTATTTTCGTACTTCAAGTACTTTCGTTTTAAATTGTTGGTTCGTTCGAATGTGCATACCTGAGTTTGCACGATCTGGGTCGGAGATACGATTGTTAGAAATCCTTCGAGATTTCTGGACTACCAGGATTATATGGGCTCAAGTGCTTTAAGTGGCAGTTAAATCAGCTACTTTGGTACTTGATCTCTTATAATTTGGACGGTTCTGCCACACACTTCCTCTTAATGTAGAGTTTAGAAGGACTTTAACAGGGAACAAGCTACTAGAATGGAACCACCTAGCTAGTTGTAAGGATGGCTAATATGAAGTTGCAACAGGTTAACAATATTTCGTGTGGAGATTACACAAACGAAAAAAGACAACTTAACCTCCTCAACTTTTGGTGGTTGTCTACTTCACCTCTTCACCTATAAAAGCAGGTATTCTACCCCTCAAACTATTGAAAGCCATCTAATAAATAGCCCCTTGAGGTAGTTTTGTAGTAGGTTTTGCTGACATGGTATATTAAAAATTTATATAACCCTATCAAGAGTCGACTACATGACCCCTTAACTATAAAATATGATATCGTGGCCATTAAAACATATGATAATATTCAAATAATGATGGTCACATATGATTGTTTGGACACTGTATCCTACCATATTAGCTAAGCACATATGCTTGCACATAGGTCCATCGACCGCATCCCTTTCTAACCTCTTTCTAGGTTTGTTGAACTCGTCGATGAACCAAAATATTGAACTTTGATGAACTTGAACTTGAAGACATATTTGTACCTACAAACAAATAATAAAAAGTACATGTGGAACCAAGTGAATTATACCAAGAATCCTTATATAAATATAGAAACAAGCTCACCTTATAATCAATGGTCGTATCTGATAGTGTTATGTCCTCATCAACGGGAACTAAAGTTGGTTCTCAACCGGGACTAGATGTCACTTCTCTACTAGTGACATGTCATGTGATCCTGAACCAGTATAAATCTTGTGGCTAATGTGCTACCATTTGATTCCTCTTACACGATTTTGTTGCTAGAACTAAATCATCTGACATCGTCCATCTCATGCTTTTAGTTCTTCTTGGCAGTCAAAATAGTTCCACACACACTTTGGTGTCCAAGAGAGTGCTTGAGGTTAGAGAAGTGATTGAGATTTGGTAATCCAAGATTAAGTACTCCATTATTAGTGCTTAGAGGGAGTAGCAAGTGTTTATTCACTCTTCTCATTAGGCTTTGTGAGGACAAGTGAGATTTTATGATTGTTACTGTTGGTGATCAACACCACCTAAATCGTTTGATGATGATTGAGAGCTTGGTGATTTCTCAGTGGCGATTGTGAGAGGCCTAGTCCAAGGTGTACTTGGTGGTGGGTGATTTATCATCCTAGAGTGGCGAAGAATCAACCCATAAGAGCACTTGATTCTTGTGCAGATCAAGAGAGAACAATACCCTTGCATAGGTTCTCTAACAAGGACTAATAGTGAGTGTCGACTCTCTAATACCTCAGAAAAACATTGACTTGTTCAGTGTCAAGCCTAAGGGCGGGCAAATATGGCCGCAGCTCTAGGCCCGTGATACCACTAGGCCCTCTCCAATAGCATTATTAGAAGTAATAGAATTATTGGAACGGTATTAGTACTAGATTATTGTTTGGCCTAAAAAGCAAATAGTCCCTTCATACATGTAAAAGAAGTCATTTAGAATAGCGACACAGTCTCCAAAACACAATTTGGTTGGTTATTTTTTAAAAATTATTTATTTAAATATAATATATGTATATTTTTATGAAAGTATTTTTCAAGACAAATCTATTGATAAAATTTTTATATTTCCAAACTCAACAACTTAAAAGTTGTTAATGATTTATGTTTCTAATGTTTAAATCAAACCTTTTTTCTAAACAATTTGGATTTGCTTTACTGATATGAAGGGAGTATGCTAGAGACCAATATTCTAATAATAATGAGGCAAAAATTCTTCCTTTTTTTATGACCCTTCTAACTAACTTTGTGAATGTAAATGCTAGCTTAGTCCTACCACCCTTATATTTTTTTATATATATGATATATGTATGGCTTAGACACCTCAATAGCTATAAATTACAATTCTAATCCAAACAAGTCCCTTTTCAGTATGTGGCTAGAGTCCTGATTCTTTTTACTTGGCAACCTTCCGTTAATCTACTCATGCACGTTCGACAGTTTGAGTTTGTTTAGAATTGGTTAGAGTCTAGAATATTTTTTCTTTACCTGACATGATTTATATTTAACGGTTTGAGTCCGTTTAAGATTGGATAAAGTCTAGAATTTTTTTCCTTAACCTAGTAGGCTTTAATTTGTTTTTATATTTATTAAAAAATATAAGAAATTATAACATGGGCCATAACAAAAAAAAACGAAACCGAAAATCAAGACAAATATGTCCCAAACGAAAAAAAGACAAACGCAAATAGAACACGGACAAAAAAGGAAAAAAAGGAGAAAGTAAAGTGTTCCTTGCGAGGAAAATCTCAAGTGCTCACCTTTCTGTAGCACCTAAACCCAGCGGCAGGTGGCAAGCAAAATAATAGACGGATTGCATGATTGATTACTGTGACAGCCGTTTCACTTAGACATGCATGAAAAACCCAATAGTGTATATAGGAAAAAAGAATATGAATAATAAAAATAGTAATGGACTCTGTCACGAAATACTCTGATTTATAGTGAAAAAACAATGTCACATGTTATATAAGAAAGGATAGAAATAATATATATATATATATATATATATATATATATATATATATATATATAGCAGTGGACTCTTCTGATTTGAGACTCTAAGATGACCACATATTTAGCTCAGAAAATAACAATACAATGTGCTAATTATAATGAAAAAATAGGTTGAAAATTTAGCTATTTAATATTAGGTATAGAAATATAGTGAAATGTAAAATATGAAAAATATGCAACACTCATGTCCACGTTTTTCATTAACATTTGATTTTTTTTTTTTACCTGTTGCATCACATAGACACGTTTGTCAGTAGATCCTAAAAGGCAAACATACTAGGCAGTACAGGAGGCCGCACAGGTTCCATTAATGCCCTGCGCTAGTTTATTAGCTTCGATTCAACACACAAATGCACGGAGGAGGCCGTATAATTCTGTCATGATGATTTGACACCCTCACGCTGGGCGGCGCTTCTGCTTGCACCGCGCGCCACAACAATTGTCTCGGCCGGCTAAATTGGTACTGCATTCCCTTTAATTCCTTTCGATCTCTCAATTGAGCTAGAATCCAATTTAAACGTTCGTGTCACCGCCTACTCGCAGATTTAGCGGACGATGCATTCAGCATTCTTCGTCTTTTTCACCGGAGTCGTGATTTCATGATGAAAAGGAGACTCGATCGGAGAAGAGAGCTAGCTAGTAACAGTGTCCGCTTACGCTGCCACGTCACGGTAAATCCAGGCGTAACCACAGCAGACAATAGTAACCGCTGCGGTAAATGAGTATTAACTGCAGCGGGCGGCTTATGTTGCCCGATGAGGTAAAGAATTTCTGAAAACAAAAAAAAAAAGAAAAAACCCACACGGGCTTGATCTGGGCCGACCGTCGCCAGGAGCTCCACCGCCCGCCCGCCGCTACTCCATGCGCTGCTCGCCAGATCCACCGTGTGCTCGCCGCAGTTCGTGAGGAGATGGAAGTGCCAGTGACCTCCCCGTTGTGGATGCGCACCAAACGCCGCAGTTGGATCCGCGCACCGCGTGCTCGCAGCAGTTCGTCGTCATTGGCGAGCACGAGCCCTTAATCTCGGGCTCCACGAACCGTCCCTCCAGCCTCGTCCACACCCAGATCAGCGCCTCCACCGCGACGTGCTGAGGTGCAGCAACCCGACGACCCCGTCGAGGGGCGCCATCGCCGCGTCCCCGCTCGATGAGACAAGGTTTTGTGCTTTGTGTAGTGAGCTGAATATACTTGATTCTCGTAACGTGGTTTGAACTATAGCACACATTTGTTTGTCCACCTAGCAACATAGGCAAAACTTTGAAAATTTCAATTAAGTGTTTCAAAACCAATTTCAAAACAAACTTGAATGTGTTGGTAATTGTATGTATTGATGATTTGCTTACTGACCAACATATAGCAAGGAGTATGTGTCTACAATTGCATAAATATATAGTATGAAAGTGACATAGCTCCTCACTTCCCAGGCAGTCCGGCAGTGCTGGCCCCTAGCACGCCAACGCCGGGGGTGCGCGGCAGTGCCGGGCCTAGCCGCGGCAGTGCCGCGACTTAACTGCACCGAGCAGTCGAGTTCGGATCCAATCTCTCGGGCCTCTCTTTGTTTCTTCACCCAAGCCCGAGGGGAATCCATCTCAAACACTTCTCCCTCAACAGAACACATCTTCCTCTCTTCTCTCTACCCCAAGGAGACCTAGGGAGCCCAGAGGTCCCTCTCTTTTTCCCGGCGGTGCCGCTCTCCGGTGGTGTTGCCCTTGGAGGAGGTTTGGAGGATCTTTCTCCCTGCGTCAAGCTTCATTCAAGCTTTATCCTCATCCCTCTGCTTCAAAGGTAATAACTTGAAACCTTAAGTTGGATCAATCTATGCAATGTACGGATTTTGAGATGAGATTTAGATTTTTAGTGGTTGCATAATGTATGGTGAGGTACCCCTAGTAGCTAAATTTAATCAAAACCTAGATTCAATGGTGGATTGATGGAGCAACTGTTGGTGCTGTCTGCACCAGGCCGGCAGTGCCGGCCCCTGGTTACAGCACTGCTACCAATGCTCCTACAATAAACTATTGACTCTAGTTTTTTTGGTCTAATCTTTCCACTAGAGTTTCTAGTCACTGTCTAAGTGCAACAACTTAATCTTCTCTCTTTTGAATGCATAGATGGATGCTGGTGGACCGAGTGGGGTGAAGGGGAAGGGGTCAAGGACAAATGCCCGTGCCATTAGAGGAGGCAGAGGAGGAGTTGATGATGACCTGAACCTAAGGCAGAGAATCAAGCAGGAAAGTGAGTTGTAGATGGCTGGGAAAACTCTCATTGAGGGTGGTTGCCCCTGGACACCTCTACACCTTAAGCTATGTGATGGATCTTATATTGTTGAGCATAATGAGGAGGTGTTTGTCAGGGCACCACAGGACACCCGTGCTAGAGCTAGAGTCAACTATCAGAATCAGTACAGGATTGTCCAGGAGCAAAGGGAGATCTTTCCCTATAATGTGTCAAAGGATATGTGAGTTGACTACAGGTTTTGGAACACATTCCATTCTGACTTTTATCCCTCTGTGCTTTTCAATGCTAAGAAGCTCAAGATCATCAAGATGAAATATATTGATTGGGAACATCTTGAGAACAAGAGAGATCCAGAATTTGATCTAGTGATTGACTTGTGCAAGCAATTGAACATGTCTATGTAAAATGTATTAGCCATGAACTCAACATTTCTCTTATTAAAGAAAAAAAAATCGTGCATTTTCACTAGTCAAGAAAAAAAAGGGAAAGCAAACTAGTGCACTTGCATGTACGTAATAATATTTGCCAAGGATACGAGTTGGACGGATCATGTGTGTACGGCACGAGTTCGTATTAGCGGGTCCGTTTGGAACAGATAAGCTTGATTCTTAACGGCCACGGCAATAGAAGAACGGACGCTCATCCGTATATCTCGTCCGTGCTCAACAAATTCCAAGCGTCGCGTGTGTGCGGTTACGGAAGCTGCATATCGTAGCTTGTGTCTTTAATTTGGGACTCCTCCACAAACTTCATCATGAAATAGCTCCAAAAAATATGAAATTTGTGGAGTACTCCCTCCGTCCCAAATTATAAGTTCAAAGAATCTTGGAGGGTTAAAGTTGTTGACACAAAATGTGACGCACTGTGCCTAACACACAGCAAGCCGGAAAACGTAGCTTCAATCGGGTGGCCGGGTGTTTTAAAATTCGGAAACGTGCTAGTCAGTTTGACCTGAAACTAACAAGGGATGAAAATCATTAGATATAAAACTGGAACATGCCGGGTGAGACCAGACAGTTCCATATATACGGCCCTGAAGCCACTTACGACGACATACAGCTATAGAAGCTGTTTGCCAACAAGTTTTATAGATCGTTCGGCTAAAGCAAACAATGAGTACGTAAAGAGTTGATTGCCCAACATGCATGCATGAGAAAGTAGGTATGAACGAATCATCATTAACTATGAATTAAAGCATAACCAACTCGGCTATCCAATCGAATTGGGATCCATGATGAAGGAACACGTAAGCAAACACGATCAAACTAATCTAAAGCTTGTATCCGCCGCACGACACCTAACTTTATAAAAGCTCAAACGTAGTTAACATGCATGAACCCGCAACACGTAACAATCTAGATGAAACCAATTCGGCTATTATGAGTATAAGATCTATTTATGGGTATAAGCAATTACAAAAGCATAAATAAATCTATGAGAAAAGATGTAGCCGAACCATATCAATCTAGATTGGACAAAAAGAGTATTACAAATATGTAAAATATATATAAACATGTAACACGTAGTATCTTAATGAATCTACTAGATCTTGTTAAATCTAATAGAGCCGGTAAATATCTTGCTTTTGCTAGGCATATTGAGCAAGCACCTGCCGCACGGTATCTACTCATACACAAAACATAAGCGAAGACTTCTTGATTGTCAAGCAAGGATCCGCCGCACGATCATTGAAAACAAACAAGACTACTTGCATCAACATCTAAATCCACCGCATGATACTAGACATGATAACAAGGTTGTCGGGACTTACGGAGGTCGACGGATCGATGGTTCCTCTCGAAAAACTCGACGACATGACAAAGGACTCGAAATTGGCACGGGGCCGGTTGTATTGTATTGGTTGTGAACCGTTTTTACAATGGTCAAGGGTTTATATTTATACTCTGGTCGTGACATGAGTCCTAAAAGGACACGGTTACAAAATATTAAAGGAAAAACATGATATCTTTGACTTTAATTTCCTTCGGAGTCTTCATTGCCTTAATTGTCGCGGTCTTCGTTGCCCGATTGGCCCTTTGCTTGCCGTTTTTGTCGCTTCTTCAACGGAAAACCGCTCGTCCTTAGAATAACCGACCGCATGATCATTTAACCGAATCTTTGGCGATTAGCCGACCGCACGGATATTTGCCGACTTCTTTGGAAACTGGCCGACTGCACAGACGCTTGCCGAATGCTCTGAGTTCTGCACTGACCCACCTATCATCTTTCTGAGCATACCAAAATCCAGTGTTAACAAAAGCATCTCAAGTTTGACCAATAATTATAGAGAAAATTATCAATATTTATGATATCACAAATAGGCATACTATAAAAATATAATTGATAACCGCAGTTGAATCCGCGCACCGCGTGCTCGCAGCAGTTCGTCGTCATTGGCGAGCACGAGCTCTTGATCCCGGGCTCAACGAACCGTCCCTCCAGCCTCGTCCGCACCCGGATCAGCGCCTCCACTGCGACGTGCTGAGGTGCAGCAACCCGACAACCCCGTCGAGGGGCGCCATCGTCGCGTCCTCGCCGCCGTCGTACGGCACCAGCTCCTTGCCGTAGCGTCAATGGACTCGGGCGACACTATGTACATGGCCTTCCCGGCCTCGGCCTCGGCCTCGGCCATGCACAAGTCGTCGTCCTCGCCGTCCTCCACCAACGTAGCGTCCTCGGGCGGCAGCGGCTTGGTCACCGGCGGCGCCGGGACCGAGGCCGAGGAGATCGCTGCGCGGTCCAGCCCCACACGGCGGCCCGACCGCATCGCCCGAGCTCGCGTGGGACGAGGCGGCCTCATCCGGGCGTGGTGTCGGAGCGCCGTCAGACTGAGACTGGCCTGGGCTCTCGACGGCGCTGGTGAGAGCGGGGGTGGTGTCAGGGGCGCACCACGAGGGGGCGAGGCGGCTGCCAGTGGGCAACGGCGGCCGGCGGGCCTGCAACGGCGCCGCGAGCGGCCCGGAGAGTGGAGGGGGATTCGGCTCCGCTTCCGCGCGATGCGATGCCGCCGCCGCGTCTACGTGGGTCCGGAGCAGCTGCGGGGCAGGGGAGCGGGGCAGTGGAGGAGCTGGAAACCCTAAGAGGGGATTTTATACTTCCATCAGCGGATTGGGTCGGATTGGGCCTCGCCCTTATTTGGGCTGCGGCGCTTTCTGTGGCGGGCAACTTAAAATGTCCACTGCGGTAAATCGATTTACCGCAGCGGACACCTTAATTAAGATACCCGTTGCGATAAATCGATTTACTGCAGCGGACACCTTAATTAAGATATCCGCTGCGATAAATCGATTTACCGCAGCGGACACCTTAATTAAAATACCCGCTGCGGTAAATACCATATTTACCACAACGGACAATGGTGGCCGTCACGGTAAGTTTTTTCTGTCCGTTGCTGTAAATCGTGGAGATTTACCGCAGCGGGCTAAAAAAATACCCGCTGCGGAGTCCTTTTAGGTAACGTTGCGGTTAATAAATTCTGTAGTAGTGAATCTCACACCGCCGGGCGCCGGCAGGGCTGGCCTTGGTGCACACAGGCCACATTAGTATGAGGTATGCATACAGATAGTGCACCGACGCAATGCGCGCAACACGCCGCGCGCACCGACGTACGGCGTGCACGTACGGCGCCCGACATGATCACATGAATATGAATGGATGACGTAACCATATATGTAAACACTGCGCTGCACAAGTAGCTGCATGCGCACAGGCGTATAGTATTCGCCGGAGGGTGCCGGCCAGTCTGATCCACTGGTCTGTGCTCTCACGCGCCTCGATCGATCTGCTCTGTGCTCTCACGCGCAATGCGGGCTTATTAGGCTCTTGCTCTCAATGGCGTGCGTCCCGGGCGACCAGTAACAATGTATGTCGTCATGCATGCATATATGGCGCATGGTTAGCTAGCTGTAAATTGTTGCCGTTGAAGACTTGAAGGGTGTGCCGATCGATCGATCCATCCATGGGTTAGTTGCCGTCGTCGTCCAGGTACACCGTGTTCGTACGTGTTTACGCGCGCCCAGCTCGATCGATCGACCGATCTGCATGCTCCAGTCGCTGGCTGCTCTTGTCTCTCACTCAATCTCTCATCAGCAGACAAATGATGAATGCGTGGTCAGGATCTCTCTCTCCGATCCGTGTTGTACGTACACAGGTAGGTAGCTCTCTACATCTTGATTGAATTCCAACGTCTGATCGATCTACTACATGCATGGTGGGGGGTCGTTACCCCCAACAGGTAGCGCGCGCACGCCTGCTTTAATTTGTGCCTCAGAGAAGGCCGCTAGCTAGCTGTGATTGGCGCAATCAGCTGGGACAAGTACTATAAGTCGCGGGCACCCTTCTCAACAAACAGGTCAGTGAACATGATGACTGCACACATGCATCTCGCTCGTTAATTGTGTGACAGCTAGCTTTGAGATCACATATTTTTCGCATACAGCGCATTCCAATCCATCGTCACTTTTAGATCTAATTTAAGCCTACTATCACATGTTTCTTACTCCCTCCCGCTATAAAAAAGATGTAACTATGACCGTATTCATCAGCACTACTTCAATAGTGTTTTTTCTACAAACCAACAATAGTATTTGTACAAGTCAAACTAGTTTAACTTTAATTAAATTTATGATGAATAGGATTAATATTTATATCTCTTACTAGGATATTACTACAAAACTATATTTTATAATTAAAAATTCATTTAATTATACTTCTCGTGTATCAAAAGTGTTACTATCTTTTCTTATAATTTTTCATACCTTGAATCATTTGAGTTGCATTTTTTTTGTGGGCGGAGGAAGTATTATCTTTTTTTCCAAAGTTGTTAAGTCATATGAACTAGCGAAGGTGGCATATGCATATGGGCTAGTTCAGTTTGCGCTCTAAAAAATTGCCTAGTCGAGCCATCAATGTAATCCTAGATGTCTGAAAGGATCAAGATGCCCAAGAGGGGGGTGAATTGGACTCTTTTTAATTTCTAGACAAGAATTAAACCTATAAAGAGTCAATTAACCCCCTAGTGCCTACCGTTTGTGTGTCCTAGCTAGGAAGCGGTAGCAAATCAATAGAAAACGAAAACTTCCTACACAATTCTAGTATGAATTGAAAGACAAGTGCGGAAAGTAATGCGGTAAGAAGGAGCTAGGGAAAGAGATGCTTGACACGGCGATGTTTTGCCGAGGTATCGAGGAGTCGACACTCCCCTCTAGTCCTCGTTGGAGCACCTCGCAAGGTATAGCTCCCCCTCAATCCCGCGCAAGGGATGAGTGCTCTCTACATGCTGATTCTTCGTCACTCCGGCTTGGTGAATCGCCCACAACCATTCACAACGTCGATGAAGAAGGGTCGCCGACAATCCTCCGGCGATCACCTTCCTTCAAGCACCACCGGACCGTCTAGGTGATGTCGATCACCAAGAGTAACAAGCCTCGATCTTCGCTTGACTCACTCAAGCTTCACAACTAGAGGATGCACACTTGAACTCTTGGATGAACTAGAGGAGAGGATGGATGGATTCGCGAATCACTCTCTCTCTCTAGGGCTCTTGCTCTCTTCCCAGCCTTCTCAACAAACTCAGCAAATGAAATGAGCAAAGGCTTGGTGGGAGAGAAGTGTGGAGAGCTTTAAATAGCCCCTCAGAAAACTAGCTCGGGCTGGCAACTTAAGTTGGCGACGGACGCTCTGTCGACTAGGCGACGGACGCTCCGTCGCATGCCCCAACGGCTAGTTCTGCACAAAGTTTGAGCGACGGACGCTCCGACGCCTAGGCGACGGACGCTCCGACGCCCTGCCCAACGGCTAACTCTGACAGGATTTCCCAGCGACGGACGCTCCGTCACAGGGGCGACGGACGCTCTTCCCAGCGTCCGACGCTATACTTTGGCTCGGGCTGAAAAACACCCTCACTGGAAGGCCGACGGACGCTCTCCAAGCGTCTGACGCCTCCGTCCGTCGGACCCTAAAAAACTTAGCCAGAAACACATGGCCACTGGTAGGCCGACGGACGCTATGGACTGAACCACCCAGCGTTCGACGCCTTTGTCCGACGCGACGGACTGCGTCCGACGCCTCCGTCAGGAGCGTCCGTCGCCCAGAAAATAGGCCTCTCAACTTCGTTTTTCGCCGCGATGAATATGGAAGTTGTTCTAGGCTATCTTACGGTCACTATAGGCTTGCTTAGAGCTAAGGAATACAAGTGTGCACCACACCTAGTTCATGAAGCTTTCCTAAGTCAAGCTACTAGTCTCAACCCCTCTTAATAGTACGGTCAAAGATCAAATAAAAGCCCTATCTATTTCTAAGTGCCCTTCATCACCTTATGGCACTTAGCCTATCATTCTAGGGTCTTCATCATGTCTCTTTGAAATCCGAAACGATATCCATCTTGAGGCTAAGTGAACACCTACTAATGCCCATTCATGTTGATCACTATGGCTAAGCTACGCATAGCCTCTGCAAAACACACGTTAGCCATAATAATCGCTAATTGCCGTTAATCACCGAAACCAACTAGGGTCATGATTCTTCAATGTCCAAATTTGGTTGCATGTGACTCCGTGTTATTGCCTAGTAGATCGAGTTATTATGATTATTAGTGTCTTCATGCTAATTAAAATTTTTGGTATTGTAGTTTTATCTACTCCTCTCTTGCAATGGTGAAAGAGAAGGGTGAAGTAGTATTCTTCATGGCAGTTCCATTGAAGATGAGGAAAACTTCGGTATCACCATCTTCATCGATATAATGATATGGATATTTTTGTTTTCGGACGGCGACATTAAGGCAGAGATGATGTCACCGCCATGGAATATTTTTTCCACTCTTTTCTCTGTGTTATTGTGGTTAGATCTGGTCACGATGAAAGACGAGGGATAATAATTTTTAGATCAGTCTCTCATTCTTCGGTGGTAGAAAAAAAGAAGGAAGACACTAGAAAAGAATAAAAAGATGCTCAATTTCTCCTACAGGAATATTGGCTGTTGTTCGTTGAACAGTTGTTCTCAAGCTATTTGCTGAGTGTTTGTCTGTGCGGTCATCCACACTGAAAAGTGATTACCACGTTAGGTTGAGTTGCGCTATTAATAACGTGGGTACTATTTTGTAATGCAGAGTGCCTGTAACGTATTGGTATACCCAGGTTTCATGTAATATTATTCTTCTTTCATTGCAAAAAAATAGATCTGAATCTTGTGGATTTTGGATCTGGATGGTACTTGATAATGTTTGGGTAACATTATGGCTCTTCCTATGCAATGTTCTATGTAATGATCAGTGATTTTCAGATTCACAACAATGAATGTAATGGTTTTGATATTGGGTTTTGCTGTTATAATGCATGGATATGAGCTTTTTTATTTTGAATGGAAATAAAATTGGCCTTTTCGGTTTGGGCTATCCCAATATTAGGATTGGGCTGAAAAGCCTAGAAAAAACAAAGTGGGTTCTCCTGTAAAAATACACGTGTGACCCAAAAATGTGTGCTCAACTAAAAAAAATAGTGTGGGCCGATTTGAAAGATAATATATTGTGTGTTAGCCAATAAAATTTGGGTGGGCAAAAAGATAAATGGGCCAAACAAACTTTAAAAGATGAAGTGGGCTGGGCCAAAAATGAGCCCCAACAATGAGCTTGACCCATTATAAGCATGTTTGCTTTGCGGACTTAAACAGGCTAAATTTAGTTTTATGATGATGCTAAACTCTGCCATCTCAGGACCATTCGTGGTATATGCTTAAACAAAACTTTAGTCAAACAACTATAGTAAAAAAACTAAACAAATTTTTTTATAAGAAAAAAATATCATATTAAAAAACCAATGACGGTTACGATAACACAAACTAAGCTACTCGCGCGGATCACCTCGATCGCGCGCTATTAGTTCTTTTGTATCGATCTTAGTTCAATGGCCAAGGAGGAACAGCCCCGCAGCACCAAGAAACGCGAGCAGCCTCAGAGGAGCTGCAACGACCTTGCTGCCAAAGCTGTGTTCGTCGTCACCATAGATGTCAGGGTAGTCTCCCAGATGCGGCTCCAGATCGTTGAAGTCCCCTGCGCAGACACGGAGACGACGAGCATGTCAGTTACGTTGGAGGCGGTTCCACATGCACCCCGCGCCGGCTGCAGGTACTAGAGAGATCGAGATCAGGGATTCAGAAGCGAGAGAAACTTGGGGGAGAATCGACCGGACCGGACCTCTTCTGACGGTGTGGCTGCAGCCCCGCCTGAGTGCGTAGCGCACGTCCTCCAAGGAGGCCCCGTTGTAGAAGGCGAAGCCGTCCAGGGCGGTGGCCACGCAGTTGAGCACGTCCTCCGTCTCCACCACGCACGCGCCGCCGCAGTAGTAGTCCACCGCCCCGATGGGAACGGCGATGATTCCCGACGGGTTCAGCCTGTACGTGCCCTCGCAGCAGCTGTACACCTGCGGCATGTGCAGCATGCGCTTATTACTATATGCACGGCAGACGGCACAGGATCAACAGAGCACGCAGACGCAGGCAGGTGCGTGACGACGACACGCGGCCGACATCACACCGTACCACAGGCCTCGCCCTCGTACGTAGTACTTTATTAGCTTACCTGTTCGTCCTCGAAGCACTGCAGCGACCTCGTCGTCGGCAGCAAGTTCGTCGGCAGTGGATCCATCGGGAGATCATCTGCATGCATACCATGCGGGATCTAGTGGAGTAGACATGAAGAACGTGATAGAGTTTGACGTTTGTGTTGTACTGTGCTACTGTAGCTCCAAGGCGGCTGCTGATAATGAGCATGCATACGCACCTGGTTTGCAGTTGCAGAAGGTCGCGCACAGGCAAAGGACAGCTGCGAAACGGCCGCGCCAGCGGCGGCTGTGGCGAACAGAGAGGTCGCCCATCGGCGAAGGGGCGTCAAAACACAGATGATGGATCTATGGATCTCTCTCTCTCTCTCTCTCTCTCTCTCTCTCTCTCTCTCTCTTCTCTCTCTCTCTCTCTCTCTCTCACACACACACACACACGAACGTACCTGATCTATCGATGAGCACGTACAGCAGATTGATCTCTCACTCAGGTTTGTAGAATAGAAATTAACCGGCCAGTGATTTAATAAGATATATAGCTAGGAGCAAGCAATCTGGCAAGTAGTCAAGTACTAGGACATACACTGTAGGAGAGGGCCGTGTTCAAACCTACCTGACCGGCCTGCCCGCTCTTTTTCACTCGCATAGTCTCGCATCTCACCCCTGCGATTTAATTTGCGGGTTCATCATTTCATTGTTGCGTGGAGATAGCGCGCAGGGTTGGACGTACGTATGGATCAAGTATCCGAATTCATCAGCGGCTCTTTGAGTTTGATGAGCAGCTAAGTTTAAGTTTGTAGTCGTACTACGTGCCTAGCAGAGACTTGCGCGTATATTGACCAGAAAAAGCTGCTCTTCTCTTTTGTCAATGTTTGGCCCGACGTGGTGTAGGTGTTCTTTCTCTAAGTTGCTGTTTGGTGGGAAACACGAATGTGGGAGAGGGGGCCGGCCTGTGCCGTGCTAGTTTGACTCGGTTTTTACTTTTGACGCGCAGCGGCATATACGTCCTCTCGTTTTCCCCGGAGTTGGCAATACTATTATCGTTAGCAGCTAGTAGGTCAGATTCATGTTCCATGCCTCTGTAACTGCATTGTTATGCGCTACCAATACTTCTAGACGAAGCTGTCCGCGTATGATAGGATGTACGGACGGAGTTTGGTTCCGTTTGCTTACAGGGACAGGACGTTTTCACTTGAGATATCTCATCTTTTTTTTTTTTGACAAACTTGAGATATCTCATCTTGGCTTGTACGTGTTTGGTTCAGAACGATCCGACTAAGATTTTTTTTTAGATTTGGACTTGACTTGTCCCTTAAAATGGCGAATGGGGTCGTCCGAGATGAGATGAGTGCTCTGAATGCACGCAAGGAGCGCAGGGATGAGAGTGCGGGCCAGACGCCGATGACAGTGGCAAATCCGGCCGTGAAATTCACCGGGGTCATGACATTTATATAGCAAGGTCAGCATCATTGATGAACTATGATAAACAGTTTGTCCACTAGTTTTGTCAAAGTTATCGAGGTCGGACGACCGCGGTAATATAATCTAGATTCGCCCCTAGCCGACGAGATTTGGTGGAGCAAGGGAACAAGGAGCATGTGTGGCCGAGCTCGCCTGCACCTGCCTAGCTATGGAGGAGAGAAGGAAGAAGAGAGTAGTCGAACCAAAGAGCTCAAACTCTGCCCTCGGCTCCGGTGAGGTCTGGCTCTACCCGACCCTAGCTAGCGCTGTCAACCCCGATGAGCTCCGGATCTGGCTCCGGCCCTAACACGCGTGACTGAGCTCCACCCTTACCTTGGCATGTGTGGTCAACCTCCGCCCCTAGCCCCGACGTAGTGTCGTGCGGGCGAGCTATGCCCTCGGCCTTGGCGCTCGCGACAACATTTGGTGGAGAGATCGAATGGCGATGCTTTTTCGCGTGTGTAAAAGGAAGATAGGAGAGGATGAAGGAAGCTAGAAGAAGATGGAAAAGAAGAGAGGTGGATAGATCCCCCCAAATCAGGTATCTGATCTGTTGGTGTCTGTAAACCAAACAAAAAAACGAAGTGGTCCTGTTCTTTATCAACGAACCGTCCCACCTCTAAAAACTAGAAGAAGACTATTCCATCCTATAGGTTTCTCCCGACCAAACACTAAACACTAGGTACTGCAAGAGAAATCCTAAGAGCATTGTCACCGCAACTGTGTCGTCCTATTATGCATTGAGTTGTTGCGCAACAATCTGCAATGAATGGGAGCCTCAGTTCCCTTTATAGGAGCTAATGCCTTCTTCCATGCACATTCAACAATTAATGTCCATTGTATTCACCCCCACCTTATCATTCCTTGCATTGCTGGACTTCTTTCTTTGATTATCATGGTTGTCATTCTTCACATGTCACCACAATCGTCTTCCTCCCGTCCATCTTCTGAACATCCAAACTAACGGTGACTTCCATGCTCTGAATGCTAGCGGAGATGAGGGCGAGGAGGATGGTTGAGAGCTCGATCTAGCGACCTGGAGCACACTATTAAGGTTAAAGCCTAAGGCTTGTCGTTAGGGTTTCATCGCAATGAGTCCATGGTGTGGATGGGAATATATTTAGGTTAGCACTTTAACAAAGGGTAGGGTAGGGGCCACAGTGGTCAGGGTTTAAATTTTTCAACAAAAGTCTAGCTAGAATTGGTAAATCCCACTTAAAGATGGAATTGGGGACCCGTTCACCTATTCCTCTTGGGAATTCCTCCATTGAGGATGGGGATGGGGCTAATTCCCCACCACGGGAATGCTAATTTAACAAGGGAAAAATCCCTTTCCATCGGTTCTAGCGGGTTCGAGGATATCCTTCTGTCCCTGTACTTAAAACCCGCAAACCCACCCTGCTAATACATATGATACTCTTTCAACCGCACATAAATCCCTGGTCTCCCAGACTATCAGGCATTGTTCATCGACACGACATTTTTAACTTTTTATTTTTTATTTATTTAATATTTTTTGTTTTTATTTTATTTTTTATGTTTACATTTTCTATTTTTATTTTTTATTTTATTTTATTTGTAGTTCCAATTTTATTTTATTTTTAAAAGTTTACTTTATTTTATCTTAACTATTTTTTATCTTTTATTTTATGCATATAGTGATCATATTACCATACTCAGTGGAGTAGCATGCAATGTGGTGGTATATATCAGTCAAAGCAAGCGATAAAGAGTTTGTAGTATTTCTATTTTTTTTATCTTTTGTTTTATACATACAACGACCCTACACAACAAAGTACATGCAGGGTGGTGGTCTATATCAATCATAGCAATAAAGAGCATGCAATATTTCTATCTGGTCAGTATAGCTTTATATTGAGCTACGAGCATTTTTTAACTTCTTAAGTTTTTACTTTAATTTTTTTGATTTTTTTCATTTTTAGTTTCAAATTTGTTTTCTTATTTATTTTCTTTATCTTTTGTTTTATTAATGTAAAGTGCGTGTAGTATGGTGATCCATATCAATCATGGTAATAAAGAATTTGTATTATTTTACCAAGCCAGTGCATCTTTATATTGAGCTGTTACTGGGTCGTAGCAGCAATTCGAGTCCTTATCAGTACTATAGTAGATATACCGATTCAGTATATACAAAAAATGACTCTCTCTATCGCTTGCAACAAATGCGGATTAAGAACCAGCGCAGCGAAGCACGTCCCTGTGTATATACATATTTACATATGTCAAAGGGACAAAGGCCCAAGCGACTAAGCCTAACATCAGCCCACTGCCCACCAGCCAACCCACCATCATCGTGCATATCTGACCACCTGCATCCCTGAGCTCTCCCTTTCTAAATCCATCCCAAACCCAAATTCCAAACCCAAAAGAAAGATGAACAATGTTGCTCAAAAGCACTGACCTGCAGGTGACTTACGAGTACGCTAAGATATCAGGCGCCTACAAACGAGTAATTTTGCTACTTTAACATAGGGTTATTGCTTAGTATATGCCATCGCTGTAGGTTGGACCGAAATTATAAGAATGACGATGTGGTTGGATAGTGTAAAAATCAGCCCCTACAATGCAATTTTTTTTTTCTAATTTCATTCTCAGTTTTTTTTAAAGGTCCAAACAGACCTTGAGCCCACCCGTCTAAAGAACAGAGGAAAAATAAGGCCCATTACCAAAAGGTACCTCCCGGGCCAAAAGATTAGTTTCATTTCCCTCCGAAACAGAGATCCGCATTTGATTTTTCTCTCCCCCTCTCCTGACCTAGCGACCTCTCGAGATTTCCCATCCCCGGTAACAGCCGCGCGCGCAACTCGAGCAAGAACAATCCCCAACCTCAATCCCAAATTCTAACGAGATTCCACACCCCTCTGGATCCCGCTGTTTCACTGCCCACCATGGCCTCGCCTGGCACGGACGACGACATCGGCGACGAGCACCTGTTCGACGGCGTCCGCTTCTTTCTGGTCGGATTCAACAGCGATGACGCGTCCCAGGTGCGTGCGTGGCACCCCGCGCCTCGTCCTTGCATTTGTTTCTGCAGCCCCAGTTTGGCTGCGGTTTGCGATGATCTGGCTGATAAAGTCCTGACGGCGTCCGTCGTTCCGTGTGCAGTACCGGTCGGAGATGGTGCGGCACGGCGGCGCCGACGCTGGGCCGTCGGGCAACGGGTGCACGCACGTGGTCGTGTGGAACCGCATCTACGTGAGTTTGGTTTGCAGATTGGTTCCTCCTCTGTGTCTCGGCAAAGCTTGGATGGGGAACGGGGCTCTGATTTAGTTCTTCGCAGGATGACCCGACGTGCGTGGCCGCGCGGGCGCAAGGGAAGAAGGTCGTCAGCGGGCTATGGGTGGAGGACAGCTTGGATCACGGGGTGCTTGCTGATGCTGATAGGGTCGGCTTTTGCTGCTAATTGCTCGGGCACTTGTGCCCCCATTTCTTCATCAGAGCCACGGTTTAGTTTTCTGACCCGTTATGTTCAGCCTTTTCCAGGTTATATATTGGCCGATGAGACATTTGAAGGGAATACCTGGTGCTCAGTCATTGCTTATATGCTTGACGGGTTACCAAAAAAGCTATCGCCAAGACATGATGGTAGCTCCCTCCCAGTTTTATCTATAGGTTATGAGTGTAGCCATTTCACATAATAGGATATATCCACATCCAAAGTTTAAACAGTTTGACTGCACAGAACCAAAAAAATACTACCTTTTTTTAACTGGAAGGAGTAGAAACAAAAAGATACTTACATTTGTTATACATTCTGCATTCAAATTAGAAACTAATGTGTTGTGTTCACACACAAGCTCTTGGGTACTGTAGTTGTGCTTGACACATTATTCTCCTAATGTTTTGATGCAGAAAATGGTTTCTTTGATGGGAGCACGGTTCTCAAAACCTTTGATAGCAAATGCAGTTACTCACCTTATTTGTTATAAATTCGAAGGTGTGTTGTTTCTTTTATCAGTCAAACCGTTCAATACATATAGATAATATGTTGAATTTTGTTATAACAAGCATTTCACTTGTTGCTCTTTCCTCCCATGGAACTTCATAGCTAGTTCCCTGTACTTGTCTACCAAACCTAGGCATGCCATTTTTTTTGTGTGTGTGTGTGTGTGGGGGGGGGGGGGGGGGTTATGTGTTGGTCACCACACCCAAACCCAAAGCTAAGATTAAGCTGATAGGGAAAGGGGGGATTGACTTACCCAGCTTCAGGAACCAATGGTGCTCAGCCGCTCACAAATATCAAGAGAAGCAGCTGAGCTGTGGATAAAAAAATGGACAAATGGATAATCTGTGGATATACCGATACCCTAATTGGTAGATGATTTCTACCCATGCCCTCCCCATTGCACATGGGTATGTATCTGGGGACTGGGTACACATATCCAACAGCAGGACTAAACAAAGCTATCCTTATATTGGTTTCTTCTACTTTAATGTGAGATGCACAATGCTATTTCTAATAAATGATTCTAAACATTAGTTAAGAGCCTTATATCTAATTAGTAATGGAGCTATGTTTCTAAGTTTTTCCATAATGTACATTATAGCTCATCATTTGTGTTTTTGGTTGTAGAATTCATTGGTTCCATAACAGTTTGGACAACCTTATGAACCATGTTTTGTATTTTCTTTATACAGAACTGGAGGAAATTTGTAACTTATGTCCTGATGTTATTTGACGTTAGATAGCATCCAAAAAAACTTCAGCGAAGTAATCCAACAACATAATCATAATGTCTACGAGATGTCTGTCTTTGGTCATCTATTTCTTTGACTATGCATATACCATGATACTAGATAGTTTTGTTATGTGTGGTTGAATTTCACACCTTGATTTTCCATATAATGCTAGGGGTGAAGTATGAGGTTGCAAAAAAGGTGAACATAAAACTTGTTAATCACCGGTGGTTGGAAGACTGGTATTTCAAACCACCTTTCCTGATTTAATAGAAAGCCAATATGTTAATCGGATTGCTTATGTTTTGATTCACCCTCTTCATTATTTCAGCTTAAAGGCATGGAAAATTCTCCCAGTCAGTGATTATAGCAAAAGGTAAGTATAATTGCAGTACTTGTTCTCTATTTTTTCTTTGAATTTCCTGGTATTTTTTATATTAAAAAAATCTCAGTTAGATCTAGTCCCATCCCGATATAACAATTTAATAGAATGCATTGAAAACTAATTCCACAGTGGTTGGGAGCTAGAGTTAATGGATGCACAAGCCATTGATTCTGAACATGAAGCAGAAGCATCAGATCCAATGTCATTGAACAATAGGCCCAGTGTCAGGTGCCCTTTTCAACTGAAAAAATTACAAGGAAATTTTTAGTAAACCTGACTTTGATTTTATTAAAGTGACCTTCTATCATTCACAGTGGTAACAGAGAGGTGGTGGCAGGAAGGAATTTGAACGATCCTGGTTATATTATAAATACAGAAGATGCAAACAACAAGACACATGATATTAGGGGCCAAAGCAGTGCCAACTCTATGGTTGCAGTTTCTGCTAAGGTTGATGTCTTTGTTCCCATTCAAAGTCCGTCTATGCATATCATGAATATAGAAGATGCAGAAAGCAAGACAAATGATATTACAGGCCAAGACAGCCCTGACTCTAGTTTATTGGCAAGTCCTGCTAAAGCTGACACACACATACCCATTCAATCTTCCGGTGAAAAGAAAGATATAGTAAGGAACACAAATAGCCCAAATCTGCAGGAAGTTAAAGAAAAATATGTCGGTGCAAGGACACAGGACCTTGCAAGTGGTGTAGGTCCTCCAAGCACAAGCAAAATGACTGTTTTTAGAAATCATCATGTAGATACCTTAAATGGGACCATGGGTATACTAAAAGGCCATACAGATCATGTTTCTGGAAAACATTCTGCCAGTCATGATCAAACCCATGTTGCTGAAGTCTTATTGACCAGTCCTTTGAGAGGAAATCAGTCTGTGGATGAGCTTGATTCATCAAAAGTTGACAGATGGCAACATCAGGAGAAGGATGGACCCTCAGGCATTCATATTGCAGCAGCTGGTCAGTTAAATGCTGATGCCAAGCTCAACAATCATGAATCCAATCTGAAACCTGGTGGTGATTCCATGTCCAACAACATCAAGAACACAAGTAACGATAAAAAGGCCTCTCGGAAGTCATTTTTACAGGAAGGGCATTCAGTTAACCACATGGCATCACCTCAGAGGGCTGAAGAAAGCACACTGAGAGGCTACCCCAATATTTCTACATTAGAAACAGGACACCAAAAGGTTGTTGAACATGCTGACGCTCAGAGCATTGAAGGCAATGAAAATACTAAGAGTGGCCATGGACTAGATGGTGCATATGCTCAGAAAAGGAAGAGCTTAGTCTCCCCAGCTAGCTTAAATTTGCAAAAGGAAGATCTGGTGTCAGAAACTGGTCCTTTAGATTCTCCATTTGTGAGTAGACTGACTGATGCATCTGAAACAGCAAATGTTTCATCTGAAAGGATAAATCTAGTTGAAGCTAATGTTGTTAATTCGGGAAAGCAACACTCTAGCTTTTCTGCGAGCAGACAAACAAGATCAGGGAAGACTTCGCTCAAGCATGGTGGCCCCATCAATGGAATCAAGCTTCCTGAATATTCTTCAATTGATAAGAATGCAAAATCTTTACGGAAAGCAGGAATGACATTCAAAGGAACAACAGAAAGTAAATGCACCATGAGTTCTTCAGCCATTGTTCAAGATGGAAAAACAAGTGCAGGTTTCCCGTTTCAGAATATGGATGGGGAAAGTACACCAACTAGTGGTGATGCAGTAAATCAAGATTGCTTGAACGTGATAGGAAATCCCTGCACAAAGGATCAGGCACATGACAAATCTGTACACAGTTCAAGTAATTCACAAGTGCCCTCTTATGGAAATGCTGACAACAGGATAGCTAATCCAGTCAAAGTCAATGCTGATGAAGTGGCAGTGGCATCAAATTCTGAACTTGAGAAGGTGGTGTCTGATGCCACTGTGAAAGAAAGCACAAAACAATTTCAAGACACTTCAACGAATGTCCAGGCTGAAATGAGTTATTCAAAGAAAGCACCAACTACTATAAGAAGGTATTCAGGTGTCAAGAGGCATCGGAGCGCTAATATTGAGGCTGAAGGGTCAATTATCAACAGTGCTAAGAGAGTTGTTCCTGAATCCTGGCCTGCCAAAGTGATTCATCATGAGCATGGTGATCCAGCCTCTAAAAAGGGCTACAACACAGCATGTGCAGCTGAGCTCAAAACAAATCCTCCAAAGAAAGCACCGATTTGTAGAGTGACAGATACTGTTGCAAAGAGGACACGGAGTGGTTGCGCCAAGGTAGATGATGCACGGGTAGGTTCTAGTTTGGAGTTGAGTAAAGTGATGTCTCAAGAAAATATTGAGATAAACCCCCAAAAAAATCTTGACACTGCAAATGCTGATGGACAACAAAGAAATTCACCTAAGAAGATACCGAACACCAGAGTAAGGAATAGAGCTGCGAAGAGGTCAAGGATATCTGACACTAACATGAGCAATGATACATTAGTGGTCAAAACTGAGACAGTGGGTGCTGGTTCATTGTTTAATGACTGGTTTCCCTCAGACAATGTTGAAGAGTGGCCTAAAAGGATTTCTAGTCATGCAAGTGTTAATGCCTGTAAAACACTTTCTCCCAAGACCTTATCAAATGCCAGAATTAGGAATGCAGCTGCCAACAGGAAAATTAAAACTGTAGAAGACAAGTCTGGCAGCAAGTTTGGCAAAAACGGTAGTGCCATTACATCTGAAACAGAAGTTTTTTCGTCAAGTAGAACCGAAGGGATTTCATGTAATATCAACAAAGTAACTACTAATCCAGACTCCGAGAAGTCCAATGAGGATGTGATAAGGGAGGTATCTGGACTGTTTTGCCAAGATTCTTGCACGGTAGACAAGCAAGGACCATACAGTTCTAAGTTGAGAAGCAGCAAAAGAAATAAAGCTCTGACTTCAGATCATGAAAAGGAGAACAGTCTAGGCTGTAGGGATCTCAACTCTAAACCAAAAAGAACAGGCAGTTTGTGTTCCAAATCTGATGCAAAATCAATGAAGAAAAGCACATGTGTGCTCAGTAAGCACCAAAGGGAAAAAAGAAGCGAATCTGGAACCTTGATCATGAGTGAGCCTGCATTATTTATTTTAAGTGGAAACCGTCAGCAGAGAAGGGATTGTCGCTCAATACTTAGACGCTTGAAGGGACGAGTTTGTAGGGATTCACATCATTGGTCGTACCAAGCAACACATTTCATCGCTACAGACCCTCTGAGGAGAACCGAGAAGTTCTTTGCAGCAGCTGCAGCAGGCAGGTTAGGACTATGATGCAGGTTACTAAGAGTTTACAAACTTTACATCTTAAAGTACTTATTAACATTAATTATATGACCATTTATATCAGTGAAAGATATGGATGAGTGTATGGCTTGCTTGAACATATTAACTTTATTTGCTTTTATCGTACTTTTTTAGATTGTGTGGCAAAGTTCTGTCTTTTTCACAAAATCTGAATGCTCACGGCCTCTTTCTCCAATTAGGTGGATACTCAAGAGAGAGTACTTGACCTCGTGCATTGATGCTGGCAAGTTCGTGGATGAAGAACCGTTTGAATGGTTCGGTACAGGCTTTAATGATGGACAGACAATCAGCTTTGACGCTCCCAGAAAATGGCGAAATATAAGGCAGCAGATGGGTCATGGTGCCTTCTACGGAATGCAGATCGTTGTCTATGGACGGCTCATATCACCAACTCTGGTATTAATTCTTTGCTTATAGTCAACTCATTTGACAACAACCTTGTGACACTAAGGTGCCTGAGGAAACTAGTGTTGCACTATAGGCCAATCGCCAATTATTATCTTGTATACTTTGGGGGTTTGATTTTGTTTCGCTGTTTCTAAATCTGGAGTTTCTTTTCTTGCCAGGACACAGTAAAACGTGCAGTAAAAGCTGGTGATGGCACCATTTTAGCAACATCGCCTCCATACACTCGATTCCTAGATTCTGGAGTTGACTTCGCCGTAGTATCAGAGACCATACCAAGAGCAGACGCATGGGTTCAGGAGTTCATCGGTCACGGTATTCCCTGTGTCAGCGCGGATTATCTGGTTGAGTACGTCTGCAAGCCTGGCCAGCCCCTCGACCGGCATGTTCTCTTCAAGACGAGCCACGTGGCCAACAAGTCCCTTGAGAAACTCATGAGGAACCAGCAAGAGATGGCCACGGAGAAGTCAGAACCGTCGGAAGACGAAGACGACGAGGATGACGATCCGGAGGACCTGAGCTGCTCGGTGTGCGGCCGCAAGGACCGGGGAGACGTGATGCTGATCTGTGGCGACGAGGACGGTGAGACCGGCTGTGGGATCGGCACGCACATCGACTGCTGCGACCCTCCGCTGCAGGCTGTCCCCGACGACGACTGGCTGTGCCCCAAGTGCGCTGCACCAAAACCCAAGACGAAGCGCAATGCTAGAGGCACTGAACGCAAGGCCAGAGGATCCAGGCGAAGGTGATCTTTTCTTTGTATTGTATGTTGTGTGGATGGATTGCACGCTCTTCTTTTATTTATTATTGAACGGAAGAATAATGCACTAATAATTGGAGACACTGTATGTTATTGGAAATGCCGGCTCAGCATTTCTTTCGTCATGAATCCTGCTGTCTGTTCTCTCATTTTGTAAGGCTTTTATATGGAGCGATGCTAGTGCACTGAATGAATTTTTTCAGGCTGCATGCATCGTTTCTCCGCAACTTCATGCCGTCTGTTTCGTCTCCAGAAGAAGTCCAGGCAGACAGACGATTGCATGCATGTGCGTTGGGCTGAGAACGACTGAACAGCCCAGTACAAACTTGTGGGCCGGGCGCTAGCTTGGACCTCTGATCTGGGCCACTTTGGCCCTATCGTTTTAAACCTTTTTTCCCCTGAAAAAGGACATTGCATTTATTATTATTATTATTATTATTATTTTAAATAGACCTGGAATAGAACAAGAGCAGTGCCAATATGGCGCCGACACGTCTGCGCTACGCGGCGGACACTATGGCGTCAGGCGTGTACCTGCACAGCGGTCACACGGTCTCATGATTATCGCTCTGCTTCCTTGCTTTCAACGGCCTCGGGGCCTTTTTCATCCGCATCCGGGCGTGCCATCATGAGACCGCACGAGCACAAGCGCACGCCGCTCGCCCGATTCAGGAAACCCTCCCCGATCGAGCCGGGCACAAGCACAACGACTTGGGTTGGAAGCAAGCGAGCGAGAGAGAACGGAGCAGCGGCGGCGAGCCGGCCGGTCGTCGATGCCGAACAAAAGGAAGCGGACAGGTGGTTTGGCACCAAACAGCAAAGCGACCGCGCGCCCCTTCCCGTGCACGGGGCACCGATGCGGGGCACCAGGCTTTCTCTCGTGTTTCTTCGGGGCGCCGCGAGGCGCGAGCCGTGTCCATCTGGTCTGCCGAATCGATCATCCTCAATCCCCTGGCGCAGCCGCACTCAAAGGCCGGCAAAGCGGATGCCCAGGAAAGCCGGGGCAGCAGCGCATGAGTGGAGTCTCCCCGGCATATGACGACGCCAAGGAACGCCATGGATAAAAAAGGAGCCTTGCGACGATCCTTCCCTTCCATTTGCACTCCACCCCCATCCCCACCCCACTTGCTGCTGCTTTCGTCCCGGTACTGAAGAGGAGGCAGAGAAAAGGGGGCAGTAAAGGTTCTGGCCCGGACGGATCGGGGCAGCGCAGCGCAGGCATGCGCGCCCGTTGGAACAGACTACAGAGCAGCAGGAGGCAACGATCATAATCGTTGGTGCTGAGCCCAGGCCGGACCGGGAACGGAACTTGGCATCGACCTGTCCGTTTTGTTTCCCAGCTGGTTCCTCCATTCCATTCAGGCATTCATGGTTATCATGTGCAACAACGTCGTCTTTCCCTGTGCGGAATGGCCACGCCATGGGCTTGGGCCGCTACAGCCCATGGTTAGCAAACCTTCACTCGCTGCGAAAATGGGCCGTCATCTTCAAACAATAGAGTTTTTATTACTTATATTACTCGTACATTGTTAGCATTAACCAATACTCTTTGTCATGAACGACATATAACAAGACTAGTGGCAGTCACGCCGCTGTCACGTGCGACCAAAAGCAGGAGCAGGAGCAGGAGAGGAAAAAAAAACAAACAAAGAAAAAACAGCCTCATCATCAGTGTAACAGGCAAGGGAAAGGCATCAAGACAAGTACAGGCTACAAATCCCTTGCTTTCGTAGGTGCAGGCCTAAGTCAAGGCGCCCATGTGCTGCCTGAGAGCTCATCCCTCCAGCCTCCACCACTACAGGCCGCTGCCTCACGCTGGAACGGAGAGGAATCCGATGCGTGCGTCACAATCATAAGCATCAGCATCAGGGTGATGGGTCTCCGCAGGTGATGCTAATAATTAATTTAATCCGCGGCTTTTAGCTGCGAAAACCAGCTCGAATTCAAGCGACGACGCGCACAACAAAATCATGCGTGCGGACTGCAGCGTGCCAAAGGAAGGAGAAGGACAAGGAATTTTGCCAGCCGAAAAGACATGTGTAATTCAGTGGCTCACTATTAGCTGGTCTTTGTTCACATCTGACTGACGGCACGGTTCCGTACGACCGTGATCTTTTTTTTTGGAGGGGGGTGCCAGATTAAAAAATATCTTTGCAGTGATAGTACCAAATTAAGCTTAAATTTAATTAATCCAGCAAAATAAGTTGTGTAGACATACTATCAAACTCGGACTACAAAAATTGATCAAATTTGGTTAACAGCAGTGTTCACGGAACTAGTCTTGTTTAACAAATACCTTGTAATGGTGTCTTGCTCTCTCAATGGCTTTAAAGGAACAAATTATCTCTATAGATGTCAATCAAGGGAATAAGACTTGTTCATATAACGGTGATGGTAATGAGGGGATCAAAAAATCAAAATTGATGGTAGTGAGAAATTCTATAATTTTGGATGGCAATGAAGAGATTGATATAGGTTTCAACGCAAATGAGGGAATTCTCTTTTTTATCATCCAAGAACCTTGCATCTTAATCTTTCAACAAGATTTATTATTTCTGTAGCATCATGAAAATTTTGTAAAAAAATTTGTTAGATGATGTTAGGAAATTTCCCCCTCAATCCTCATTTTGTTTCTAAAAGTCAGACCCCATAAGATGATAGTGAAAGTAAAAAAAGCCTTTTGTGATAATGTCCACCCCCCCCCCCCCAAAGGAATCCAAGTATCACAAACACCTTCTAAAAGTTTCTAGGAGCCCTGTCCCAACCCAAAGCCTCCTTGATACAAAACCAAACCACCCAAGCTATATGACAATCAAAGAAGTTATGGTCTATATTCTCATTCACTCCACATAAACACCATTTCTTCTTCCCCTTCCACTTCTTTCAAATTCATGCCAGTTTGCAACCTATCCTAGGAAGCCAATTATAAAAAGATTTTCATCTTTTTTGGTAGTTCGGTTTTTCCAAACCCTTTGCATTCTCTTATTGACAACACCCCTAAAAGTTAGTCTTATGTACATGGATTTTGTAGTGTATCTCCTAGATTTTTCAAAACCTCAACTAATAAGGTCAACTTCTTTGTGCAGGATATATTCATCTAACATGACCATCAACCTCTCCCGCTCTTTCATGTCCTCTATGCCTAGAGGTCTTTAAACTCCACCTTCCACCAATCACCAGCCCAATACCCCCTAACCCCATTGAGAGGACACCACAATGGTAATGTCTCCTATGTTACTAGCAAGGCGTATGCCAAAGGCTCAATACTCAATACCTTGTGGACGCCAAGAAGCATTGCAAGCCATGGGGATTGTCTACCGAAGAGGGACAAAGCCAAATCCTACTTGACTACATGGATTTAGGGTGTGTATGGACCATTTTGACTTGTTAATTTTGAAATATTCTAAGAATTGAACTATAGATCTATGAGGCAAGAGACAAGCAACTCATAAGACATGGGTTAGTTGTATTCACATTGAAGGCTTCAAGGTGACAACTTGGATACCATGCTCTGGCTTAGGGAGAAAGCTTCACACCAAGGAGAATGGTCATGATCTAGATGTGACCCAAATTAAAGATGATTCACCTTCCAACCAAGCAGTCATTAGACCCGGTTAATGTGACCCTAAACTAGCATGGAGACATGTTTGGAGCATAGTAATAGGAAGATCGAAAAAAAGCTTTGACCTTCCTATAGTACCCCGTTTAACTATTTTCTTGATTTTATTTTATTTTTTGCTATATGGACAATAAACAATAAGATGTTGATTACGTCATTTTTAGAATATACAACATGATCTTATTCTTTCTTTGTACCACGTGAAAATGGATACTTCCACGGTTCATATTATTGTCGAGACAAAGATTTGAGCAGTTATGGAGACGTGCTTATTCGATATACATGTAAATTTAGAAACAATAGAGACTAGTGGGTTCCTCCATTTAGTGTTGATTTAAATTAAGATTTTATTTGGGTATAACTCACAATAATTTCATGAGCTGTGTTTTTTTTGCCACAAAGAAATAAGTTGGGATGAAGCTAAAAAAATAGCTTATCTGAGCTCTCTCCTTTATTTCTCTCTCATCCATACAAGAAGCAGTTGGTTTAGCTAATTTTCTAAATAATTGTTTTGTCAAACAATTTTTCTAAAACAAATTAGTTTCACATAGAAAGTTACTCATGAATCTTTTTTTTTAAAAAAATAGCTTTATAGTGAAACTAAGTTGTACTAAACAGGTTCTAAATCAATCGTGTCATCGTGTGACTAATAACCTCCTTGATGATAACAAATCCCTCCTTGATGATAACAAATCTGCTTCATGGTGTGCACGCGGTGGTCACCATAACGGCATACCCTCTATGCTACGTGCATGTATCTTTTAAGTTAAAAGAAGATGAGGCCGCGCGCCGGGGCCCCGGGACAAAGTGTTGGGGTCATATGCTCTTTGTGATGAGCGAGGCAGTGCAAGAATGCATGCAATGCAAGCATTGTTCAGATCAGATGCTGTTCACATGAGTTCCATCATACCATTGGTTGACACAAATGCAACGCTCCTTCATCACATGATCGGCTCAAAAACATTTCAAGGCTGTCCGGGGCGCCGTCCCCTCCACTCTTGTGTGCCCATGCTTTCCATCAATGCACGCGCGCTCTATAGATTCTTGCCAGACTAATACTACTGTTATTAGTACGAATTGTGTGTCGCTGTTACCAGTAAACCGTAGTCCCTCGCTCGATCTGGCTCTCACAAACTACAAAACAAGCTAGAGTAGATCCATCAGTGTGCAGTCTTTGGTTGCTATCAATTTAATCAATGGAGCCTTTTTTCCTGCACATGCTCTGCTGCCTCGCTCGCACGTACTGTACACGTACTACGTACTATCCTTTTCGACCTTCTGGGCAGCAACGCCGCTGCTTTACGTCTTTGCCTTTTCCTCTGAATCAAGGACAGCGTGCGTGGTCCTTGCTAGATTTATGTGCCCTTCCCTGTGCAGCTATCTGTTATTGTTGTTGGATAGCCTTTACTACTTCTTGCATGGTTGTTGTGTATGTACACTACCCTTTTATTTCTGAATTTTTGTATGCACCCCTTTTTCATGTGAAAAATCATAAATTTATGTTGTATTGATCAAAGAAACAAAAACTAAACATGTTAATTTATAGCTTAAGATCGAGAACTATAAATACCCGGATGAGAATAAATTATTAGCAGTTTAATTTGAAAAACAAAACAAATAGAGGTGAATTGAAGTTCTGGTGGTACTACTGATTGCCCACACACACAGTCTGCCCACTACTAATAGCTGTTTTAATACTGTTACAACCACTAGTAGTGTATGCGCATGGTTCTGAATCACACAGATCATTGTGATGAAGAACTGCAGATATAGGGATCCTAGGGTGACAGTTCATTAAGTCCAATTAATAAGTGGCGCCATCGGCAAGATAACTGTGAGCTGTAGACCATATCAATAAGCATGGAGTTGTTGCTTCCTAGTGGGGTCTGAAGTTTCAATACAATTTGGATGTGTAACCACACTTTATTCAGCAAGTCAGATTGGAGTGCATGTATGCAGTTGTAGACTTAATAGTAGCGTATCTGCCTCTTGTGCTCCATGCTGACGTAGTAAAAACAAACACGGTGAGTGTTTCTAGGCTGTGAATGGCCAATAGGAGCAGGAGGAACGGTATCATCTCAACCATAGCATCACTATGCAATGTGCATGCATATGCATGACCAGTTAATTAAAGAAGTGTTGAGATAACATTGTTTAATGACAATGTAATCTTCATACTATCTCCTTTACGCCCAAACAATGGATCATTTCGTTTGGACGAGACATTGAATATTGACCTGTCGCACAAGTTGGAGTCCGCTGATGATTTGTATATACGCATTCGAAAATGCATGCATGAAGGATCGGCATCCTTTGTGACGTATGCTTGGGGTTGGATATATAGCTGTGCCCCAGCTCCTAATCTTGTAGCCACCAGAAGTACCCGGCGAGGAATTTTTTAAGGCTCAGATCGCCTTGTTGTACCTGAAGATTCTGCTACTGGTACCCAAATTACGGGCTAAAAGAATTTGGGAGTGCAGCAGGCAGCCAAGGCACGCGCTACCTCATGCATGCATGCATGGAGCATGGTCCATGCACGCACCCGCTCAGTTGCTTAGCTGCTATCCAGAGTTTTAAGGACATGACAGTGCGCGTACCTGCTCGCCTACTTAATTTTGTGATAATTAGTCTGTCCGAGATGATGCGTACAATGTGGACTGAACGTACACTGATGCACGGTTGTTATTGTGGTTCCAACAAAGCATATTATTGTCCTTGCATGTGGATCGACTCGTCAGACAAGATGCGTCGGGATACTATTCCTACACCGTATGAGTATCTATAGTAATTTGATTGTTAGTATCATATAAAATGTTTGACTTTTGATCAAATTAGCATGCTAGCTTTATAATGTACTCCGTATAGTATGAAATAATAAAGGGAATCATACGATTTATTTTAAAATTCAACCTGAGATATCCATTCATTATAAATATTTTGCACGTTGTTAAAGTACATGAATGTATAGCATTTGACAATCAAAGAAAAGAAATGTTTGAATTAGGACGTGTGACAAGTAAAGAAATTGAATCAAAGAGCGAGGTTTATTAACTTCCATGAAAAACATTGTTTGGAAATATTTTCAGCACCAATATTTTCTTTTTATATATAGTATATTCTAGGAAACACATTATAAATACTCCCTCCATTCTTTTTTTAATTAAACACACATGCATACCAAGTTCGAAACTTAAAAATCCTTGATCAGGCCAGTAATCTGGTCGATAATCCGATTACATTTGTAATTAAGTGTACTATATCCTATTATAATAATATTTTGTTAGTATAAATAATATAATATAGAATAAATCATTGATCAAAGTGTAATTTGAAAAACTATGTCATATCAAACCGTGCCTTATAAAAATGAATAGAGAGAGTATATGTACGAACCTGGGATCCACTAGTGTTGATAGTTACTAGCCAGGGTTCAAAATTTTGCTAAAAATCCATGAATTTCATTAATTTTCAGAAAAAAAGTATTGCAACTCTCTAAAATCCACAAAGTTTCGGCTGAATTTCGGTAATTTCATAGGTACTCAAAAAAAAATTATTGCTGAAATTGAAAACCCTCATGCATAAATTAATTGCATGACTTATCTTATGGTATTTTTTCTAAGTTTGAGAAAATTTATAGGAAAGAGCATAAAAATCATGACACTAAATTAATACAATTAAATACATCATAAACTATAGTATTTTTATGGCCCTGTTCGTTTTCTAAAATTTAGGTTATGTTGAATGCTTATGTTAAATTGTTGTGAGAGAAAGAAAAATAGTTTTGAGGTAGTGCTGATGAATAGGGTCAATATGTCCTTGAATAGCAAAAATGAAATTAGACAGATTTATACTTGGAATTCGTATGGTAATCAAGTAACACCGCGTGTTTTGATTTAAAAAAAGTCACACCGTGTGTGGGGTGCCATGGCTTTCATAGTTAATGCAAAGCGCTGCGTGGGTGTCCACGAACAAAAAAAAAAAACTCCTAGCCACAATACACAGGCATCGAAACACTTGTTCGCACTGTCCAGTTTGCGTCCAAATGAGTTACAGTAATCACGAAGTATCGGAGCCGGCGGGCAGGTCAATGGATCAGCAGCATGTTGTACAAGTACACTCACCTTTTTTTTTGGGTAATGCTCAACACGTTCGACGCGTCGAGGTCGAACGCGCACACGGCCCATCACCACCACGGCCCATCAAAGTCCATCCCTTGGCCTAGCAAACCGTATCGGCATATTTTCAATCCCCCACACCTCCTTCCCGTTCAGTTTCTTCGAACAGAGGGGGAGGGACGCGCCCGCGGCGGTTTTCTCCTCGCCGGCGATCGGGGCAGAGGAGGTGGAGCGACTGGGGCTGCTCCATCCGCTCGCCCGCCGGCGGCATCCGCGCCTCCGCGCGCCGCGTCGGCTTCCTTCCGAGGTTCGATTCCCCTCCCATCTCTCTCCATTTCGTGACGTATAGCTCCCAAACCCTTGTCGCGAGCACATGTGGACCGCGACGGCATGCTCGCCTGCTTCTCCTCACTCGCGCGCCGTCGGCATGCTCGCCGGCTTTTCCCACTCGCGCGCTGCATCTCGGAACCCTAGCCGCCGTGGATTTTCCGGTCGCCGTAGCGCTATAGGCCTAGTGGCCTTCATCTGAAGCTTTGCTCGCTTCCACCGCTCCCGCGCCACCCCATTCGAATCGCGGAGGCATGCTCGCTGTTTATGTTTGGATTTTTTTGTTCATGTAACATTACTGAATTCCTGTTTGTTTCATCTCACCACCCCAGGGGTTAACAATGGTTAAATTTTTTTCATAAAAAGGTGGGGCTTTTTATGCCGTTTCATTATTGTTACCTCATATGTGTGTTACCTCATATGTGACAGTGGAAAAAACATATTGTTTCAGTAATAGGATTTTGAGTTGTTTCACAACACACACACACACCATATGTAACAGTGGAAAATCATATCTGTTATCTGATATGTAACAGTGGAAAAAACATATTGTTTCAACAAAAGGATTTCATTTGTTTCACAACCCACATCCATCCATTTTTTTTATTTCACTGGTGCATTATCACTTGTAACAAAGTGTCAACTATTATGTTTCACTTATATGTTTCAGGATGTAACAGTGGCTCCAACCCAGGTTGTTTTTCCATGTAAGCATTTCAATAGCATTTTTCATTAACGTTTCACTGGGGCGGCACGACGGCGAGTAAGGACGCGCGTCGGCGAGGTGGTTCTGCAGCCACGGCTGCTCGATGGCGAGATGGCTTTCGAGGCTGGGGGGCGTCTGTGGCGAGGATGTTTCAGGGGGCAGGAACGGCTGGGGGTTTCAGGTGCTCTTGGCGACGTGGGATGGCTAGCCGGGGCGGCGGCCCTGGAGGTGTGGCCGCGGCGGAGGTGCAGCCACGGCTGCTCGGCGGCAAGGCGCCTTTTCGATGATGGGGGCGCCCGGTGGCTGAGAGCTGGTGCCGAGGATGTTTCAGGGGCAGGACGGCCGGGTTTTAGGTGCTCTCGGCGACGGCGGGTGGCTAGCCGGGGCGGCGGCCTGGAAGTGTGGCCGCGGCGGCGAGGTCGCTGCCGCGCCTCTGCAGCGGGTGCCGCGGATTCGGGTTGTGTCAGAGGCAGGGGAGGTCGGGGGTGAAAAGAAGGGGGTTGCCGTTTTCGCCCGTGGTTTTTTTTGTGTGTGTGTGTTGGACTTTAACCTAATGGGCCGCGTTTTACCGATCGAACTTTCGTTCGTCTGTGCGACCCTTTTTTTTCCCCTGCCCTTGCTGTGCTGCTGCTGCGAGCCAAAGCGCGGTCCGATGGATGGCTTCACCGATTCGATTCCATGAATGGTGTCCCGCGCCCTCTCCCCGCCCCGGCGGCCACCGACCGACCGGCGGCGGTGCGCAGGTCAGGTGCCTCGAAGACAGCGGGAATAAGGGGTGGTTTGGAAAGCCACGCGCTGACGCGAAGACCGAACGAGCGCCGGGGGGGCTCTTCCCCGTGCATGTCGTTGACATGCGCGCTCTCGTCGCGCCGGACGACCTGCTCCTGCAGCTGCTGCCCGGCCCCCGCAAAGAAAACCACCAACCCCACACGTTCCCACGAAACCCCAGGCAGGCAGTCGCCCGTGGCGACTGCTGCTCCTCGCCGCCTCCGCAGCGTGCAGCCTTGTTCGACGGAGAGTGATCGAGGGGAAATGAAAGGCGTGTAGTACGCGTACCCGGCTTCGCGATACGCACGCACGCTGTCAGTGTAAAACCACTTTCCATGCATGCATGAACGAATCAACCGTGAATATGCGTGGCCGGACAAGTGCTGCCTTCTGGTCCCGCCCGCGCGCCTGGGACGAAGGTGCTGCCGATCGATCGATGCCGGTGGCGGTGGGTCTTGGCTGGGCTTACGTACGGCGCCGTGAGACCGAGACCGGCCGGTCGGATCGAGAAGACGCGCGTACGTACTGTACGCTGGATGCGCAGTCCGCGGCTGGTGGATGCTGAATTTGCCCGTGCCGTGCCCCGGCTTCCGTTTTGGAACCGGTGATTGCTTCCATCTCGGGGTCTCGTACAACTCCTGGTGGCAGAAGTACGTACTACTCACCGTAACCAAATACGAGTACTACTAGTATGCTCAATCCTGCCCAGTGCCCACTATGCCCATAACTAACCTGCTAGGCCTACTACTACGTAGTACGTACTACTATCCTGTTCTGTCTGCTCGCGCCATAGTAGTAGGCACTATGCAGCTATACGTAGATTGCTGCATCCAAATCTCAAGAGATCCGACCTACTAGTATAGTGCGAGTACTGCTACCTACTCCGTACAATATGTACGTACGACGCAAATGGACTGGTGGTGAATGACGCCGCCGATGTCACAGGGACGCGCCGTAGGGGGTACGCATTGTAGGAGTACTCTACTCATCACTCACCTACCTGGATAATACAAGTACTACGTGCCATTGCCGGGCAGCAGATCGATCGAGCAATTAAACCTTGGATAGTTGGATTCTTTCGTTTCACGGCGTGACGGTTCGGTTCGGTAACGCCGCCGGCCTACGAACGAACGTACCGCATCTCCTTGAGATTTCCAGTGCATTATCCGCGCTGCACGCCGCCCCGATCGACCGTTCGATCACCGGCCGGGCCCCCCGGCCGGCAAGGCCATGTGAAAATCGTGAGGGCCGGGCCGGCAGAGTCACTAGTGAAGGAGGTGGAGGAGTGGCCGGCCCGTGATCCGGCAGCGGATCTGTCACGGTGTGTCTGTGCCTGCCCTGCCCCCTGGCAGCGCGCGCCCAGCCAGCCAGCCCCAACGTGCATGTGACGTGAGCCGCAGACTTGCTGCGGCGGCGGCGATCTGCTGTGGCCGTGGCCCTCGCAAATTACACAGAGATTATACAATAGTTATTTTCTTTTATCTATGCTTAATCCATGTACATACTTTTAAAAATTTGATGTGGCGCGAGATCTTTTAAACAGGGCCCTCATCTCCCATGAGATGCCCTGACAACAAACGGAGATACTAGTGCAACTGCTGTAGATGACCAAGCCGTTGCATCTTCTCTGTCCGTTGCCTGTTGGGCGCGACGGCGTGGATGGGAGCCCACCCCCGCCTGCCTGTACTTCGCACAGCGCCGCACCATACGCGTCTGCTGGCCCTTGGGTTGGCCGGCTCATGTCATCATGTGCCGATGCGCGTGCCCAACTGGCGGGAGGCTGGGTATATATGCCTTTCACATGGCATTTTCGAACCAAACAAAATCCGCAACGTGCCTTTCTATACCAAACGGAAATGTTAGGGCCACTATTTCTTGACCTGTCCAGCGGCGGGTTCGTTACTTCGGGTTTTCTTTTTCAAATTTTGCTGCTCCGCGCGGTCAAACCAGTGCTCCCTCGTGTCAGACGATCGCGGCCTGACAGCTAATTTGCCATGGTTGTTTATGCCATTATTACGCAATCATCATCCGTCCATCACTCAATCCACGCATCTTGACATGATGACATCTTGTCACGGTCAGGGCCCAAGCAGCGCCAGCCAAGGGCCAGGCATAGCATAGCCATAGGGCACGTCATGTCAGACGCACTCTGCCTAGCTGTAGCCTGCGGGTACCGCGTGCGCTGCAAGTAGTTTTTTTTTTTTTAAAAAAAAACGCCAGAAAGAGGAATGTTATATGTCACAGGGGTGTTTTGTTGGATTATGGCACACGAATTTTGTGTCCACACGATTTCCATCCGACGCTCCGGCTCGGCAGCTCTATTTGTTTCTCTATCAAGTGGGTCCCACGTCTGTGAAAGACACTGTTTCAATTTTGGGACGCGCGCCTCTTCGTCTTCTCCGCGGCCCTGTGGCTTTTCATTTGCCGCTTTCTCTCTCGGTCTCTCTCGTCTCTGGTCAGTCGTCGTCATCGGTGGCGATTCCGTCTGTGCGCTGCATCTGGATCTCTGGTGCACTCGACGGGGCGATGTAAGTGGAGATCAGATGCGCGTCTCTTCCTTCCCCGCTCTTTCCCTCTCGATTTTGTGATATGGGGCGGAGAGGATGTGTTTGTTTGAGCTCGGTTTTTTTGGTGGATTTGGATTTTGTGTTCTTCATGGGGTGGATTAGGGTTTTGATTTGGGTTTACCTGAGTTAGGGTTTCATAGATTGCAACTAAACAATGATTAGTTTACCTGAGCATGGGGTGGATCTGGCGGTTTTCGATGTTTTCTCTCTGGATCACCAAATGGTTTTCTGTTTTGGATAGTGATAGATTGTTAAGAGGGTATTCTTTGTGCTATTACTGCTTAATGTCTCTTGTAAGTAGTGTGAGATACATGTTGTAGCTATACCTTTATTTTTAAAGGGTAATCTGCTTGTTTCCCTTCTGTTTTTTGCTTGAATTTTGGTGATTAGTCTTCGTTGGTGGCTGCTGAGCATCCTTCAGGTTCTCATTACTTGTTATTCATGTATATCCATTATGCCTCAGAATCAATTGAATCGTTGTTCCTTGGAATAACATGTTTAGTTTTGTGTTTTAGAGTGATGGATGTGGATGAGTTGTTTTCTGATGGTCAATCTTCTGAAGCTGCTATTGAAGATGAGTTTGAGATTGTTTCTGATGAAGAGAATGAGTCAGATTCCTTGAATATTGCTGAGGTAAGTAGGTTATCTTATTAAGTTTGGTTATGCGAATGCTAATTTATTGGTTTTAACATGGTTGTTGCTTTCTTTTGAAGGATGTTAATGCTTCCAATGAAGACATTGATCCTGCAAATGTTTTGCAAGCTTTCAAGAATCTGAAAGGAGCGTTTAGTGGAGTAAGTGTTCACAATTCTTATGCTTGTTTATGCTTTTTGTTTGTTTGTGTGGCTTTGCACTACACAGGCCACAGTGGAGGTAGTAGTTGAACAGGCGCTGCTGTTATGTTGGTCTGGCATATCACCACTGTTATGTTTGTAATTGAGTGACTCTTGCTTTCCTGATCAAATACTTCTGTTAATGGGTTCATCAATCATGGTGAGATGTGTGAAAGGACCTGATTAGCCTATAGGGGGGTGAATAGGCATGTTTAAAATCAACTTAGCAACTTGCTGTCAGTTGAGGCCGGCACTGCCGGGGTGGCCGACACTGCTGGGCTAAGGGCAGCAGTGCTGGTCACCAGAACAGAGATCAACACAATTCAAAATGTAAGGACTGAATGTAAATTGTGCTTGAATGAAAACCTTCCTAGAGGTGTAGGGAACCTCTAGCACCACCTAAAAGTGGTAGCAACACACCCACCAAGTAGATCCGATCCAAACCCTAGAAATCACCTTACAAACAATATATATCACAATAGAGAGACAATCACAAGGGGACACAAGATTTGACCCGTGGTTCAGCTCGCCACCAAGGCTTGCCTACGTCCACGTTGTTGAGGTGCGCCACATAAGGCTCAAGCTCACCACAAAGGCTAGCTCTTTCCTCGGTCTCAAGTCAAGAGAATGAACTCTTGAGATGAGGGGCAATGTATTAGCAAATTGGTGGTGTTACAAACCTCCCTAGGCTGCCACACAAGTTGGCAAGCTCAAGGGCGACGACTAGCCGACTAGGAGCAAAGCTCCAAGAGTAACAAACTCAAACCACCGGCCACCACATGAACCAAATACTTGTAGGAGTTGAAGATCCGAGGGAGAAGCTTCTTCTCAAGCTTGGAGGCTCAATCTCTCAAAGGTTGATTGCAAATCAATGGGGGAGAGTGGTTGAGCACCAAGGGTGAAGGGAGAGCAAGAAGAGAGCTCCTCTTTCTGTTTGTTGCGAAGTGTGAGAGTGAGAATGGCAGAACTAGCCGCTGGGGAATACCCCCTCACTGCCAACAGGTAGTTCAAGTCGCGGCAGTGCCGGGCACTGCCGGCCTGGCAGAACCAACAAAGGATGGATCTTCGAATAGTTGGCTGATTTGCCTTCTAAGTATGTGGAGGTGTAATGTATTTGGATAGATATTGTATTTGGTTCACTTGTTGGCATGCGTGTTGAATCCCTCTTAATAGTACGACATACCTAACTCAATTTCAAAATATAAAAGAATTTAAACTCCTTTGAGCTTCTTGCCATGCACTTTTGTAATTGGAGGGGTTCGCCAACCTGTTCATCAACCTCCTTAAGTTCAATCTGCTTGTCATACTTGTAAAGTCTCATTAGTTCTCTAATTGCGTTGTCATGTCACCAAAACCCACTTAAGGCTTGATTGCACTTTCAATCTCCCCCTTTTTGGTGATTGATGACAACACATTTAGAGCTTACAAAAGTGAATAATAATCTGAGACAATGCAAGTCATGGGTGTAGGAGCTCCCCGTAAATATGTGAATAGGATTTTGAATTTCCAAATTTTTTTTGGCATGAAAAGCCAAGATTCACATATTGGAGTGAAATAGGGCTCCCCCTACATCCATGGCTGCTGTGGGGTGCTGAAAAAGTGTCACAAGAATATACGTGATGCATATGAACCTGTGTCAACACATCAAAGTTACTTGCTGTCAGAGCAAGCCTGGCACTGCCGACCTTGCTGTTGGCAGCAAGCCTGCGGAAGCTATCACACAAACCACACAACATGATATATAAAAAGACTAAAAACAAACTAAGACAAGCATGATATATGAGAGAGTACATGTCCACAAATAACACAAATAAAGTACTTAAGTGACAATATTACAATAATATAGTTTTGAATGATGCTCTCTCATCTCACAAGCTAAAATTGAAAAACTAAGATAACTAGTTGCTCCTCCATAACTGTCAAAGATGTTGTACCCCCTTCACTTAATAATTCTCCCCCTTTGGAAACAAGTCACCAAAAAGAGAGAAGAACAAAGCAAAGAGAGATACAAATTAGTCGTTGTCCTCCTCCATGTGGTCCTCATCATCTTCATCTTCCTCATCATCTTCATCAGCGTCTGGAGGTGAAGAGAAGTGAATACTAGAAGCAGAAGCACACTTGCTCAACCTCCGAGTCTGGGGCTGCTAAGTCTCCTCCTCCTCATCATCCTCATCCTCAGAATTATCACCATCAAAAGTAGACTCCTCACTAAGCTGAGGTGGAGGTGTAGGCGGGGGGATCTGTGTGAGGCCTTGCTCTTGTCTGAGCTCCCTGATCTCAAGCCTGGTTTGGTAAGCATGATCATTTGCATAGCAGATGCCAGCAAAAATTTTCTTTAAGATCCTACCAAGCTTGCCCTTCTTCCTGCCTCTACTAGCTGCTGCTCCTCTAGAGGACTCAGGAACATCTGGGGCTGCTGCACTGGTGTCTCTAGGAGTCACTATCTCCTGAACAACAGTGGAGTGAATGGTCTTCTCTGCTCTAAAAGGCTCATGGGCTGTGTCCTTGTTGTAGATCCGGCTAGTCACCATCTCAATGATGAACATCAAATAGGGTGCATAAGGAAGCCCCTTACTAGCATCATCAGCTGCAAGAAAGATTTCATCCCAAAGAAAGCGAGAGACTGAGAAAGGTGGTGCTCTACCTCTCATCCTCCTAAGCACATTCTTTGATTTAGCATAGAGATTGGAGGCTGATCCCACCTTGGGATAGAGAGTGGTCTTGAAGAGGTTGTTCAAGATGTAATACTTACTCCTCAAACCCTTCACCAGACCATCTGCATACTGAGGCTCAATGTATAGCTATGAGATCTCCTCATTGGTCAGCCCTCTTTCATCACTTATGTTGGAGCACTCCCTGTCATCCTCTCCAAAGCCAAGAAGGTGAGCAAAGGTCATATAGTCAATCTTGTAATGCAAGACTTCTGTCATCCAGTGCATCACCAAGTTCTCTCTGTCAAGATAATAAGTAGCATAGAACTGGTGGATGATCTCAGTGTTCCAGCCATTCTGGAATCCCATCTAGTGATACATGCCAAGTTGCCTGCACTGATCAATGACCCTGTCAAACACAGGATCTCTCGTGTTCTCCAAGTGCTCCCAATCAACATACTTCATCTTGATGATCTTGGGTTTATCAGCATGAATAAGCACACTGGAATAGTAATCTGAGTGAAAAGTGTTCCAGAACCTGTAGTCCACACCCATGTCCTTTGGCACATCATAGGGATAGATGACCCTCTGCTCTTGGATAGTCCTCCACTGATTCTTATAGCTGACTCTTGGCCTTGCATAGTTGTCCCGAGGCTCTCTGACAAGCACCTCCTCAGGATGCTCAACAAGATGAAAAACATTGAATAGACCCAAATTCGGAGGTGTCCTAGGGCAAACATCATCTCTGATTGTTTCTCCCTGCCCTTTGCAATGCCTCCTCTTGAGCTATCCTCTGCCTAGGATTTAATCCATCATCAACCAAGGGAGTGCGAGCCTTGGTCCTTGACCTCTTTCCTCCTCCACGACTCGATCCACCGGCGTCCATCTATGCATTAAAAGGTAGTAAGGGTAAGTTGCTGCACTTAGAATAGTAACTGGAACTCTAGTTGAGAGATTTGATAAAAATGAGAGTCTATAGTTGATTGGAGGAGCAACTGCATGGGTGCTGCTACCCAGGGCCCGACACTGCCGGCCTGGAATCATGAAGTGATGAGACAACACCTATGCATGCTTTTCCAATCCACCATGGAATCTAGGTTTTGACGAAATCTAACTACTGGAGATACATCACCATACATAATGCAACTACTAACAACCTAAAACCATCTTAAAATCCGTACATTGCATAGATCGAGCCAAAACTAGGGTTTCAAGTTATTACCTTTGAAATAGAGGGAAGGAGACGAAGAAGGTCGGGCTTGAATGAAGCTTGACGCAGGGAGGAAGATCATCCACACCTCCTCCAATGGCAGCACCTCCAAAGGGTAGCACTGCCGGGGGGAAGAGAGGGACCTCCGGGCTCCCTGGGTCTCCTTAGGGTTGAGAGAGGAGAGAAAAGATGTTTCTGTTGGGGGGATATGGCTTGGGATAGAGTCCCCTTGGGTTTGGGGTAGGAGATAAAAGAGAAACCCGAGAGCCAAACTTAGGCCCGACCCTCTCTGGTCGGTTAAGTCGCGGCACTGTCGGACTTAGCCCGGCACTGCCGGGCACCCCGGCACTGCTGGCCTTGCCAGGCAGTGAGGCACTATGCCACCTTCATACTATATATTTATGCACTTGTGGACACATACCCCTTGCCATATGCTGGTCAGTAAGCAAATCAATAATCATACTATGACCAACGCATTCAAGTCTCTTTCAAAATTGGTTTTGAAACACATAATTAAAATTTTTAAAGTTTTGCCTAAGTCGCTAGGTGGACAAACAAATGTGTGCTATAGTTCAAGCCAGGTTACGAGAGTCAAGTATATTCAGCTCACTACGCAAAGCACAAAACCTTGTCTCATCGAGAGGCTTAGTGAAGATATCGGCTAGTTGCTTTTCGGTGCTCACATGGCGAATTGCGATATCTCCTTTTAATTCGTGGTCTCTCAAGAAGTGATGACGGATGTCTATGTGTTTTGTTCTAGAGTGACTAACCGGGTTGTTTGCAAGTTTGATGGCACTCTCGTTATCACACAAGAGAGGCACCTTGGTGAATTGACATCCGAAATCTTTTAAGGTTTGCCTCATCCAAAGTAGTTGAGCACAACATGCGCCGGCTGCAACATACTCGGCCTCGGCGGTGGAAAGGGCTACACAATTTTGCTTCTTAGAACTCCAAGACACTAGGGACCGTCCAAGGAATTGACACGTCCCTGAAGTGCTTTTTCGGTCTACTTTGCAACCGGCGTAATCGAAATCCGAATACCCAAGTAGATCAAACTTAGAGCCCTTAGGATACCATAAGCCAAAGTTAGGAGTGAAAACTAGATATCTCAAGATTCTCTTAACGGCCACTAAGTGACACTCTTTCTGGTTAGCTTGAAATCTAACACACATGCACACACTAAGCATTATGTCCGGCCTAGATGCACATAAATAAAGGAGAGAGCCGATCATGGAACGATATACCTTTATGTCCACGGATTTCCCTCCTTCATCAAGATCAAGATGTCCATTAGTTGACATTGGAGTCTTGATTGGCTTTGCATTTGCCATGTCAAACTTTCTCAACATATCATGGGTGTACTTGGTTTGGCATAAGAAAGTCCCTTCCTTGAGTTGCTTGATTTGAAAACCGAGGAAGAACTTTAGCTCACCCATCATAGACATCTCAAATCTCTTTGTCATGATCCTACTAAACTCATCACAAAAGGATTGGTTAGTACTACCAAATATTATGTCATCGACATATATTTGGCACACAAAGATATTATTATTGACTTTATGAGTGAAGAGAGTAGGATCCGCTTTGCCTATTTCAATGTTTTGTTTGATCAAGAATTCCTTAAGGCATTCATACCATGCTCTTGGTGCTTGCTTAAGCCCATAGAGCGCCTTATGGAGCTTGAAAACATGATGAGGGAACTTGGGATCTTCAAAACCCGGTGGCTGCTCAACATACACCAATTCTTGGATAGGGCCGTTGAGGAATGCACTCTTCACATCCATTTATTGAAGCTTGAAATCATGATGGGCAGCATAGGCCAAAAGCATTCGAATTGCTTCAAGCCTTGCGACCGGTGCATAAGTCTCTTCAAAGTCCAAGTCCTCCTGTTGACACCGTTTTTCAGCATGTGTCAAATGAACTAAGGACTTGCATTGACCAGTAGCTGTTTTCTATCGGCATCGGTAGGTTATCGGTTAACGTTACCGATGAGAATGATTGCTGCGAAAGGAATAAGTTTGTTGCCGATAGAAGCTGGACGATTCTTACCGATAGGAGTTAATTGGTGAAGACAAGTTACCAGCGGAGGTGGAAGGTTGCCGATTGGGAGGTATTACCGATGAGGAGATGATGCCGATGGGTACAGGGTGATGTGGCGGTTGACGTCAGCAAGGGGTTGCCGATGGCAATAGAAGGAAGTTGCGGATTGGAAAGTCTGCTGATGGAAAGTTTCATCGAAGAAAGACATAAGGAAACTGATGATCTCATACCAGTATTGTTATAGAAGTTTGAGTCCGACTCTTGCATGAGTCATTTATTTCCTTAGAAATAGAAGTATTTGTTTAGGAAAATATCTTTGTCCGACTCCTGCGCGAGTCAATTATTTCCTTAAAGATAGGAGTTTTGTTTAGGAAAGATATGAGTCGTGTCTGTATACAACTCCTTTTGCTGGGGTATAAATATGTACCTAGGGGTCGTGGAAAAAGGATATCAATCATACATCAAACAAATCTATTACTCTTATTTACTTTTACTGTAATTTACCCTTTTATTGCATTAGTCTTAGTTTATCTACGAGTTCTTCAAGCTTCGACGGGCTGCATCTCCTTGATCTCCGTCAAACCCTTGCAAGTTCTGCGTGGGAGTAATCTGAGCCTTGACATCCGGGCGCATCGCTGTTGTCTCGTTCAGCTCCGCTCTAATTATCCTGATCAAGTCTGAGTCTTGGCATCCGGGCGTATCGCCGTTGTTTTGCTTGGATCTTGTTCTAGTTATCGTCCTTGTCGATTAACTGGTCAAATCGACTGGCACACCTTTGGATATCGAATTCGGGTAATAGCCCGAGGTGTTCGCAGATCCTGACGCTTTTTGTGTCAACACCTCTTTTGGCACACCCGGTGGGACCAATTATACATCTATCATGGGTGATCATACTGACGTCAATCAGAGGAACATCATCGAAGTCTCCTAGGCCGATCTAAAAGATGATCAGAAACTGGCTATGGAGCGGGCTATGGAGGAGTACAAGCAATTGTATCTGAAGTCCTTCAGCCTAAGCAGGAGTGGCGAAGCCATCCAGAAGCAAGATCTGCCGTTGTCGCGGCAGGTCACGTTTGATGTCAATCCTGGTAAGTTGCAAGAGATGGTTAATTCCGCCTTAAATCAAGCATTAATTAGCCACTCCAATGTGCTGTCCAATACTGTGTACAATGCTGTCATGCAATCTTTCAAAGAAGGACAAGCACCCCAGTATGTTGGTCCAGCGTATCATCAACCTAGATCGGCATCTGTAAATCCATTGGCAGCCCCAATGGCGTCTTCCACTCCCGTGGATTTGTCTGCCGATGTGACTACACCACCAAGGCCAAGTCCTGAAAGCATCACCAAGCTTAGTGCAGATCCAGTGGCATCGGCAAGGTCGGGACCTGCTATCCAGAATCATCCAGCTCCTGCCAACTGGTGGGGATACGGTATGCCTTCAAATCCATCTGTTGGTTCCAATCTGGTGTAGGGAGACAGTTCAGCTTGGAAGGGCTCCATGGCATCGGCAATGCAATCACAGCCGATGATCCCTATGATGCATTACTCTATGTCTTCTCCAACTGTACAAGTGCCGTTAGAGGATTTTCAGGTGGTGATTCCTAAAGTACCTCTGATGCCACCATCGGCAAATTCGTTGCCGATGCAACAAAGTATAGCAACTGGGAGTCAACCTATGCTGGTAAATCCTCAAGCCGGAGTATTAACACATCAAGGTAACCAATTTGTTGATTACTCCAAGGTGCAGGAGCAGCAGGCACCGGTTAACTATCAGCCATCAGTAAGTCACATGCCGATGATTCATAATCCTGGATGGACCAATCAGCTGCCGGTTCAACAGCCTGGCGTACTAATGTATCAGTATGAAAGTCCAGCGAACACTCAGAGTGGAGCATCGGTACAGCAACTGATGAATATGATACAACAGTATAATCCAGTGAATGTGCAAAGTTATCCATTGGTGAGTCAGCCAATGCATAACGTCCAGATGACTGGTGCTGCGCCCATGCCAACTACCCCGAATCATCTTCTACCAAGACCTGAAGGGGCGCATCAGCCGGCTCCACCAGTCAACGATCAACCAATGAGTCGGCAAGAGCAGGATGCATATTGGACCGATAAGATTGCCGAAGTGATGAAAGAACAATTCGGTATTAAACCCAAGGTCAATACATATTCTTGCGTATGACTTAATTCCTCTCCCAAATCGGTACAAGGTGCCTGATTTTACCAAATTCTCCAGCCAAGATGATACGTCAACGATAGAGCACATCAACCGCTTCATTATCCACTGTGGAGAAGCCGCCAGCAGGGAAGAGCTGAGGGTGAGATTGTTCTCATCATCATTGTCTGGATCGGCATTTACATGGTTTATATCGTTGCCTCCAAACTCTGTAATCACATGGGTCGATCTGGAGAAGCAGTTTTATAAATACTTCTTCGCTGGCATACATGAGAAGAAGATTACCGATTTGGTTAAGCTAAGGCAGCGTAATGATGAATCAGTGGAAAGCTTTGTTCAGAGGTTGTGAGACACGAAAAACAAGTGCTACAACTTGATGCTTGATGATCGGCAATTGGCAGATTTGGCCTTCCAAGGATTACTGCCGCACATCAAAGATAAGTATGCATCTCAAGAGTTTGAAAGTCTGAGCCACCTTGTGCAGAGAATTGCCGATCAGGATGTCAAGACTTTTGAGCCCAGAAAGACTTGGAATAAAAAGGTTATCTTCGTTGAGCAAGAAAAGGATTCCGATGAAGAGCTAAACATCGACGCTGCCGAATGAGTGAAGGATAAAAAATCTGTGTCTTGTCCGTTTGGTCAGAAGGAAGCTGAAAGGTTCACCTTTGATATCACCAAGGACGATAGGATGTTTGACTTACTACTTCAAGAAGGGCGGATCAAGTTGGCGCCTAACCAAGTAATTCCATCGGCCGAAGAGCTCAGAAAGATTAGGTATTGCAAGTGGCACAATGCGACTTCGCACAGTACCAATGACGGCAAGGTATTCAGGCAGCAGTTGCAGTCAGAAATTGAATCTGGACGAATTAAGTTTGAAAATTCTAGAGCCCAGAAACCGATGAGAATTGATCAGCACCTGTTTCCAAACAATATGGTGGAAACTAGTGGAAAAATTAAAGTGCTGACATCGGAAGCTGCCAGGAAGAATGCATCGGTGGACCCTGACCATCAAGTAGCTAAGCGTGATGAGAGGAGGTTTGCCGATGACAGAAAGGGCAAGGAAGTTGCCGATGGAGGTAGCAATGCCAAGAGGGCTCCTGGTGTTATAATCACGCATAAGCAGCCAAGACAAGAGTATCGGCAATCGCAAAAGGAGCGACATTGGCAGGAAGAAGAAGAGCACCAAGAGTGGCTTCGGCATAAGGACCATTGGAAGTGTCCCTTCTTCGTTCACTGCTGGGAAGAAGGCATCAAGCTACCTACTGCCGATAATTGTCCTGAATGCAATGGGTATTACCCTGCCGATGGGTCAGAAAAGAAGCCTTGTTTTGACGATCGGACATCCAGGTATGCTAGGCCGCTCAGAGAGAGGAAGTCGGCACATGACCGGCTGGGAGGCAAGCTCAGTGCATATGACAGGCTTGGCAGGCGTGTTGGTCAAGAAGAACTTGAGGAGATGGCCAATGCAAGAGTGTCTGACGAAGAGATATTCTCCAGAGATCCAAACATAAGGAGTGGTGCCGACGCAAGCAGTGAGAGGCAACACCAGCCTGTTTGGAAAACCAAGCTTCCTCAATAGTGCCCTAAGGGTTTGACGAAAACTCAAAAAAGGAGAATCCAGCGCGAACGCCAAAGCGAATTATATGACGGTGAAAATCCTCCAAGGGAAAAGCAGTGGAGGCCAAAGCGCAAGGATAGGGATCCATCGACAGAAATCAATATGGTCGTCATATTGCCGATGGAGTTCATGGCACCTGTCAGCGATGACGAAGCCGCTGAAATGGCGCAATTAGTGTTGGATCCGATGGCAGCTATCTTTGAGAAGCCTGCCGATGATGAAAGGCAGCATCTAAGGGCTTTGTTTGTTAAGGGCAAAGTGGATAGACAGCCTGTAACAAAAATGCTGGTGGACGGTGGGGCATCAATCAATATAATGTCATATGTCATGTTCAAGAAACTTGGGAAAGGTGACCAAGATTTAGTCAAGACGAACATGAAACTTAAGGATTTTGAAGGTAATGTGTCGCCAGCTATGGGAGCCGTATGTGTTGAATTAACTATCAGCAGTAAAACTTTGCCGACAACGTTTTTCGTGATCAGTGACAAAGGCACCTACAACTTGCTCCTAGGAAGGGATTGGATCCATGCTAATTGTTGTATTCCTTCTACAATGCACCAAAGCCTCGTGCAATGGGTTGGAGACAAGATTGAAGTTGTCCGGAGTGAAACTCCGTCAATCGTTGCGTCGGCAGAATCGGAGACTTATGAGCAAACCAGGTGCATATCAGGTGAAGCTTGGGATACAGAGTTCCTCAAAGTTGCCGATTACCGCATTACACCGATCCAAGCAGTCGGTCCTGAAGAAGAGTTTTAATGGCTCGGTTCGCCGATGATGGAAAACTAGGACATGGGTTCACATCGGCCGATGATTTATTAGAAGTAGATATCGGCGATGGTAGTGAGCATAGGCCTACTTTTATTAGTGCTAAGTTAGATTCCCAATGTAAGCAGCAATTGATTGACTTATTAAAAGAATATAAAGATTGTTTCGCTTGGGATTATACAGAAATGCCTGGTTTAGACCGATCAATAGTCGAACATCGGTTGCCTATTAAGTCTGGTTTCCAACCACATCGGCAACCTGCGCGCCGATGTAATCCTATGGTGTTGCCTGACATTAAAGCTGAAATTACAAAGTTGATTGAAGCTGGGTTTATTCGGCAGTGTCGATATGCCGATTGGATTTCTAATGTGGTTCCTGTATATAAGAAGAATGGAAAACTTCATGTTTGTATTGATTTCAGGAATCTCAACAAGGCTATGCCGATGGATGGTTATCCGATGCCCGTTGCCCATCTGCTGGTTGATGCTACCGCTGGACATAAAATCATTAGCTTCATGGATGGTAATGCTGGATATAATCAGATATCCATGGCTGAAGAAGACATATCCAAGACTGCTTTTAGATGTCCAGGTCATGTCGGTTTATTTGAGTGGGTTGTGATGACTTTTGGCTTGAAGAATGCCGGTGCTACTTATCAGAGAGCAATGAATTTTATCTTTCATAAGTACATCGACACGATAGTCGAATTCTATATTGATGATGTGGTGGTCAAATTTGGAAATTTTGAGAAGCATCTTGCCGATTTGCGAAAAATCCTGGAATGCACAAGAGAGCATGGGTTGAAGATGAATCCTAACAAGTGTGCATTTGGTGTATCGGCAGGTCAGTTTCTGGGTTTTATGGTGCATCAGAGAGGCATCGAGATCGGCAGAAAATCTATTGATGCAATTAACAAAGTAGTTGCCCCTACAAACAAGACTGAGCTGCAATCCTTGATCGACAAGATTAATTTCATTAGAAGATTTATATCCAACTTATCTGGTAAGATTAAATCTTTTAGTCCATTGTTAAAGCTGAGAGCCGATCAAAAGTTTACATGGAAAGAGGAACAACAATTAGCCTTGGAGGAGATCAAAAAATATTTGGTAAACCCTCCAGTCTTGGTTCCACCTCAACACGGGAAGCCTTTCAGGTTGTATTTGTCTACTGATGACGGTGTTATCGGATCAGCCTTAATTCAAGAATTTGAAGGGAAAGAACGTGTGATATATTATTTGAGCAGAAGGTTGGTAGATGCTGAAATAAGGTATTCGGCCATAGAAAGATTATGCTTATGTTTATATTTCTCTTGCATAAAATATAGGCATTATTTATTATTGGCCGAATGTACTGTTATCTGTAAAGATGATGTGGTTAAGTATATGCTGTCGATGCCGATATTAAATGGGAGAATCGGCAAATGGATTCTAGCACTTTCAGAGTTTGATCTGAAGTATGAATCGGCTAAGGCAGTTAAGGGTCAGGTGATGGCCGATTTTATTACTCAGCATTGCAATATGGTAAGCTCTGTAGAGATTGCTCCTTAGACTTTGTTCTTTGATGGGTCTACGTGCAAAGAAGGGGCAGGTATCGGTGTTCTCTTAATTTCACCCCGAGGACGGAAGTATGAAATTTCGTTGCCGATTGTTGCTATATCAACAAACAATCAGGCTGAGTATCAGACTTTAATAAAAGGGTTGAAATTACTCAGGGAAGTGCGTGCCGATGCCATTGAAATCTTTGGCGATTCTATGTTGGTGATCAATCAATTGACTGGGGTATATGAATGCCGAAGTGAAGTGTTGATTGCACACCATGAGAGATGTCTGCGGTTATTAAAAGAATTCAAAGAATACCGCCTTGAACATATTCCCAGGTTGCATAATGAAGAGGCTAATCGGTTAGCACAGAACGCTTCAGGATATCTGCCGATTCAAGAAGTTATGACATCGGTGATAGTTGCCGATGACTGGAGAAAAGAAATTGCCGATTACTTAAGAGATCCGTCTAAGAAGGTTGAAAGGCGTCTAAGATTCCAAGCTACCAAGTATGTGATTAGGCGGAATGGATATTATTGGCCGACAATTCTTGAAGATTGCTTCAACTATTTTAAAGGGTGCCAGGATTGTCAGAAGTTTGGTAATGTCCAGAGGGCACCTGCATCGGCAATGAATCCTATAATCAAGCCTTGGCCGTTTAGGGGAGGGGCTATTGATCTCATCGGCCAGATTTATCCGCCATCAAGCAAGGGGCACAAGTTTATACTTGTCGCTACCGATTACTTTACAAAATGGGTTGAGGCGATTTCTTTGAAAAAGGTGACATCGGCAAACATGATAGATTTTGTAAAGGAACATATTGTTTACCGATTTAGTATTCCTCAAACTATTACTACCGATCAAGGAACCATGTTCACATCGGGAGAGTTTGATGAGTTTGCTACGGGTATGGGGTTCAAGGTATTGAATTCTTCTCCTTATTATGCCCAAGCTAACGGTCAGGCTAAGGCGACTAATAAATGATTTATTAAACTTATTAAACGCAAGATTGAAGAAAACCCTAGAAGGTGGCATTTAGTGTTGAATGAAGCCCTGTGGTCGCATCGGATGGCGTGTCATGGTGCAACCAAAGTTTCGCCGTATCAGTTGGTCTATGGACACGATGGTGTTCTGCCTTGGGAAGTTAAAACTGGTTCTAGGCGATTGTTTTCTCAAGATCAATTGATAGCCGATGAGTATGATACCCTTATGAAGGATGAGTTAGAAGACTTAGCGAGTCATCGGTTGAGGGCTTTGGTCAGCATTGAAGAAAATAAAAAAAGGGTTGCCAGGTGGTATGACAAGAAGGTAAAGGTGAAAGAATTTGCCGATGGTGATCTGGTGTGGAAATTGATTTTACCAATTGGGACTAAAAGTTCTAAGTTTGGAAAGTGGTCTCCTAATTGGGAGGGTCCGTTTCAGATAAATCAGTTTGTTCATGGTAATGCGTATATTTTGGAGACCCTCGAAGGAGTTGTGTTTCCCAGAGCAATCAACGGTAAATACTTGAAAAAATATTACCCTAGTATTTGGGTAGATGCATAAAGTACCCATTTGAATGCCGATGAGAGAAGAAGTTATATATGACATCGGTAAAAAGCGTACTGGCGTTATATTACAAAGCAAAATCAAGTATCACTGTTACACTTGCCGATATGATGGATTGTGAGAAATTACAACAAGGATTGAATAGCTGATATCGCACGTAGGCGAATTTGCTCTATTTCTTCCATCTCTTTAGCATCGTCATCGGCAGATCCTTCTATTGGTTTGATCTTTTTCTTCGTTCGGAGGGCTTGACGTGCGTCAGCATCTCTTTCTTGTTGTAAAGTTTGGATGGCGCCTGGAAGTTCAGTCTTCTGTTGATTGGCTGCGATCAAGGCTTCGTCAACCTGTTTCAGCTCTGCTAATAGTTGTTCCTTCCTTGCCGATAGATGGGCAATGTCTTTATCAAGCTCCGCGCCAGAAGCTTCTAGGCGGCCTATGTCCTTGTGTTTTTCATCGGCAGATCGCTTGAATTGAAGCATTCTTTCTTTAAGTTCTGATTGAGCAGTTCTATCGACTATACGACGAAAGAGCCTTTGATATTGGAGTTGCTTACTCTCAAGAAATGCTGCCTGGAAGAGTGTTTCTTCTATATCGGCAGATAGACAACCTTGAATGTCTTTGAAAGCTATCTTTACTGCAGTGGAGTCTTGGACGAGGTGAGATGTGTCTTGTTGCAGTAAAGATAGCAATGCTTCAAGCTTGAGTTTAACTTCTGCCAATAGAGCTGGAGCAGAGCTTTCTTCGTCTTCGTCTTCATCGGGGAGATTGATGGCGAAGGAGAACAAGCTATTCGCTGGAGCAGAGCCTTCTTTGTCTTTGTTTTCATCTGGAAGGTTGACGGCGAAGGAAAATAAGCTGTCAGGAGAGTCTTGGGCCTAAAAACAAGGAAAATAAGCCGATCACAAGTTTATGTTGCGAGTTCTATGATAGTTGGCTTACCATCTTGAAACGGATCTCTTGCCTGGGACTTGGGAAGGCAGATGGCATGGTGTCATCTTGAATATCGGCAATGGTTGCTGATGAACTTGCCTCCGTGGGAGGAGCGGTTGGTGTTGGTGGTGCTGTTGCTGGTGCTGCTTCTGCTGTGGCGGTTGACCTTTGCGGCGATGATGTTGTCCTCTGATCAGGAATTTCATTGGGTGTAGGTGCTGGTACCGATGCCGATGTTGTCTCGTTGTTGCAGTTGGTTCCTGCGGAGTTGGTATCGTTGCCTGGTCGGGAGTTTCTTCTAAGGGTTGCTCGGGGATAGACGCCGATGTCGGCTCTGGAGTTGGTGCATCAACAAGGATTGGTGATGCAACTGGGGTTGATGGTACAGATGGGGTGGCGCGCCTCAAGCGTTTCTTCTTTGGGGCAGCAGTTGGTGAGCCAGTGCGTTTCGATTGCGAAGCTTGGGGGGCATCGGCAGCATGAGTTGGAGAAGTTTGTACATTCGGAGCAGCTGCCGATGACCTCGTTGCCTGTAAAAATATTTGGTGCAAGTTGAATGAAGTAAATGTTGCCGATGAAAGTTTGTGATCGGTATAAGTGAAATAAAAACTTACTACAAAAGCTCGCGCCAAGATGGCAGCAGCAGCCGATGGAGTAACGATGGTCTTTGCAGGTGTCGGCTTAGGCTTGAGGGTAACCTTAGGTACCCTTTGAGGTGTGAAGGCAGCCAATGTAGGAGCCTTGTTGCCGATGATTGATGTGGGGCTCATTATTCAAAGATTGAAGTGTTTGCCACTCTTGCTCGTTCGGGGGATTGGATCATCAACCTGTTAAAAAGAAGAGGGTCAGATACCGATAGTAGAAAATAATGAGATGCATTAGAGTTAAGAACTTACTGCATCATCAGGAATGATGTGATCGACGTCGATCAAATGCCGATAGTAGTGCGATGATTTGGTGAACAGTTGGCTTCTCCATTCTTGCCACCAAGATTTGTATAACTCTGTCATAAAAGATGTTGGTGCCCAGGAGGATAGGTCGATGTTTGATGTATCGGCATGGGGAGAAAGGTTGACAATCCTGTTCCAGTCCATGACACTGGAGATAATTTCTCTTGATTTTATCACATTGGCGAAGCTGAGTTTAATCGGTAATTGGCCGAATGCCAGCTGCCTTGCTGCTATCGATGGATAATAGAACTCATAAGATGGAGGAGAGTTCTTCCCGGTTCCAAAGATGTTGACTGGAATGGCTCAGGGAACAATGCTAGCCTTCATGATTGTTTCGTTTTGTGGCACGTACCAATCGGTAAGGTTGAATAACAACGGGAATCGGTTGTTCTCATCAACATAAGGCCACCAAAGCTGTTCTGCGATGGGGATTCCATTGTAAAGCTTTTGGAAGATCCTACCAAATTGATCTGCATTGGCATCAATTCCTGGTAGCACTATGATAGCATCCCCAAAATTGAGTGGGGGACAGGTTGCCGATTCATCATCATCACATACATAATCCTCCGATATATCCCTTGGAAACTGCTGAGTGAATAAGTCAAATTGGAGGACCTTGTACATGTGTATGTTTAACCACATATTTATAAACCACCAAGGACCTCCAAGGTTGCCGATGGACTCGCCTAGCAATAGCTTCCTGGATACTTGGTGCAGAAGGTGGTATACCGATCCAAGGAGGTATCGGCCGAGAGGAAGCTTTGTTCCATCGGCCAGGAGCTCTGCTGCAGGAAGGTACATGGTGGTAGGTCCAACTGTTCTGCCACAGAAGATAAACTTTTCTAACCACATGTTCAAGAAGGTGGCGTGCTCCCTCCGACCTACCGATCCAGTCTTCTGGTTCTCTCGAATGTATCCGGTCCAACCGCCAATATTGCGTGTATTCACTTTATATTCAACTTTCCTACCAAAAAGGTTGGAGGGATCGGCAGAAGAAACATCAAGGCCGGTAAGCATATGCACATCGGCAAGGGTGGGAGTAGCTGGTCCGTGTCTGAACAAGAAGGCATTCATTGTGTCGAACCAGAAATAAGCAGCAGCCATCATTCTTTGAAATATCGGCAATAGAGAGTCTAATGCATTGATCTAGATTGCGCTCTGCCCAGTAAACTTGTTGTGTTCTGATTATTCTAAGGTACCAGTTCTTCCATCCCTTGGTGGGTTTGGGCCATGAACGGAAAGTATCTTTCCATAACCCTAGGCTAAAGCACTCGGATCTGAGAGGAATGCGGTTGGTCTCCGCATTAATCAGATTGGTGGGATCAGGGTTTCCCATTGGGCCTAGGCAGTTAAAGTTGGATTGCTCAATGGGGATTACTACCTTGTTGTACATTTCCTAGGTTTCGGGAAAAATCAAAGAAAGAAAGGGGAAAAAAGATTACGAAATTGGTGTGGAAAAGAAACTTGCAGAAGATGAAGCGAGAAGAGAGCGGATTTACTCTGGGGACTTCGAAGTTGATCGCCATTGAAGCTGTTTGTGATCTGCTTGAGAAAGTCGCCGTCGCTTGAGTTCACAGAACTGTTCTTCAGAGCCGCCGCCGAGGTTGAAGATGAGGGCAAATAAAAGTGAATGCAGGCTTAGGGTAAAAAACAGATTGGATAGTGGTAACTTTTATAAACCTGGTCAGGGATATTTTTGGAGTTTTCTTCGCATTGAACGGGAATATGGAAGGGTATGCAATAGGTATGCATAACTATCAAGGAGATGTGGTTGGGCTTGCAACTGTTCACACTGCAATCGTGGAATTTTGTTGATAAATTGCGATTTTTACGCGCAGTAATCGAGGAGGTCGTGCGATTATCCTGGAGGGAAAGGTTACAGTAGAGAAAATTTCGACGCGTAAAATATTCTACACTCCGAAATTGGGCGGGGGGCATGTGTTGACACCGTTTTTCAGCATGTGTCAAATGAACTAAGGACTTGCATTGATCGGTAGCTGTTTTCTATCGGCATCGGTAGGTTATCGGTTAACGTTACCGATGAGAATGATTGCTACGAAAGGAATAAGTTTGTTGCCGATAGAAGCTGGACGATTCTTGCCGATAGGAGTTAATTGGTGAAGACAAGTTACCAGCGGAGGTGGAAGGTTGCCGATTGGGAGGTATTACTGATGAGGAGATGATGCCGATGGGCACAGGGTGACATGGCGGTTGACGTCAGCAAGGGGTTTCCGATGGCAATAGAAGGAAGTTGCGGATTGGAAAGTCTGCCGATGGAAAGTTTCATCGAAGAAAGACATAAGGAAACTGGTGATCTCATACCAGTATTGTTATACAAGTTTGAGTCCAACTCTTGCATGAGTCATTTATTTCCTTAGAAATAGAAGTATTTGTTTAGGAAAATATCATTGTCCGACTCTTGCGTGAGTCAATTATTTCCTTAAAGATAGGAGTTTTGTTTAGGAAAGATATGAGTCGTGTCTGTATACAACTCCTTTTGCTAGGGTATAAATATGTACCTAAGGGTCATGGAAAAAGGATATCAATCATACATCAAACAAATCTATTACTCTTATTTACTTTTACTGCAATTTACCCTTTTATTGCATTAGTCTTAGTTTATCTACGAGTTCTTCAAGCTTCGACGGGCTGCATCTCCTTGATCTCCGTCAAACCCTTGCAAGTTTCGCGTGGGAGTAATCTGAGCCTTGACATCCGGGCGCATCGCTGTTGTCTCGTTCAGCTCTTCTCTAATTATCCTGATCAAGTCTAAGTCTTGGCATCCGGGCGTATCGCTGTTGTTTTGCTTGGATCTTGTTCTAGTTATCGTCCTTGTTGATTAACTGGTCAAATCGACTGGCACACCTTTGGATATCGAATTCAGGTAATAGCCCGAGGTGTTCGCAGATCCTGACGCTTTTTGTGTCAACACCTCCACTTGAGTGAATTCTTGAGCCACCAATCTTGCCTTGTTCCTTGTCACCACGCCTTGCTCATCTTGCTTGTTGTGGAAGACCTATTTGGTTCCAATCACATTGGTATTTGGTCTTTCCACAAGTGACCACACTTTGTTCCTTTCAAAGCTATTTAGCTCTTCTTGCATAGCCATCACCCAATCCGGGTCATCTAGAGCTTGCTCAACCTTGAGAGGTTCCAAAGAGGAGACAAAAGAGTAAAATTGACAAAAATTTGCCAAATGTGAATGAGTAGTTACCCCCCTTCGGAGACTTCCAAGTATATTGTCGACGGGATGATCCTTTTGAATTGTTTGCCTCAATCTTGGGTATTCTGTGGCTTCTTGTTGACCAGCTTGGTCATCATACTCATGCTCTTCAAATATAGGTTGCAGGTTTATTAGACTAGGTGGTGAACTTGCTGCTGCCTGTCTGCTGGGGCCGGCAGTGCCGGCCTCAGGTCCGGCAGTGCCGGGGTCAAGGGCAGAGGCCTAACCAGGGAGCACTACTGAGCCATCTTCTTCAATTCTTAGGACAGTAGCATCACCATCTTGAGGTTCCACATCTATGGCCTGGACTTCTTGTGGCCTAATGTCACCAATGGCCATATTCTTGATTGCTTAACAGGTGGTGGTTCCTCATTACCTACAATCACTTGATCAATTTGCTCTACTTGAGAGCCATTAGATTCATCAAATGTCACGTCTATCGTGATTTCAATTTTCCCTAAGGTCTTGTTGAATACACGATAGGCATGCTCATTTGATCCATAACCAAGAAGAAAACCTTCATCAACTTTAGGTGCAAACTTAGAGGTTTTGGGTTTCTTGTTAAGTATGAAACACTTGCACCCAAAAACTCTAAAGTATGACACCTTTGGTTTGTTACCGGTTAGGAGCTCATATGAAGTCTTCTTCAAGATCTTGTGTAAGTAGAGCCGGTTGATGGCATGGCAAACGGTGTTGACGGCTTCGGCCCAAAAAATATCCGAAGTTTTGTACTCATCTAGCATTGTCCTTGCCATATCAATAAGTGTCTGGTTCTTCCTCTCTACTACACCATTTTTTGAGGGGTGTATGGAACTGAAAATTCATGCTTGATGCCCTCATCATCAAGGAACTCCTCCACTTGAGTGTTCTTGAACTCGGTTCCATTGTCACTATGAACTTTCTTGATTTGGAAGCCAAATTCCCTTTGTGCTCTTCTAATGAAGATTTTCACCTTATCTTGCACTTATGCCTTATCATACATGAAAAACACCCAAGTGAAACGAGTAAAGTCATCAACAATAACTAAACCATGTTTGTTACCGTCAATGCTTATGTAGGCCACCGGTCAAAAGAGATCCATGTGAATTAGCTCCAATGGTTGCTTGGTGGAGACTATGCTCTTTGGTGGGTGAGGTGCACCTACTTGCTTTCCGGCTTGGCACGCGCTACAAATTCTATCCTTCTCAAAATGAACATTTGTTAGTCCAAGAATGTGTTCATCCTTTAGGAGTTTGGCCAAGTTCCTCATCCCAACATGAGCTAGTCTGCGATGCCATAATCAACCCATGCTAGATTTTGCCACTAAACAAGTCTCAAGCTTAGCCTTAATTTTGTTGAAATCAACTAGGTAAAGCTTGCCCTTCAAACGACCCGTAACGACAATAGAGGAATCCTCCCTCTTAAGGACTTCCACACCCTTATCCGTAAAGAGACAATTGTAGCTCATCTCACACAATTGAGAAACGGACAACAAATTGTAACTCAACGAATTCACATGTAATACATTTGAGATGGAATCATCAAGAGTGATAGCAACTTTACCAAGACCAATCACTTCCCCTTTGGAGTTGTCACTGAAGACGATATTCTCACTTGTATTTGAAGTTGGGGAATATGATGAGAACATACTCCTTTCTTCGGTCATATGATTTATACATCCACTATCAAGCACCCAACTTGATCCACCGGAGGAGTATGCCTACAAAACAAATTAGTTCCTAGATTTAGGTCCCCAATCAATCTTGGGGCCTTCCATGTTAGTCATAATAATTTTTGGAACCCAAATGTTCATGGTTCTCTTATCATGTTTCTCATCACCCACAAACTCAGCAATGAATTTACCATGGTCATTGCACTTCAACACATAGCATGAGGACAAACTTCCTTGAGGTGACCTTGTCTTGGGTTGATAAGCAAACTTGTTTTTGGCCACCCAGATTGAGTCCTTGGGTTTCTGAGAAACCTGCTTTTGCTTGGGCACCCTCTTGGCATGGACTTTTGCCTTAGCTTGATCAGGTGAAGCACTGGTAGCCTTCCCTTTATTGGGGCGCCGCACTGTCGGCATGTGGTCCAGCAGAGCTGCTGTCTGTGCAGGCTTATCTGCACCAATGCTTCCCTTCTTCTCAAACTTGACACACTCAATGCCTTTGACCATTTTTTTACCATTGGTTTTACCTCCTTGAGTGTGACCAAGCCCATCTTTGATTGATGGATTCCTTCCATCCTTGTATTGGACCTTCTTTGGCTCAACTTTGTCTTTGTCATTCTTCTTTGAAACTGAGATGACATTGTTGAGCCTTGCTATTTCTTTCTTCATGGCCTCCATGTTGGCAGGGTTAGTGGAATAGTCATTCAACTCAATATTATAGCATTTTCCACAACCTTGGCTAGTGGATGGAGAAGAGGCATCATTTGCCTTAGTGAGATGTGAGTTGCTCTCCCAAAGAAGGTTATATTGTTCCTCAAACTCTTGATGCTTTTCACTTAAGCCACAATGCTTTTGCTTGAGTTCACAATACTCCCTCTTAGTGAGAGCATGAGCTTCTCTTTCCTTAGCCAAAGCCTTGGTCAAAGAACTCACCTCACTCCTCTCTAAAGCAAGTGCTTCCTCACTAGCAATATAGAGATCCTCTTGTTTAATAAGAGTCTTTTCTCTAGATGCTAGTTCAGCCTTGGTTGCCTCTAATTCATCCAATAGATTAGCTATGAAAAGTTTGGTCTTAGGATCCATGTTATTAGTTATTTCATTTATCTCTTCATCACTAGATTCATCATCACTAGAGCAATCACTAGAATCACTACTAAAGATGTCTTTGGGGGGAGGAGCTATGGGTTTCGGTTTTGATTTTACCTTCTCACCCTTTGCCATGAGACAAATGTGAGGGGAGATTTTATCATCATCGAACATGTTGTTGAAGAGCCTTGGTGAATTAGATGGCTTGTGAATAGCTATGGTGGCCATCTCCTCATCTTCACTTGAGCTATCGGTTGATGAATCCCAATCATGTCCAATGTGAGTTTCTCTCACATATCTCTTTCCTTTCTTTTAGTCACCCTTATCTTCTTTCTTCCCTTTGCCAAATTTGTTGTCTTTCTCCTTATTTGGGCATTTGGCAATAAAATGTTCGGTGCTACCACACTTGTAGCAAGTTCTTGATTTCTTGTTGGGTGAACTTTCTTCTTGTGAGCTTGTACCCATTCTTCTTGATGCCCTTGTTGAACCTTCTCATGAATAGGGCCATGTCATCAATGTTCTCTGCTTGCTCATCTTCACTTTCACCATCACTTGATGTTGAAGCTTCGGGTTCATGCTTGATGACCTTGGTTGCTTGAGCTTTGCTTGAAGAGGCTTGCTTGCTGCTCTTAGGACAACTAGGGGCTGCTCTCCTTGAGCTCTTGTTGGCTTTGTGAGCCACATCCTTGATCTTCATCCCCTCCATCCTTGCTTGCATCTCTCCAAGCTTCTTCCTCTCAAGTGCTTATTCTCTTTGTAGATCAAAGGTAATGATCCTTCCAAGCACATCACTTGGTGTGAAGTACTCAAATATCTTCTTATCTCTAATCAATGTCACAACGGTCTCATTCCTTGGAGAATAGGCTTCAAGAATGATCTTGGCAACCTTGTGATCATTGACCTCTTCACCACCAAGGCCTCTAATCTTGCCAACCATGGTCATCAATCTATCGAACATCTCTTGTGGCCTTTCACCTTCGTTTATCACGAACCGGTTGAGCTTGGCCATCAACAAATCAATCTTGGACTGCCTCACTTTGCTTACACCTTCATGTGCAAGGTGTAAGGTGTCCCATATCTCCTTGGCAACCTCCAAGCCCATTACCATGTTGTACTCATCACCATCCAATGCACTTAGCAACACACTAGTTGCTTATGCATTTAGTTGTATGCAACGGAGCTCGGTGATGGTGGGACTTGTAGGATCAACCGGAGGATCACATCCATTGTGCACAATCTCTCAATCTCCGGGGTGAAGACCTACAAGATAAGCTTTCATCAAGTGTTTCCACTTGGCAAAGTTGGTCCCATCGAAATGAGGCAACTTGCCGGCGGGAACATGGAATAAAGGTTTATGCTCATGCTTAGAGATAGATGAATAATCAGAGGATATGGAGGAGTATTTCTTACTGCCATCATCCTTCTTCTTCTTCTCATCCTTCTTTGCGATCTTGGAGGCTTGGTATGATACATTATCATCACCGTCGGAGCTGCTTGAATCAACCTCCACATGAGAGGCTTGTTATTTTCTTTTCTTGAGCTCCTCCTCCTTGGCCTTGAGCTCCTTCTTGAGAGCTCTAACTTCTCTTCTATGAAGCTTCTCGGCAAGCTTCAAACTTTTGGCGTCATTGATTGCTTTTTCTTCTTTTTGCAACTTCTTGCCTTCTCTTCTCAATCTTCTAGCTTCTTTTCTTCTTGCTATTTCTCCAGCGGATATATTAGCAGTGGTCTGGTACTTGTTCGTGTCGGCACTTTCATCGCTGCTTGAGGTTTCATGCAAATCCACCTTCTTGGGATCAACCATCACAACATTTCCCTCTTCGGCCATTATCTTGCGCGGTGAAGTTCTTACTGAGGTAACCTGGCTCTCATACCACTTGAAAGGACCTGATTAGCCTAGAGGGGGGGTGAATAGTCCTGTTTAAAATCAACTTAGCAACTTGCTGTCAGTTGAGGCCGGCACTGCCGGGGTGGTCGGCACTGCTGGGCTAAGGGCAGCAGTGCTGGTCACCAGAACAGAGATCAACACAATTCAAAATGTAAGGACTGAATGTAAATTGTGCTTGAATGAAAACCTTCCTAGAGGTGTAGGGAACCTCTAGCACCACCTGAAAGTGGTAGCAACACACCCACCAAGTAGATCGGGTCCAAACCCTAGAAATCACCTTGCAAACAATATATATCACAATAGAGAGACAATCACAAGGGGACACAAGATTTGACCCGTGGTTCAGCTCGCCACCAAGGCTTGCCTACGTCCACGTTGTTGAGGTGTGCCACATAAGGCTCAAGCTCACCACAAAGGCTAGCTCTTTCCTCGGTCTCAAGTCAAGAGAATGAACTCTTGAGATGAGGGGCAATGTATTAGCAAATTTGTGGTGTTACAAACCTCCCTAGGCTGCCACACAAGTTGGCAAGCTCAAGGGTGATGCCTAGCCGGCTAGGAGCAAAGCTCCAAGAGTAACAAACTCAAACCACCGGCCACCACGTGAACCAAATGCTTGTAGGAGTTAAAGATCCGAGGGAGAAGCTTCTTCTCAAGCTTGGAGGCTCAATCTCTCAAAAGTTGATTGCAAATCAATGGGGGAGTGGTTGAGCACCAAGGGTGAAGGGGAAGCAAGAAGAGAGCTCCTCTTTCTGTTTGATGCGAAGTGTGAGAGTGAGAATGGCAGAACTAACCGTTGGAGAGAAGTGAGGAGGTGTTAAATACCCCCTCACTGCCAACAGGCAGTTCAAGTCGCGGCAGTGCCGACCTTGGGCCCGGCACTGCTGGCCTGCCCGGCACTGCTGGCCTAGAGCCCGGCACTGCCGCCCTGGCAGAACCAGCAAAGGATGTATCCTCGAATAGTTGGCTGATTGGCCTTCTAAGTATGTGGAGGTGTAATGTATTTGGATAGATATTGCATTTGGTTCATTGTTGGCATGTGTGTTGAATCCCTCTTAATAGTACGACATACCTAACTCAATTTCATTATATAAAAGAATTTAAACTCCTTTGAGCTTGTTGTCATGCACTTTTGTAATTGGAGGGGTCCGCCAACCTATTCATCAACCTCCTTAAGTTCAATCTGCTTGTCATACTTGTAAAGTCTCATTAGTTCTCTAATTGCGTTGTCATGTCACCAAAACCCACTTAAGGCTTGATTGCACTTTCAATGTGTCTGTTGGTACATGTAGTATTTGCATTTCCAGATCATGTCTGTTTTATCCAAGATATGGATAATATTGCTTAATCTTGTTATGATCTGGAAAATTGATGGGAGTGTGGTGGGTTTTTGTTGAATTGTTGTATTAAGTTGAAAGGGTTTAGAAGATGTGATTGGGTTTGGAATACGGGGTTGTTTTGCAATCTGAGCAGAGGCATGTTTGTGTACTACTGTATAGGGTGGTCTGTAATACAGAAGTTATTTATTTGTTATTTTGAATTTGTATAGTTGTGTACTATTCATGGTTGGTATTTGTATGTCGTGAGTATATAGTTTACAAGAAATTTGTGTTCAGTATCAATATATTGCACATTTATAAGTAATAAATTGCAGACTTAAAGTACTGTAATTATAGTATTTAGCATGTGCAATATCTATCTGGTATGTATTTAACTGTTGATAACAAATTCCTGCTGGTATGTACTTGTGTAGTAGATGAATCTGGTATGTACTTTATTGTAGATATGTATTTTTTTAATTTTCATATCAGCTTGCTAAGTTGCTTTGCTGAAGTCAAAACCAGCATATGGCTTCTTAATTCGAATTTTTCTTGTTTACTCTATATATTTGTTGTTGATCTGTAGATTTCAGTAGTACTTGTTCATATGTCTGGTAGTGCTTGATCTATAGTTTTTTTTGTTGTTAGTTGGATTTTTTATTTTTCTTCGTCTGTAGATTTTGGTAGTTGTTGATGTGTAGCTAATGTCTACTGAATTTGTTTTGTCTCAGTTTTCTAATTCTTTTGAGAAGAAAGGAAGTTCCAGTGGCTTTGGTGCTCGGAAGCGTGCTACAAAGGTTAATTTATTTGGATGTTTGGTTTATGACTTATTGTTTTAGTGAATGTATGATATGTTGGGTAGTTCCAAATGTATATAAATTTTTGTTTTCAGAATGTGAGAGATCCAAAAGGAACTGATAGAGTAGATTGCACTGTTGGTGAGAGTAGTACTGCTGGTAGTAGATGCAATAACAAATTCTTTCGAAAGATAGTTAGTAATTTGGATGAGAGGAAGAGGAATATCATCATTGCTCATGGGATTGGTGTGCTGCTTGAGTACAATGGGTGCTCGGTTCCTAGGAATCTCGTTCAGTGGCTTGCTGACAAGGTTGATTTGAACTATTTTGATCTAACTGTTGGAGGCAAAGTGGTTTCTTTTTCTCCGCAATCTGTTCATATGTTTTTGGGGCTTCCGATTGGCGGTGTGGACATCAGTGATCAGCAAGATAAGACAAGGTTAGAATCTGGGAAGTCCAGATTTCTGAAGGAGATTGATCGGAGTAGCAATATGAATATCAAGGGGTATGCCAGCAAGTTGCTTGGAAACACTTTGAGTGATGATAACATATTTCGATACTTTATGGTGGTTGCTTTGTCATGTTTTCAGTGTCCAAAGTCGAGTACTTTTCCAAGTCCTAACTATATGGGTGCATTGGTCAATGTTGAGTCTGTAAAGGATTTTGATTGGTCAAAGTTTGTCTTTGACTGGCTGTTTAGTTCTATTTCAACATATATGAAGAAGAAAAGGAACACTATCGATGCATATACTTCTTTGCAGTGAGTATTGTCTCTATTGCTTGTATCTTTATTTGTCTGGCTCTTTAGTTTATCTTTTGTTGTTGTTAAACTTATGAATTGTTTTCTAGGATTACTATCTGGACTTTCTAAAATATGGATGTGGTCAAGAGCTATCTCCTGCTTTGCCTAGAATTTTATGTTGGAAAGAGTCCATGATCAATAAGTATGCTTCATTTGATTGTGTCTCTAGAGGAAAATATGGCAAACGACTAATAAGTATATGTTTCTTGTTTGTGTAGTGTTCTTTATTTTGTTGTGTGTTTTGTTGATTTTCAGTAAGTTGAATGATAGGATGTTATTTATTATTTTGTAGATCAAATCAGTAGACGAGACTTGTTATGCTGAGTATTTTCTACCGGATGATGCTTGTTCGTTGTTAAAGGAGTCTTTGAACAAAGAGTGTCTTAATATGCTTGCTAAGGTAGGTTTCTTATTGAGTGTGGCTGTATTTTGTATTTGTAATGGTTGGTTTTTTGTTTATATGTTAAGATCTGGTATTTTGCATATACACAGGCTAGAGAAAGTGTATCTGTTGTCTTTGAAGAGCACCACAGACTTCATGGTTTCAGGAGGCCTTGGGACCTTGAGACAGCAATTTTCAAGCACATGTATAGTGCTTATGGTCAAGAAGCTCATGATGATGAAGTTCCTAATAACTCTGAAGGTAGTTTTCCTTGTCTAGTTAATGTTGTATTATTAAGATGTTGATTTGATGGTTGATGTATATGAATATGTAGTGCCTGCTGATGCAAGTTTTGATGCTGCTGATGTGAATGTTGATGCAAGTGTTGATCATGGAAATGGAATTTGTGTAGTAGATGAATCTATGACTGAGAAAGTTGAATCCGATGGATTATACACTAGATATGGTAGTCAGGATGTTCGTCCTTCCGAGGAAACAGAAATTTTGACTGAGAATAACTCTTCTGCTCGTGGTAATTTTGTACTTTTTTTGTTTATTTATACCTTGTATATGTTGATTCATCATTGTTAGTTTTTATTTTTGTTTAGATGATCTTATATGTTTTGAATTATATTTTGATGTACAGGTTCATCTTTAAGGAATAGCAAGAGGAAAAGGAAAGCTCTAGACTCAGAGTCTTTGACTCCTGACAGTTTTGCTTCTTCTGCTCGACGAAGGTCTTCAAAGGTTAGGAAATCTCCTCTGAGTCGCATTAATGAATTGAAAGCTAAAACTGGAGGTTCAGAGGGAAATCCTATAGTTGTTGAGGAAGCCCCTTTGTAGAGTTCAAAGAGTGCATGGAAATCTGAGAAGCGAAATCAGAAGGTGAGTATGTTTTTTTGCTGTAATGTTTGTATTTTTGATGGATGATACCGAATCTGATTGTTGTTACTTGTATTAGTGATATATGATGTGGCCTTGTCCCTTATTGTGTTATATAGTAGAAGGCACTTATGATGTAAAAGAAATATAGTATTGAAGTGACATGTTAGTTGTTATTTTCATTTTTCAGGAACCGAAAACACCTAGTTGTGCTGCTGGAAGTGGTATTCCTATTGCTAGAAATGAGGAAACTATCCCCTGCAGTTCAAAAGAAACTACTGCTCCGGATCGTAATAATGGTGAGATAATACTGTGTTTATTGCATTATTTCTATATGGAAGTTATAGTTTTGAGATTTTGTAATTTTTCTATTTTGATTGTGCAATTTTTGATGAAATGTAAGGTTTAGACTTTTTTACTTTCTTATGTTAATTGAAAGCAGGGAAAGGACCTGCAAAGGACCCTTGTGTTAAGATGAATACTCAGATCTTCTATAGTCCTAGTGTACCTTTATTCAGATTGTTTGATGATTAGGATGATTTAGAAAATTTTGTTGTAGATCCTGAATTGAGATGTCCAATTGGTACATTTCCAGATACATCTGGTCCAAGTGTGTGGGCTGCATCTATGGTAAAAATTTGTTGTATATTTTGTTTTTCTTGCCATGCTAATTGATTGGTATAACTAAATTTTGTGTTTGTTGATTCAGACCAACAAAATGAGGCATGGAGGTGTTGGTGCAAATGTATGTTAAAGTGGTTTGTACTGGTTGTCTGTTTTTTTACTGTAGTAGTACCTCATTTACTTCTCTTTTTATGATAGGCTCAATCTGAGAGTGCTTTTAACTTTAAATGTACCTCTGGATCTCAAAACTTTATGTTTGTTGACAAGGCTGATATCAATGAGGAAACTGAAGTCAATGGAATTGTTGGTTCGGTTAGAAAGGAGAATGTTGGAACTATAAGTATTGCTTTGTTCCATTATACCAATTTGGTAGTGGGTCTGTTATATATGTTGTAAGTTGTCTTTTATTTATTTATTTTGACTAAATTGTTGTTTTTATTTTGGATTTAGGACTATATTCGTATGGAGTCGGTTTCTTTTACTGAATATTCTGATCATGATGAAGACACAACTTGTCCTGTTCCTATTGCTGCAATCAGTCCGTCTAGAGGCCCTATTGATATTGTAAACTGGATGAAATAACTGTTATGTTTTTGGATCATTTGTGTTGAAAACATTTGGAACATTTGTGGAGTTTGTATAAGGATCTTGTAATATTAAGTACAAGTAGTTGAATTAGCGTTGATAGTGTTGTGTACCTTTGTATATGGAATATTTGTATTTTTTATTATGGTTTTTGTTTTCAAATTCTTTTCAGTTTCATTTCTTGATTCTATGAACAATTTGATGTTTTTGTTTTTCTTATTTTGTACAGGCACCTACTGAAGCACCTTTTCCATTCCGTCAAGAAGGTTCAGTGGTTGGTGATAATTCTTGTTTTTCAAAGACTATGGGCAGCAATGGGACTCCTTTGTCTAGTGAGAGTGGTTGGTAGTCTTGTAGTTCAAAACTTGTTGTTCATCGCCCTAGACGGCTAGTGGTTCCAAGCAAGTACAAGATGAGCTCTTACAGTAAGTCAGAGGTCAAGATTAAGGTGTCCAGACATGAAGCTGATATTTATCGTTCTGTTCTAAAAATGGCAGAAAGTAGTGAGCAATTGGAGTAAGTTAATTAAGTTTTAGAATCTTTTGTTTTTTTTATTATTGCACAAATTTTGTTAAGTAATGTATATATTTGTGACCTAACAACCTTATTGTTTCAGTGTTTCAGTAATCAATTATGGGAGTGTGGTTATGAAGTTAGGTGCACTTGCTCAATCTCTTAAACCTGGAGGAAATGTGCACTATTTTGTAGTGAATGCCCTCTGTAGATTGTTATTCCATAGGAATCACCCCAGGACTTGTTACAAGCATTACTTCTTTTCTAAAGTTGGTGTGAGTATTCTTTTATTGTTTTTTCTTTAATTTTTTTATAAGTTCTATTGAAAAGAATACTGATTATTTGGTTTTTGAAGGATTATTTTATTGGAAATCATGGTCGTGATGATGAGAAAGAGAAAGAGTTATATGACACAGCTGTTAGATGCTTCAAGGGTGCTAACCGTGCAAGGTTATTATCACACATCAACTATATAAGTGAACTTTTTATTCTTTATTATCACACAGTTGTTTGTTGCTTTAACAATGTATTGTTTATTATTTGTTTGTGGTTTTTTCAGCTATATTTTCCAATTCTGTTACGTGATCGCTGGTATGTGGTAGTTGTGTATATTAGTATGAGATGGTGTATAATTTTGGATTCATGCACACTACACTTCGGAGGAGACTCAGCTTTCCATAAAGCTGTGAAAGATGAATTTCTAAGTATGAGCATTATATTTGTTTGATTTATTAGTGGTTATAATGTAATGTCTATTTTTATCTAAATTAGGAGAAATATTGAAATGTACTGTAATATACTTTATTGATCAAATTTTGTAGATAGAGAACTTGTGCACTGTATGGGCTGAAGTTATGAAGATTGATTATGGTTTTCGTGGATATCTTATTTTCTTTGCAGATGTACCTCAGCAGTCTGAAAAGTAGGTGAAGTAGAAAGTGTTTTAAAATCTGTTAAGCAACTTCATTTCTTTATTAATTTTATATCGTGGTTACTATATTAGTTATAGCGTAAATGTTGTTTTGTTTTGTATGTAGCATAATGAATGATAGTGGTATCTATACTTTGAAGAATCTAGAGTACTTTGAATTGAATGTTAACATGGCTGAAAAGTATAGTGAAGATAATATTGGGAACCTTCGCATCAAGTATGTGAATGATATGATTTTCAATGAGTTCAATTCTGCCTTTGATGGCCAATCTAAAATTAGGGAGGTAATAATTTTTTCAATTTTATTTTCTTTAATGTTTCTTCATGCTTTGAATTTTTTAATTATTTTTTTTCTGTTGTCAGGCCTATGGCATGTTGGAGCAGGGAGCATGATCTGTGTAATTTTTTTACAAGTTGTGTTTAGGCTTTATGTTATAGAGTTATTTTGATTCATGGTATGAGTGCACTGGAGTTTGTAACGGATCAACTAGGTTCATTTGAACAGGTGGTGGTTATATGGTACTTTATATTATTGTTCTATATTGAGGTTAAACTAAACCAAATGATATTAAGTTTGAACTGTATTTCTGTGATTTGTCCTTCCATAGAAAAAGAATTGTTAGTTTTGTTAATTGATTGTGCTTGTGCTTTTCCAGTTAAATTTCTGTGATATGTCCTTTCATAGAAAAAGAATTGTTAGTTTTGTTAATTTATTATGATTGGGCTTTTGCAGTTAAATTTTTGTGATCTGTCCTTCCATAGAAAAAATTGTCAATTTTGTTAATTAATTGTACTTGTGCTTTTCCAGTTAAATTTCTATGTTCTGTCCTTCCATAGAAAAATTATTGTTTGTTTTGTTAATTGATTGTTCTTGTGTATTAGCAGTTAAATTTTTGTGATCTGTCTTTCCATAGAAAAAGAATTGTAAGCTTTGTTAATTGATTGTGTTTGTGCATTTGCAGTTTAATATCTATGATCTGTCCTTCCATAGAAAAAGAATTGTTAGATTTGTTAATTGATTGTGATTGTGCATTTGCATTTAAAAATCTGTGATCTGTCCTTCCATAGAAAAAGAATTGTTAGTTTTGTTAATTGATTGTGATTGTGCATTTGCAGTTTAAAATTGTTTTCTGTTTTTGCATAGATAAATTATGATCTGTCCTTGATCTAAGCTTCAGGTTTTATAGATAGGAAATGTAACAAAGTTTTTAACTCCGCCTATGGTGGTATATTTATTGTATGTCATTGTAGCAGGTCCCAAGCCTTGGTAAAGGAGGAGGGTTGTTTTTGCCTTTGTGTATTTTTTCGTACTGTGTGTAACTATTTAGTAGTTATGCATGGCATTGAATCCGTCAGTCTTATTGAATGGGTCAGTTTTAGTATTGATGCACTTGATGGTTTTTTCTGTTTTCTTTGCAGCAGCTTTTACTCCCGACCCTTCATTTATCTATTTTTGGATTCCTGCTTTTGTGGCCGTTTTATGTTGGTTGCATGTTATGACCTTTTCTGATTAATTGTGACCACTCGCATTCCTTTATTTAAGTTGCAGTAGAGTGAGTTGCAGTAGAGTAGAGTTGTGACAGTATTCTTTTTTTTTGTTGTAGATGGATCGTTTGTTGGCAAAGTATACCATGCCACTGAGGAATGTTTCTAGTTATGTGCTAGAAGTTCTAGGTGTCAATGAAGGTGATCAAAATTGTTTGTTGGCAGTGAAATTCAGCAGGTCTAGTACTGTTGAAGACAGAGTTATGGCAGTTGCTCGGGCTTTGAAACACCTTCGTGGTCCTCTGTTTCTTCAGAGTTTCAAGTTTTGTCTTGATGAGGAAGATAAGGTTGTGTATGTTTTGGCTAATCAGAATAATATTCCTTCTCAGCTTTGTGCTTGGAGAGTCTTGGTTGGTTTTGTATGTGTTGATCTATACAAAGTCTTAAGCATTGGTATACTGGAAGGCTCTATCCAATCATTTAGGGATATTCCCAACAGAATGCATTTAAATTTTTATTGTGTGAACTGCTTTCATTTTTGTATTTTGTTTGTTATATTCATGTTCTTTGTGTGTCCTGGAATATTTATAATGATTTATACATAGTATTTAACATATTTTTACATATACTTCAATAGTGTAAATTTAAATTTAAGTTGATGCAATTTAAATATATAATTTCTGTGATTTGAGTTTTGTTAATTTTGGTAGGGTGTTCTTGTCAAGAATTCACTTGCTCCTGATGCAACAGTTCCATTCACATTAGCCAATGAAGTGGTTTTGTTGTTTGTTGTTGAGTATTTTGGCTTAGCTCCTGGTGACCAAAGTCGTTTAATTACTGCTAAAGGAGTTGGCAGTGTGAAACTAGTTTCTCGTGCTATCAGGCAGAACCGTGGTGTAGAATACATGTCCACTTATAAGTTTGTTTTGGATTCAACCAATGGGATTGTCTATATTTTGGTGATTGATGAAGCTGATGCTAACATGATGGTTGGACGTTCCTAAAAGGTTGATGGACAAATAATTTGTTTGTACCGTATTCTGTGTTTATCTGTTAGAGCTGCAGAAGAGGATTCCTATCAGAGTGTTGTGTGTGATAGAATCTGGCCTCAGACCCGGTAGATTGTAGTGCATGTTTTATTGAGTTTGATGAGGTCATCTTTCTATTTTCTCAAGATGTTAGTTGTTTGTTATCTTTTAATGCAAGTCTTTTGGTTGGACTGTGGTTTGTAATAATTTATTGACTGCTACTATTTCTTTAATGTTTGTAATAATTTAAATTAGTGCTACTATTTCTTATATTACTGTTATTTGTTTCATGATTTATTATTTAGTATAGGTAAAAAAATGTTCAAATGTTTTTAACTCCGCCTATGGTGAGGTACCTATGGTGTCCCATCATAGCAGGTCCCAAGCCCTGGTAAAGGAGGAGGGTTTTGAATTAATTAATGTTATTTTGATATTTTTTGTTGTTTAGTCTTGGTGTCCCATCATAGCAGTGGTGGAAGCGCTTGTCCATTTTGTAAGGTGCATTTTTTGCAATGTTTTTTCAGTCTGTTCTACTAATCATGTTCTTGTTCTCTTGTGTTACAGCACTTATTATTACTTTTTTTTTGCTCTTGCAGACTTAAATGTTTAAGTAAGTCACTATGTAGAGAACATGCAATTATTCATGAAGAAAGATAAGTTTGTTTACTTGTCTTTTTATGAGGTTCAATTTAATGTTTCATATTTACTGATTTGTTTAACTATTTTCTTTTTGTTCTGGATGTTCAGTAGGTGGTATTTCCAACAACAGTGGTTGGTGAAAAAAAGGATTTGGTATGGTGTTTTTTTGTAATCATTTACTATTGTTTTTTTTTGTTGCTGACATGATATGTTATTTGGTAACATGTAAAGCATATATATCACTGAACTAGAGTACTGAATAATAATTGCTAAATGGTAGAAAACAAATAACAATTTTTTAATTATGAAATTATAGTTCTAGAGATATGTAATTTTTGATACTGCTCAATGTAACGATACATCCATGTCATTACATAATTTAATTGGAGAATAAAAGAGTTAATTTCTTCTCATTCTGAATTCTGTGCATCTATAACATTACTAGCATTTGCTGATTCCTTCATCTTCTTCCTTCTTGGTTTCACTGGGGATCTTATAAACATATTATGTTGGTATAAGTTAGAAACTATTAAATTTGACTTCATTGAGTGTACAAGTGTAGAACATAAGTATATTTGAAATAACCTTTAGTTCCTGTGTCCTGGGTTTTCTTGTTCTTCTTTCTTTGTTCATTCATTGTCCTTTTCTTTTCTGCAGCCATCATCTTTTTCTTTTCTGCAGCCAGTGTCTTGTTCTTGGCTTGTTCTATTAATGTCTTCATCCTCTTAGGTTTTGGTGGTCTTCCCTTCCTCTGAATACTGTCTGGTTCATCAATTTCAACATGTGTTGATTCAGATTCTATAGGTCTGGTTTCAGGCTCTTGTATGTCTTGTAGGATAGTTTGTTCAGGTATGGGTTGAGCAGTTAGCATTTTATCAACACTGATTTCCAACTGTGATAACTGTTCCATAATGAATTCCATGACTTGCTCGTTTGTTGATGCTTTAGAATTCAACACTGCTGACTTTCTGGATAGAATGTTGTATCTGAGCAATGCACTAGTTGCAACTGTTTGAACATCTTCTCTTTCAACATTTTGCTTGATATTTTTCTCCTCCACCAGTCAATGTAGTACTTCTGTGGAATTATCATCATTTCCTTTTCAGTGATAACTTTGAGGATATGTGAGCAGAGTAGTTCGTCTTTGTTAAATTTACCACAAATGCAAGAGAATTCTTCCTTGCCTTCAGTTAGGTCAGCCTGTACTATGTATGTCCTAAGCCTATGAACCTTGTGAATCTGATTTGTTTTGTACCAAACTTCAAATCTCTTCCCTGGTTCTGTTTCCTTGTAGTTCAGCCTTGATGTTTGTTTAAGCTGTAGCTGAAACTTTCTGAAAATATTTCTGTTATACATCTGCTCCGCTTCCTGCTCTATTGTGTAGTCAAAAAGTAATTCTTTCTACCTCTTTTGGTTGTTGTATGTATCCTCCAATTTTTCTGCTTTGTTGATATTATCAACTATTCGACTATATTCTCTGATAAAGCTAATGATGATGTATCACTAGTACAATAAACTTAATGGAGGCGGGCGTTTTTCATTAACCGAGGCGGGCAAACGCGTCTGCCTCCAATGGAAGGCCTCGGTAAATCAGGGATTTATGGAGGCGGTTTAATTGCCCGCCTCGGTTAATGACAAAAAAAATAAAAAAAAAAGAAAAACCCATGGATAAACCTGACCGAGCCCATCCACAGGCCCGGCGAGCCCATCCATGGGATCCGGTGGATGTGGGATCCCGCTGCTGGATCCGGCAGCCAGGGCTGCGCCGCCGGCCCTAGCCACCAGGCCGCCGACGAGGACGGGGCAGCCGCGACGCAGGCCATGCCGCCGGGGAGGGGAAGGAGGAGACAAGGTGGCCGACGGGGGCGAGGCGGCCGCGCCACCAAGCCGCCGAGGGCGGGCGGCTGCGTGCCGTGCCATGTCGCCGCGCCACCGGGGAGGGGAGGGAGGAGAGGAGGAGGCCGAGATCCGCGGGGCGACCGGCCACCGAGCTGCCGAGGGGTGGGCCACGCCGCCGCACCATGAGCCACCGGGGAGGGGGCTCTCCAGGCGCCGCCGGGGAGGGAGGATAGGAGGAGGCTTCGTTCGGAAGGGGGCGCCGCCGAGGAGGGAGAGGAGGAGGCACCGCTCGGGACTAGCTCGAGCTGGGAGGAGGCGCCGCCGCTCGGGTCGCTTGGGACAGACTCGGGCTAGGGAGGGGAGAGGAGGGGAGGGGTGGTGAACCCTAAGTGTTGAATATATACATGGGTGGATTAATGGGCCGATTGGGCTCGTTTGGGCCTTGGCCACTATTAACCGAGGCGGGCCTTATAAGAGGTCCGCCTCCATAAATGGAGGTATTTTTGGATTTTCTGACCGCCTCGGTAAATAAAAATTTATGTCTCGGTTAATAGCCAAGATTTTATGAGACGGTTGAATTTTATGCCCGCCTCGGTTAAGTTTTGGGTAGTGCCTCGTAAAATCAATTTTGTACTAGTGTATGTTGGTCCAACATTATCTTTGAATCTTGAATTGGTGCTCTCACTTCTAGAGGTGGTTTGAATGAATGGAAAGAAACCATCCTTGTAGTAGACTAGTATGAACCTGTGTCTCATGTCCCACATCTTTGAGAAGTACTTGTTACTTTGTAGGTGCTTGTCTTGTATCATTGTTTGCCACAATTGTTCGAATTCCTCAACTGTTAGAGAATTGTTGACTATGTCTTCAAAGTCTTCATAGAGTCCCTGATTTGCAGTGAACACCTTGAGGTTCTTGTTATAGCACTTGTTCTTTATGTGGAACAAACAGTTTCTATGTCTTATGTTGATAAACACTTGCTGAATAGCTGCTTTCATTGCTTTGTCTTGGTCTATAATGATAGTTTTAGGGTGTTTCCCCCCATTGCTTCTAGAAAAGTTTGAAACACCCACTTGAATGTCTCGATTGTTTCATCATGAAGGAAGGCGCATGCAAATATGCAGGTTTGACCATGTCCAGTTATTCCAACAAAAGGTGCAAATGGTAAGTTATATCTGTTAGTCATGTAGGCTGTGTCAAAACTAACACAGTCGCCATAATCTTTGTAATATTTCAGTGATGAGCAATCTGCCCACAATAGGTTACTGACTTTCTGGTCTTCATCTAGGCTGAACTTGTAATAGAATCTAGGATCTTGCTTCTGTTTATCTATGAAGTAATTCAGCACTTTAGTCATATCTGATCCTTTGACCTCTCTGTTGATCTTTGTCTTGTAGTTGCTGATATCTTTCTTTTTCATAGGTAGTGATGTGAACCCCCCTCTGAGATATAATAGGATAGATATCATCTTTCTGGTTGGTATGTTATTGTCATTGAGAGTTCTTATCAATGCTTTTTCCATATCAGTCATGTACTTGTGTCCAGAAAATAGTTGATCTCTCTGTCCAGGACTTAGCTCATGATTATGGTCCAAGTCAAGCTTGATTACCTTCCAATAATCATTTTCTTCTTTCACCGTCATGAAACATGGACAACCAGATTTGTGTTAGGAATATGCCCTAGAGCTAATCATGTAGATGATTATATTCCGATTGTATCCATGATTAATAAAGTGTTCTTTGAATATCCATTATAGACAACTAGTATTGATTGACAATTATGTGAATTGTTTGTGGAACTCAATTACCTGAATGGTTATTCTAAAAGTTGTCCCTGGTCGGCATTCTTGTAAGAGCACACTTGAATATTAGACCAGCACATGTATTAGTTGATGGCTATGTTTCACGAGTCATAGACATGGAGATGTCAAACTAATAATGGGGGCACATGTGAGACATGTAGGCTGGACTGACCCAACAAGAGAAAGTCTCTATTCATGTCATGTACGTTATGTCCTTAGACCTAAGATTGTGGTATGTACTCAAGATGTGAAACGATCTACTTAGAGACTATCAAACGCTACTCCGTTATTGGGTAGTTATAAAGGTGGTCCTTGGGTGGTCGGGAAACATGCTATGAGACATAGACAATCAAGATGGAATTTGCCCCTCTCTTCGTGAGAGAGATATCACTGGATCACTCATGTGATTGGATCAATAAATGCATGGCCATGCTTGGGTTAAGTGTTAACCCACGAGTTGAACCATATATCGAGTGGCAAAGGGAATAACTTGTACATGGTCATAGTGGTTCGTCTGATATGATCATATCGTATGCATAGGAGTTGACACGCCTTGCTAGAGGCCGCTATCAACTATTGGTCGAGTAAGAGTACTTGGGCCATGTCTATGTATGCGTGAGCCCATAGGGTCGCACGCTTAAGGGGCTAGAAGCCTAATTCGGGTTGGACCCGAATTAGACTAGGTTTAGGGTTACTAATGGGCCTCCACCGTGGGAGCTCGTTAGGACGCCTATATAAGCAAGGGTGGGCGCGGGGCGAATTGATCCACGCCTTTTGGAAGCCGCCGTCGCCTCCCACGCTCGCGCCTTTTGCTCCTCGCGGACCTAGCAGTCCGGAGGCGCAACGCTTCCTCCCTGCACGTGTGGGATTCCTCGGAGGTGCTGCATCTGGAGCACAAGGACGAACCGCGCGAAGAAGGCGTTGAGACGGACGACCACACAACTGCACTGCCTGCTGCGACGCGCACGACTACATCAAGTCGTCTTCCGCTGCACCTGCGCGTCTAGTGGTAATCCCGTAACCTATGACTAGCAGTAGATCCTGGTTTATGAGGTCGAAAAGTTTTGTTTTCCGGCTAGCGTAGCAACCTCGTATTCCTACAATTTGATCTGCATATTTGTTTTCCTTTTTGCTTTTGGTTTGTTTCCAATGTCATTGTCGTTGTGCTTCTTCTTGCTCTACAGTCTTTGGTTCCTTCTCTTTTCCATATCGATTGCATCGCATTATCACTTTGACTATCTCATTGTTTCTTTTTCTACTTGTTGTCCTTGTAGTATGTGTTATGACTACCTCAAATCCAGCTAGGAAGGCATAAAAGTTGAAGAAATGGTGAGCTGCATCCCTATCCTTGAATTGCATTCCTATCTGGGGTGTATACACGCTACTGATAGGTGCATTGTTTCCTTCAGATGCTGCCTCCTGTTCATTCTGAATGAAATCTTCAATCTCTTTCTCAGTGAGTGGTTGACTCTCATCTACTTCTTCATTTTTAGTTGTTAGTGCTGATGTAGTGTCTGGACTTGTATTGTTTGGTGCTCAGACGGTCAAGGCTTCATGTCCATGGTCTTCCTGTGAGAATTCAGTAAGTTTATTTATATTTTTTGTGGCCTTGCTTCAGTTATTATTGTTGAAAAGACAAGAATTTTTGTAAAATTCACTTACCTCATCAAGGTTCATGTTATTGAATAGTTCAGTCTGCCAATGAACTTCTTCTGTTTCAGATATATCTTCATCAGCTATCACTGAGCTTCTTATGTCATCATCAGCAATGCTTGTGCTTGTTATGTCTTCATGAGAAACACTTGGAATATGTCGTCCCTGTTTTTTTATAAAAGATAAGTTTTATCATGCTTCATGTCCAGTACATTCTATATTTCCTTTATTTATGTAATGATTGTGATAATTACCTGAGATATGTTTGCTGAATCTGATATTGACCACTGAGATTGAGGTCCAAAGATGGCATAATAGTCATCAAGGTTGATATTCTGAAATTTTTGGATAAAAATGTTTCCGTTAGTTGGAGATAAATAATAATAATAATGGCGATATGCAAAAAAATTGGTGTATAATATGTTTTTACCTGAAACATGTCATTCCCTAGTGCCATCTCAGATAGTGATCCTCCCATTGTTTTGTTTGTATGTATTGAATCTTGCATTTCTTCATTTAGCTGCATAGGTAATAAATAATTGCACTTATTATTTGTTGAATTTATAATGTTGAATTGTTTGTAATTTTTATGTATCATTATTGCAATATATGAATAGTTGCAATGAAAATTGTACCTGTGCAGTCTTGTTTGCCTGACTGTCGTCTTGGGAGTTGTTTATCTGTTCCATTATAAGTTCAGTGTATCCTCCCTGCATAGAGAATATAGAATTATATTTGTTGAAATAATAGGTGTTTGAATTGAGTAAGCATCAATTGAATACCTTCTTGTATGTGTAGGGATTGAACAACTGAGATGAAGTATTTGAACCTCCAAATACTTGATACGGAGATGGTTGTATTCCGCTGAATGCTCGTATACTATGTGAGTTTGTTGATGTTGTATTATCTTATGTTCTACTAGTTGTCATGTACATACTGTTCTGCTAGTAAAAAAATAGTTTACATGGATAATGATTTATTTTGATCTTTCATAATTTAATGTATTGAAACATGGTAGTTATGCAATAAGTTTGAACCTCTAGTATGTGATCATACTGGATTGGTGATTATAGCAAAGTCATCAGTGATCCAAATGACTGCTGCAGTAAATAGTAGATTTCATAAGTTTATATAATTTATAGGTCTTTGTATGCATTAAACATCTGAAGTACTTTTACCTGATACAAGTCGTTGCTGTTAAAATCATCTTTGTTGTTTGCCTACACTTCCTTATAGTTCATATTCTGAAAGTGGTAACATAAGATGTTTTTGTTATTTCAGAAAATTGAGTGCACGAATTCATATGAATCTGAATCTTGGAGTAATAGTTGTTGACTGAGGTACTTGACAGAGGAAGTGAAGTTTTATTTGGCCTTACCTTATCATTTGAGGTTAGTGTTTCCTTCTGGATCTGTTCTTTGCTGTTGTGATTTGTCTTCTGTGCCTGACCCCATGCATCAGATTTGTTCATGTTTGATCTAATCTGCTCTTCTCTGCTCTGTTTTGTGTGGTTCATTTGATCTGTCCTGCTCCTAGATCTGTTTGTTCCCCCACGTTGAGAAGAGATGTCTACGCGGGGGAGGGGAGAGAGATGGCAATGAAACCGCCGCCGCACGGTAAACCTCCCGATCCCGACGTTGTGCTTCTTGTTTACCAAGCAAGTAGTGTTACGTAGGGTTTGGTTATTGGCCTGTTGGTTTGTTGAGTTGGGCTTTTGTAATACTAGTAGTATTGGGTTGTTATTTATTTGTTGAGTTGGGCTTTGGCCTTTTTAGTGTACTGTAATTTATGTGTTGGTGTTCTATAAAACACACGAATTTTTTTGTGTATATTTTCATGTGTTTTTCTGGCTCCCAACAACCGTGTGTTGGGTGGCCCAGAAACACATGAATTTTTAACAACTATAATTTATGTGTTTTACAACCTACCAACATTTATGTGTTGATAAGACCTAAAACACACGGTTGTACAGTAGACAACCTCGCCAGAAATAATCCACGACTAGTACGCCATGTGATTTTCTTTTCTTTGACCATCGTTGTAAGTAGTCCACGCATGAGTCCCGCGAACAAGGGAGTGAGCCAAATTGCAATGGCAGTGAAGGAGGAATTTATATATCTTCATCATTTAATAATTTAAATGCATGATCTAGCTCGACGCACGTCGCGGCTAGCTATACAGCAGCGTAACGGTCCGGTAATGCAGACAGCAGGAATGCGTGGAGCATTTCGTGATGGTGGTGAGCCAGCAGGTGGGCGGTGCGTGATCCGATCGGGCGATCACGTACCTCTTGCCGGAAAGCAGAAAAGCTAGAATTCGGCAGATCGCCCCCGGGCGCTTCATCATTGTTTAACCCCGGACGGAGCCGAGTGTGGCCGTTGCAAAAAGAGGCCGGTGTGTACGTAGTATTCCAACGCGAAACCACACAAACGGACCCCAAACAAAGAAACGCCAGAGATTATTAGTTTACGTCATGGATGACAAAGAGCCTACAGGGATGGCTACCAATGTTCAAGCCGGAAGTTGGAAGCAAAGTGGATATGGTAATCTTGCACTTGGAGAGGCAGGCAGCAAAACATATGGAAATCTGTTGGGAGGAAACCATGAGATCGCGGGTATTAGATTTGGATCTATCAAGTTCTCAAGCTTTGGAGATGGACTTCACCGCTGCAACAACTGTCTAAATGTGTAGTTGTTGTTATTTGTTAGGAGTTTTCTGGAACTGTAATCGCTTCTATACTGTCTGTGGCATCGGCTTTAAGCTGATTTAGCCGGGCGCGCATACACTTAAACTTTGAACTGGACAATCTTACGCTTTATGCAAATAAAGTAGGGGAAATCTTTTGGTCTAAAAATTATTAGTTTAGTTCACTACTGATCAGTTGCACGGTGCATCGTCAGGACGCCATGGTCGGTCGGTTCAAACTTAACCCCTCTGATATGCTATTGTACTGTAGCGCCTAGTCGGCACAGACCATCAGCAGATAAACTGCAGCTGCAAAGGAGATCCAGCCTTAGATCACACCACCCAGTCACCACGGCAGTGCAGTAGCGAACTCGTTCCCTGGCCTCCAAGCAGAGCCTACGCGGAAGCGACACCTGTGCCGCGGACGCTGTCAAAACATAGGTGGGCGCTGTACTACGTACTTGGCCGCTGAGTAAAAGTTACCCCCTCCTCCCCAATCAGTTTCTGGGTTAATCCGGCTGGCTATGGATTAGTTGTTCTAAAAGCTGATCACGCCACGTCCCCGCTGCTCCTAATCATTCAAAACGCTGCTCCCGAAGAGAGCGAGGCGACGCTCGCTCGCTCGCTCGTGGGCCAGCTCACGTGGCCCGCACATGGTTGGGGTTTGGTCTGGGTTCGTCATGCTCGCAACCATCAGTTCCGGTCAGTCTTATCACCTCCACCTCCAATGACGATCCAGAGCTCCCCAGCTTGGCATTAAACAATGCATGGGTGCCTACTGCCCAGAGTTCACGAACCCCGTGCCGTGCGTCACCATTACCACCAGAACGACGGGGCGAGCGACGGCACGGCCTGCCCGTCGAATCAGCAAGAGCTTTCCTGCGACAAACGAATCGCCTAGCGGATACGGAGCGGGCGCTACCGGCCACCGAGACACCATGGCGGCTCGCGTAATCCTGATGCAATCACAAGGTTAACACTGCTCCAGTGCACGCATCATGTCAGCTCGTTAGTTTAATTCGGTTTAGTTTAGGATAAAGGACCTACTCCGTACTGTATACTACAATCTTTAGTTCTATATAGTTTCAAAAAAAAACTTTAGTTCTATATACTATGTCCACAGAGGTAAAATAAAAGTAAATTAGTCTCTTTTTACTAATTTGAGTTAAAAGGTGCATATATATGAGTCTTTATTTAGAAATAAAAACTTAGTTTATGTATCGAACTATACTGGACAAGTAGACTTCATTCACATCTGCTTTAGTCAACTAGTACGGAGTATTAAGTCTTAATCCACATACTTAAACTTTAGTTCTACACTTCTAGGAACAAAACCGCAGATACGTATTTCTACGGCCCGGGTCCGGTCACGAGTCGGCTAGCCACGAACCGCTTGCGCGGGTAGACTAGGCTAGATATTTCCGTGACGCCAGCGGCTGCGGCGCTGCGGCGACGGGAGTGAATTCTTGTGCCCGCAGGGCCATCACCCTTCGCTTTCGCCTTTCAGTGACTACACGGAGCAGTGAAAAGTGGAGAGTGAAAAGCTTGCACACACACGCGCTGTAACTCCGGTGCCAGGAGAGTCAGGGACACAGGAATGGTCCACGAGCCCACCACGCCGGCGCGGTGAAAACCGAAATAGCTCTCGCTTGCTTGCAGAAGCCGGCAGCGTTCGCAGCGACAGATGACGAGGGTGTGGCATCTGCCACCACGGCACCACGCTAGATCGCATCGCGTCGTGGTCGTGCGTCCCCTCTCCCTGTAGTATATCCTGATATATCCACAGTCAGCACAGAGCCACCTCGCAAGGCCACAAAAAAATGGCAGAAATTGCAGGGGCGGTGAGGGCCGGGGGCAGAGTGCCCAATCGATCGGTCACTGTGCATCATTTACGTGCAGCTTTAAGAGCGGCCCTCCGTCCCCGCACCTCTGAGCGCGATGCCAGTGCCAGGACCCCGGACGCTAACGCAAAAGATGGCTGAAACAAGGCGAGAAGACACGGGATCAAATGATGTTAACACAGCACGGCAGTAGAGGCTATTCAGAGGTCAGTACTCTGATCTTGCATTGCGGGAGAAAAAAAACAATCAACATGTGAAAGACTGTACAGTAGCAGGACTACACAGCAGCAGCCAGTGACCGAGCGGATCAGGTTTCAGCGTGAAACCTGCAGCACGAGGCAACGACGGAGAGGTACAAGGGGCACAACTAAATGCACTGTAATGTAACAACTCGTTCATGAAGATGCAGCCAAAAATTACCGTCCAGTAGCGCCCCTCATCCTGCATCCCTTCCCAACAATGATTCCCCCCCCCCCCCCCCCCCCCCCCCTCTCCTCTCTCGCCATTTGCCTTCCTCCGTCGTTCCGTCAGTCTCACCCAATACCAATACCACTCCCCCCCAACTGTACAACAGCGAGTTGGACGACCAGACAATTCAAACCCAACGCCGCTTTCCCGCCACCTCGCTGGATCCCACGTTGCACCTGTCTCCGCCTCGGTGCACGCCACGTCGCACATGTCATGTGTTGTGTAGGACGGGGAGACACCATGGATCCCGTCAGCAGCTAATGGCCTCGCACTTCACCGGGAGCGCGCGATCGAACCCGCCGCCGCGGGACAGCAGGGTGCCCACCACCGCCATGTCGCGGCAGAACACCCCCTGGTAAACGGGGGCTGTGGACGTCACCACGGCCGCCGGCGCCTTCGGCATTGTCGCCGTGGTCGCGGCCTTGGCCTTGGGTTTCGGTTTCGCCGCCGTCTGCCCACGGCCCGGTGGGCTTCTTGGACGCCCGCTCTCCGTCGTGTTTCTGGATTTCTCAGGCACCGGCTGTGGTGGTGGTTCCTGCTTCGCGGCTTCCTGCTTGGCCGCCAGCGCGGCAGCCGCGGCTACGGCTGCCGCCGCGGCGGCGTCCTTTGCCCTCTGCCTCTCGACGGCCTCCTCGTCCAGAACGGCTGACATGACAAACGAGTACCCCTTCTGCAGCATCCTGTACAGCAGCAGCGCGGACATGCGCGCCTGGTCACGCACCGCCTCCAGGTCGCGGTGCTCGTCCACGAGCTCCAGGCGTTCCCCGAACACCACGGCGCGGTCAGGCTTGAGCTTCAGGGAGAGCAGCAGGTGCGCGCGCTCCAGCTCAGAGCGCGTGCACCCGCGCCGCACGCCCAGCAGCAGGTAGTAGTCGATGTTGCACGCCTCGCCGGCGGCGACGCGGCCGCGCAGCCCCTGGATGCGGGCTGTCAGCTTGCGGTGCGCGCCGGCGATCTCGCGGTACCGCACGCCGCCCTGCGGCCGCCACCGGGCCCCGGAAGCTTGCCGTCGCGGAGCGCGGCGTCGTACAGCAGCTTGAGGTGGTCCAGGTCACGGAGGCAGTCGGCGAGCGCGCCCACGGACTGGAGGAGGTCGGCGCGGGTACGGAGCGCCGGGATGTAGGCAGGGTCCAGAGCCAGCGCGCGGTTGCAGTCCGCGATGGCGTCGGCCGGACGCCCACCGGCCTGGAACGCGGCGGCGCGGCCGACGAGGCAGGCGGCGGCAAACGGGTGCGGCAGCACGCCACGGCGTGCCTCGAGGATCTTCGTGAAATGGCGCACGGCCTCGGCAGGGAGGCCGGCGTCCAGTGCAGCCATGGCAGCCGCGCGGCGCCGGAGCAGGAGCTTCACGTGCGCCAGGAGCTGGGACACGGCCTCCGACTCCATCGCCGGGATTATGAACGCAGAGCCGGACTTGGATGTTTTGCCGGAAGGGACGGAGGGAGCCGCCTCGGCAGCGGCGGACAACGAGAAGCTGTCGTCCGACCAGCACACGCTCTCGCGGCGGAACGCCGCCGACGCGAGGCGGCGGCCGGTCTGTAGCAGTACCATAGCGTCCTCGATGAGGCCGAGGTGGAAGCAAGCTTGGCCGAGGACCAAGTACCTGTACAATACAAGGTCAGCAAGCAACCATCAGTCGGATTCGCCGAATCAAGACACTAGTTCGTGCAATGCTCAAGGTTTCGTACCTCCACTGGGTGTCCGTATTTGGGTTCTTGGAGAGGCCGGCAAGGACACGGCGCTTGAGCTCGGAGACGTCGAAGCAACGGAAGGAGCGGACGGGGCGAGCGTCAGGTTCCGCATCGTCGGACCGGTGGCGGTCGGGCGAGAGGAGCTTGGCACGGGAAATCGTGCCGAGGTCACCGGAGCCGGTGGACAAGAGGGACGCCGACGAGGATGACGAGGTGTCCTCCCCAGAGCACGACTTGCCGCAGCTGGGGATGTAATCGCGAAGCATCTCCGCGACCTCCCTGTAGCGTCGCAGCGCGAGGAGCGCTCGCGCCCGCAGCTCGAGGGCAGCCTCCATCCGCGGGGACAGCTCCAGCGCCGCGTCCACCAGGCCGAGCGCCGCCACCGCGTCCCCGCCGCCACCCTCCGGCGCCGCCGCAAGAATCTTCCTCGCCTCCCGCAGGTACTTGTCGATCACCTGACCAAAACGGAACGGAAACATCAGATTTGCCGAAGCAAAAGCAGTAGTATTCTTCCCTCTTAACAGAGCTGGATTGACCACTCTGAGATGAACAAAACAAGCCACCGGGCGGACAGAATGCGCTGGAACCAAGCTGCTGTTGGACGAAACAAACAAAAGGCAGGCACAGCGAGCTTCAAAGAGATCCAAACGGTTCTTCGTCCTCCTGGCATTTGGACGTTGAGCCCTCCTCCATCCAGAAGTCAAAAGGGACAAACTTGGCATTCGTGCAGTTCTTGAACACCAAGAAACATTCAGGTGGAAGAGAAAGGGAACCCAGCTGAAGCATGGAGTCAGCAGGGGAGGAAGGGAACCGGCACTGACCTTCCTGTTGCTGAGCAACCACTTCCTCTTCTTCTCCGGAGCAGAAGAAGGCGAGGACACCGCCATTGCCTCCCTCGCATCAATCGGCGCAACCCACGCGTAGCTTGAATCGATCCCAAAGCGAGGGGAGGACACGGAGAGGAGGACGGGAGGGCGAGGAGGTAGGAAGGCCGGAAGGGCAATCGAAGGTGAGAGGGGGAGAAGAGAGAGGAGGTTATATATACGGGGCCAGTACTAGCTCCCAAATCTATCGCCTCTCGGCGTACTCTATTTTCATAAGCTTTTCTGGGTTTGAATCGAGTGAGAAAGAAATGGGAATACACAATTCAGAGTCAGAGAGAGAGAGAGATAAATGCCATGCCAATGCCAGCTTTGACTGCACTGCACCCCACTTCCTCTCTCCTCTCTCGCTCCTCGCTGCTTTCCCTTTCAGAGAAAGCTTCGATCCCTCGCCATCCTAGCTGGCCAAGATGCCCGTCCAGCAACACCTCTCATCCACCTCAACGCTCACGGCAGGACCAGTAATATAAAAAAAAGGTCTCACAATTTCAAAAAACCTAAAAAAAAAAGGTCTCGTGTAGGGTGGTGGGCTTTTAAAAGGGCAAAAATCAGTCATGATGCCCCACTACTACTCTCTCCTTCCTCCTCACATCCAACCATTTTAATTTCTTTCCTTCTCCCCTTGCCATCTTTTCCCCATCTTTTCCTTGATTCGTTTATTCGCTTCCTTATTTTAGCTTATATCAGTTTTAAAGCTCAGAGGATCACATTAGCATTTTGTTTCAAACATCCCAGCCCTCAAAGCTGACCTAGCCGTTCATCATCCTGTCAGCTGCAGCACATGTTATTTACACACAGAAACACTTCATTTTTATTAGCGCCATTTTGCTTCTCACCTACCAAATACTCTGTATTCCTTGTCGAGTACTCCTACTTACTACTTGAAAATCCATGGCGCAAATACTCTGTACTCTGTACGCCTCGCTGCTCATAAATACGGGGTACCGCTACAAGCAGGCTGGCTGCCTTTATATCCTAACGTGTACTTCCTGTCGAGTACAGGAGTAGTATTCACTAGCTCACACGTACGTATATGTATATATGTTTATGTTTACCAATAAATTCGCGTAAATATTACACTCCAACAAAGAGGCAGGCTTGCGTTCTTCAGAAACACGACACACGGCAAAAGCTTTTTTGTACAGTCTATACGTAGCGGTACGCGTTTATGCGTACATATACATGTTTCAGCTACTAGTATATAGCTGCAAAAAACTATCGAGGAATCGGGGTCTTCTAGATAAAAGAAAATACAGTACTACTATAGGTGAACAGGAGATGGTGTAACTACAGTGTCCAGAGCAATGAAACGCTTGCGGGAAGAGTGGTAAAAGTACTCCGTAACTACTACTAGTGGCCAAAGCCTATGAGGAGGGACGCAATACGAATGCTGTGCTTAAATACGCTCAGTGCGAGGCAGGACAGGACCTGCGGTAATTATACGGAGGTTGTGCAGATAGGCCACGCGGGCAACAGTGTATTTCTGGGTAACGGCCTCTGTGGGGCCACACCGTCTGTGAGACGGTAAAAGTCCGTGGACCTGATGTGATTGGAGAAACTTACATCTGCTTTCACGGAGGAAGGAGCCATGGAGTTATGGATCCTCGGTAAAATCCGAAAAAATTTATTTCTAGCTCTATGTGTAGTCAATTTTTACTAATTTGTAGTATTAAGTTTATAAAAAAAGTTTATAAAATGTAAATATGTGTATTGTACAAATATACCCCATGGCAATATCAATTTTTTAGTATATTATAAATATTTAATATATTCAGTTAAACTTTTAATGATTTGACACCGAATTGTGATAGAAAATTGGATTTTTGGGATAAAGTGAGTACTCCCTCTGTTCTATATAAAATTTCATTCTCACTTTTTGACAAAATGCCTTTTTTAACTTTACCTAAATATGTGAAAAAGGTTATTAATATTTGTAATACTCTCACCATCCTAAATTATAAGACACCCTAAGAATTTTAGAGAGTCAAAGTATCTCAGATTTAATTAAACTTATATATAATATAATAATATTTATGATGTTAACTAAGTTAGATTCGTTATCAATTATATTTTCATAGTATATCTATTTTTGATGACATAGTTTTCTCTATAATTATTGATTAAATTTAATATGCTTTGATCTTTAAAATTCTTATAATGTCTTGTAATTTGTGATGGAGGGAGTACATAATAACTTACTACTCTATTAGACAAATGATGTCAAAGTGCTGCATCCCGTCCGGGTGGTGGTGTGGCCATCTATTATTATTACTGCATAATACACTCGCGAGTTCGCCCGGTTTGCTCTCGCATGATGCGCCCCGCCTATCCACTGCCCGAGAGGCACGCACAGGGCTCCCGGCTCTGAATGATGCAGTGGCGTACTTCTACGAGTGGCAACAGCGGCGCGCCGCCGTAGGGCAATTTATTGCCGGCGAGCCGACCGGCGGAGGTGCCGCCGATCAGAGGAGTGCCGCAGAAGCAAGCCACGGCGGGGGGCACTATTGTAGCCTGTAGCCGCGACCACGGCCGCCCAGCTACTGCTGCTCTGCTGCACACACACACACACGCACGCTAGAGTGTGGTAGTACCGCGCGCGGGTACACTGCCACGCCCCTACAGTACATATCACTAGCGGGCTTTGAATACCTTTCCCTTTTGCGCGTCTCCCCCTACCGGCTTTCCCTTAGTATCGCCATTGAATGCCCTGGCTGGTCACATGCCGCCGGGCGCCGAGGAGATGTCACCGTCGTCCGTCCGTCCCCAGACCCCAGCCGCTTTACAGCCTACTAGCCGACTGCCGAGCCGGAGCCTCGCGGCGGCCCGCCAGTTCTCCTCCCCAAATCCCCAACCGGGCAAATCCCCGGGCGAGAGTGTGTGTGCCGGCCTGCCCACGTCCCGGTCGTCGTCCGTTTCCCGTTGCTCTCGGCCTTCCTTTTCCCTCCGCCGTCGCGTTCCATCGCCTTACGCAGGCCAGCTGTGTTGGCTTCTTTTCTTCCCGTCTCCCAGTCGTGCCAGGCCAGCTGCTCCTGCTGCTGTATGCTTCTATTCCGTGGGTCGCGCCCGCGAATTTTTAGGCGCGTGCAGGAGAAGTGGGGGAACGATCGATCGTGCGTGTACGAGTGTCTAGACGCATATACGGACAGAGACGTACGTGACGGTACGTGCGAGGCGCAACGTGTAGGCACGCGGCGAGGGCGTAGCGTACGTTGCGTCAGTGGTACTCCTCCGATCCGGCGACAGGATCAGGGGAATATATGCACGCAGCGCAGCACAGTGGCATGCGTTAGCTAGCTCCATGGTTCCATGCGTCCATCTGTGCTGTGCGTGCTGTGTGCAAGCGCAAAGGTTACCTTACCCGCCCCTACCTATCATTGGAGCGAAAAAACGGGGGGGGAGGCGAGCATCTCGTTCCCATCATGTCTCCATGTTCTGCCTACTTCGTGTCGGGGGAGCTGCTCCGCGCTTGATCGCCCTGCTAGCTGTCGGGATGCTCGCTCGTCTATCTCAGGTGGTTACTTGCTCGGAAAGCATGCCTTCTCCTTTTTGGGGCCTCCGCCGGATCAAGTTTTTTCCTTCGGAGCACGTAACCTTGGTGCTAGCTACTGTAGCTAGGTGTGCCTCTAGCTCGGCGGCAGTTTAGTGGCTGGGCTGGCTATGCTCGCAGTTGAGGGAGCGTGCGCAATACGGTAAGCAAATCCATTCGCGTCAGTGAGACTGTGAGAGTGAGAGATGGTCGTTACTGTATATATGCAATGCAACAACGTGCAGAGTCGTAGGCGGATGGCGTCGCGCGCGCGTACAGGGTTGGTTCCGGTTCAGGGTGATGGTCGCGTACTGGCCGTGGCCGCGCGCAGGACTCTGTCCTGTGCTGCATGCGCCTGCAATCCCGGCGCCTGTCGCCGGGGAAGGGGGAGAAATCAGAATCGACCGATCCGGCCAGTATCTGTATCTCGATGGATGTATCTCTGCACGCTTGCGCTGCATGTGCTGCTTGTTGGCCCGCTCCTCAGCCTCCTCCTAATAACAATGTTTCATATGATGCGGCAGATGATAGTCAACGCCGCATTACTATCAACTCACCTCTTTGGCTAAAACAAGTAGTGCTTCGAAGTGGATAAGCGAGTGTTTGGATAGTCGTCGCCCGCGCACACTCCATCATCCCTTGCGTGCAGTATTGTACGCCGATCCATCCGGCAAGCATGTGCTTCACTACTTCCTGTAGAAAATACGTATCCCATTGCTCCACTAGCTGATACCCCCATTCGAAGTACGGAGTATGTATGCACCTACCGCCGTTGCCAGTTGCCACTGGAGTGGAGAAGCAGCAGTACGGCATGCCTTGTGTGCTTCAATTTCCTCTAAAAAAAGCACTGCATGCAGCTAGTTGCCTACGTGCCTGCCATGATGGCCGAGCACGTTGGCGCCAGTTGTCGACCTACTACTGGCTCTATTCCCATTGGCGCCAACCACGTTGACAGGTAAGCCTACGCCACTGAACAGCTTGTAGGGCGCCCTTCACCAAATACTACGTACGCACGCCATTGGTATACGTATACGTGTGCCCATATACACCCTGTCAGACGAAGACACCCTGTCACTTCCGACACTCACAGTTGGGGCTCACCTACAAGTGCGCCCCAAGCTGCCGGACACAGCCGCCAGATGAGCATATACAACGATCGATTACAGTCCAGTTCCAGTCAGTCCGATTGCTCCACAATCGAAGGATGCGGGATTGCATTCATTTCTTTAACGTTGGTTGGTAGTATTTGTTGGTACATTACCTAAGGGGTGTTTGTTTCTTGAGGTCTAAAGTTTAGACTTGTCACATAGAATATTTAGATACTAATTTAGAGTATTAAATATAGATTAATTATAAAACTCATTACGCAGATGGAGGCTAATTTACGAGATGAATCTATTGAGCCTAATTAATCCATAATTTGACAATGTAATGCTACAGTAAACATTTGCTAATGATGGATTAATTAGTTTACTCCACCTGTATAATTAGTTTTATAATTAGCTCATGTTTAGTCCTCCTAATTATCATCTAAACGTTCAATGTGACACGGATCTAAACTTTAGCCCTTGGATCCAAGCACCCCCTTAATATTGCTTTTCAGACACGTTTCAATTGTCACAATTTGCTACTCCCTCCATCCAAATTATAAGTTATTTTAAGAATTTTGGAGAGTCAATTTCTTTTATAAAAAATGACTAAATTTATATAATAAAATAATAACATTTATGATACTAACTAAGTATCATTAGATTTTTTTAATTAGTTATATTGTCACAGTATACCTATTTGATGGCATAAGTGTTTGTGTTTCTCTCTATAATTTAATTAAATTTGAGATCCTTTGAGTCTCCAATATTCTTGAAATGACTTATAATTTGTAATAGATGGAGTATTATTTAGGCACAACAGGTTTAGAACAAAAGTTTCTACGAGTATATGGTGGACAAAAATTAAAAGTGACTACTGTGACCTAACCATTATTCGAACTTATCTACCGGATTATGAGCCATACTTTAGCTTATGTTCTCACAAAATACTATTAAATTATGTAAAATCAGCTGGCTTATGTACTAGTCGAACAACATGACAACTCTTAATAGACTTCTAAAAAAACTCATAACTTGTTTACATATTAACTCAAATGAAGATAAACTTTACAAAATTGTAGAGCTCGATGAGATCTGTAACTTTGTAGTTGATAAGTTTTTTTATTTGAAATCATTTAGCCAAAAAAAAATTTCTTTCAAATAAGTTTTCAAAATTTGAAGATTCAAGATTTTGAATTCTTTTAGAGTCTTGGATGTTGACATGGTACAAATGCTACAAGTCAATGTAATCTATAACTTTATAGCTTATATTTTTTTTAATCTAAAATCATTTGGTTCCTAGTAATTTGTTTTGTTTTCTTAGATTTCAAAATTTTAAAAAATAGATTTTAAATGACTTTTGACATTGGAATGATCAACCAAAGTCGTTTTTTATGTCAATATAAGTGTTTACCCTCACATTAAGACAATATATGTAGATGTATGTAAGTGGTACTGGTGGGCAGTGTTAATTCTATCCACGTTTTTATGCATTTTACTCTTTCTTCTTATACTTGCGTTTGATTTTTTATATGGCACAATATATAAGAGGCTACGTACTAATCCATATACAATTTATTGATATAAAATATTGTCATGTAATATATTACAGTGTGATTTGCAACAGTATTTTCACATGTTAGCGCTTTCTTTTTCAAGCATATATATGTCACTTGCCGAAAAGTTTGAAGGATGTAATGTACATGTGAGGTCTTTCCTTAGAAAATTGCGACTAACAGTATTTTGTAGGATTAGGGGTGATCATTACGGGTACTTTAGGGTTTTACACATGCGTCGTCGAAGAGTTGGTAGAAAAGAAAAAGAGAAACGTAGCTAAATGTCAATTAGCTGTTCTTTTTTTAAAAAAAAAACATAATTGCTCTGGTTGATGTGTCGTGCTGCTAGTAGAGGATCCATAATCATACAGGAGTACAGGTGTCGCCGTAATACGGTGCTGAACCAGTATTTAATTAAAGGATTTGATTGGTTAATCACGTCGGCCTGTGGACCGGTTGTTTGTTTAAACGGAAGCATCAGGCCATCAAGGCTTGAGGCTCAAGCAACCATTTTGCCTTCATTTCTATATGTTAGACTGACTCCAACAAAGAACCCATACCGCTACCCAAACCCATTTTAGGTCTTGCACAGTGAAAATCAACCGTCCAACAGAATAGGCAAAAGGGAACGCATTTTGCGTAGAAAGGAGAGAGGGAACCCACAAATGCATTGTCTCTCTCCTCGACGCAAATTCCAGCTGCGCAATCGACATGGTGGGCCCGTCGGAGGAGGCGAGGAGCTGCTGGCGCGGCGAGGCGGGTCCGCGGCGGCGAAGGCGGCATGAGCAACTGCTTGACGGCGAGTAGCGGCTGCTGCGCGGCCTTGGGGGCACCCCTGGCGGTGCTGCGCGGGGAGGAGTCGAGGTGGGCAGGAAGAACTCGGCGGCAGCCGTCGCAGCAGCCGCCGGAGTCCCTGGCGTCGCCAGATCCGCCGGCGCCGATCCACGGGAGGAGGAGTCGAGGTGGGTGGGGGAAGAACTCAGCGGAGACGGTCGCAGCTGTCGGCGGAGTCCGTGGAGTCCCCAGATCCGCCGGCGTTGATCCGCGGGGAGGAGCAGCCGGCCGCGGCGAGGAGTCTCCATGGCGGCGAGGAGCAGCCGGTCGCTTGCAGGTATCCGCTCGTTGGGGTTTGGTGAGTTCTTTTTTGCGTCCTCTGTTGGAAACCGTAAGTTTTAGGTGTCGGGTGTTTGGTCTGTAGCCGATGCAAATAATGAAATGCATCTTGTATTTGGCTATCCTTTGTTGGAGACAGTCTTAAACTCAGCAGCTCAGCGCGTTCCTTCATTAGAGCTGGCTAGCAGCTAGCTGTCCATAGCCATTCTCGATTAGATGCAAGTGTTCCGTCATTATCACGACTAATTGTCTCTTGACAAATTAACATGGGCCTCCTGCCAGTCTACCAGCTAGCTCGAATTTTTGGTTTAAGAACGCATCAACCAGCCTTCATTAAAAATCAATATGAGATTCGAACAAAAAACATTATATAATAAGGGTATATTTGGTGCATATAGGAGTATATATAGAAGCATGGCTGCTACATTTTGAGCTAAAAAAATATGTAGTTTGTGTGCATATTTATTGGTACACACTAAACCGACAATTATATGCTCCGACGTAGTGCATGAGGATATGCACTTTTAATAAACCTTAAACAAAGCATATGCTTTTTCCTGCTGGTAGCCTACTAGGCTAGTACCACTCATTGTTCCATAACTAGCCGCTACCCTAACATGATACAGTATCATCAGTACATTTCCTGCAAGTCTAGCTTCGCTGATTTGCTGACGTAACGAATTAATTCCTTGATTATTCTCACGTCCTAGCTACTTGATCCCCTGTCGTCCTCTTGCACTGCAAGACTTAATTTTCTCTCTGACTAGCAAATCTTATGAGCACTATTTAATATCTTTCAATAAAACAATGATGGTGCACGCAGTTGTTGCATGCATGATTCATTTTGAAGGACTAGGCAGTCCATACCTGAAATGAAGTTGTTGTACCAAATGTACTCCTCGTATACTGGTAATTTAAGTCGTTTTGGACAAGGCTTAGGTCAATATATTATGAATATAAATTATGACAATTTTTATATTGCATATTCTGAAAATGTAAAAAACATATGAATAGATTTTTTTTAAAAAAAAGTATTTCCATAAAAATGTAGATATATCACTTTCCAATAAATATCTTATAAAGATAAGAAGTCAAACTTATACTTTGGAGATTGAGTCACTGTAAAAAACAACTTGAATTACCAATAACATGCAACTACGAGTAATAAGTATCACTATGATGTGTTAGTTAATGTTTACAAATTTAAATAGATTTATAGAAAATATTAGTAACATTAGTATCTTTAAATAAATTATTATAAAAATAGATTCAACGATGATACTAACTATATATTATAAATATTAATACTTCTGTATATATTTGATTAAAGTTAAAACGTTTGATTCCTAGATAAATAAAAACAACACATAGTGTATTTTGGGACAGAGAGAATACTTTCTCAAATAGTTAGTAGTGTACCAAGTATAAGGTGCACAACACTCTCGAAGGACCTGCTTGGAGCGATCGAGATATAGTCCATCGCGATCATTCAACCAAAGCCTTTGCAGGAGCACGCTGTTGCCGATCTAATATTTGCAGTTGTAATTTTTGGAGAGAAGTTTTTACCCAAAAAAAAAAGAAAAGAGAGTGCTTGAGCTAGCACGGAATACGTTTGTTGGGACAAGCGTTCCCGACTGGGTAAGAAGGAGTGGAAGAGGGGCAAGCTCGCTGCAGTTTACCTCCCGAAGATCGAAGCCTCCACTCTAGCGAAGGGTCTTCGACGTGCAGGGGTTGCTCGCAGACGAATGTTTAAGGGTCAAAGGCCTCCGCTCTGGCAGGGGACCTTCGACGTGCAGAGGTTACTCACTGATGAAAGACTAAGGGTCGAAGGTTGTTGGCACAAAATATGGTCTACTTTTATATAACTAAAATGATGCCACCAACCTCAGGATCAAGGATAAACAAACACATCATGTGCATAATTTATCAAATAACCAGTTCCACATGTCCATGGAGTGTTTGAATGCAGTAATGAAAAAATGGAGCAAAGGAGAGCCAGTGGGACCCACATAGGGGGTCGGCCGACTACCCTATGGGCCCACCAGCTCTCCCCTCTCGGTCATGATCCAAGAGAGGCACTCTAGAGTGAAATTCAATCACTGGATCACTTTGTGTTTACTCTCAACGGCTCATAAGAGTAGCACATGGATCCATGGGCCCACACCAAGGAGATAAATGTGACAATCACCTCAAAACCAACATCCAACCTCAATGACAAGTGGGACCAACACCTGGGAGACCGAGGTGGGCCAGAGCCCCCAAGGGGGGTTGGCCGACCCCCATCTGGGCCCACCAGGGCCCCATTTGGCCCCTGACCAGTGGGACCACCTCCAGAAGGCCAGAGGAGGGCCCACCTGCCATAAGGGTGGTCGGCTAACCACCCCCTTGGTCGATTTGGGTGCTGCCAACCGCCTTACCTATTCCCACATGTGGAAGATCACCACCATCCACCCTTGGTCGGTTCAAGGGTCGGTTGGATCCAAGGATGGAGGATGGAAGGCCCTGGATCGCTGACGTGGCGATGGAGTAGCCCCTACTCCACCCCCCACTATAAATAGAGGGTCACATCCCCCTCTCTACACATGGTGAAGAAGCCTACAAGCTCTATTCCTTAGATTGTACTAGTAGTTTAGTCTAGAGTGGGAGTTAGAGTTGAGTCGAGCTGCGCTCGGGATTTTTGGAGTTGTCTTCTGGAAAGTCTGGTATAGCTCTTGTATCTTTCCTTCTTTGTAAGACTTTATCTTGTTCAATATATATCTTTCTCTCTACTTTACTTAGTATTTACTTTGAGCATTACTATACTAGATATAGTATTGTTATATACTTTTGCTCTTTAATAACCTTTACATCAATAGTCTGTGATCCTTGTGACCTTTCCTGTATGCGATCATTGCCTGTCATAGGGTGCTTTGATTATAGATCGTAGTCAAAGTAGTAAGTTGTGTGTAAGCGTGGTGCTTATACATCATCTTACCCTTGGTTACCGCTTGCTGCATGGATTGTTTGTGGTAGCTAGCAAGAGGTGACAACCTTGTATAGTCGTTGTATTCGACCACGTGCTTTTAGGCAAGTTCGTAAAAGGTAAGGCCCCCGTAAAACGAGGGCGCGGTCCGGTAGGAGTTTTGTCCTCCTACTGATCTATCCCCTCGCCTAGCATACTTGTATTGAGGAGGCAAACTATAGTGTTTAGACTAGTTAATTAGCTAAGTATATTGAAGTAGAGTGAATTACACAGGAGTCCCTTTACTCTTTCGTTGTCCTCCCACCTAGCTATTCTATCTAGTCCGTTCTAAGTATCATTTACCTTGGCTTGTTCATGCATTAACCCCTTCCTATCATATATATCGTTTACCCCCCTATACTAGTTGGTACTAAGTTGATGTGCTCTCTAGGATCTCTCTTTAATTATTATTTCTAGCCCAGTTTTCTCTTGGAAAAATATAAATTACGATACCTTGGAATACTCCTAGGTGAAGTGCTGCAACAGTATAATCTGTGCGCTTGTGAATTTATCCAATAGTCATAAGAAATACCAACAAAGGCCACACTCAGGGGCGTAGGCCTTCGACCAGCGAAGGCACGAACATGAGAATAAGGTTCATACAGATACCGAGGCAATAAGTTAGGGTTTCATATTACTCGTGCTCCTCCCCTTTTTGGGTAGCGCACTTCCCCTTTTATAGGTGCGCGGTTACATCATTTGTTGAGTACAGGAACGCCCCTAGGGCTACCTGGGCATATCCCAGTATATTTCTATACACTGTGTTCCTGAATCCAGGGCACTCGAGTCTTTTTCTCCTCGCCACCGTATTAGCCGATGGGCCGCCATCGAGTTTGGGCCCTAGGCCCATCGCACGCTAAGCCAGACACCTCTGACTTATCTCCTCGGAGCATCGGCCTTCGACTCTTTGTTGTAGTCTCTGATTAACCTCTTCTGGAGGCTGGCCTCCGTCGTTTCATTCGAGCCTTCGACTCGTCCTTCTCGACTTTGGGCCTTTGCCTTCTCCATTGGAGCCTCCGCTCTGGCGGTGGGCCTCCGACATTTCTCATCGGAGCCTCTGATTATTGGTTCAGCCTGCACACATCACAAGACGGACCTTTGCGCGGGTTAGTTCTATCGATGTTCATCGCTATCGGGCCTCCGACTTTTCTTATCGGAGCCTTTGACGAGAGCCTCCGACTAAAGTCAGGCCTTCGACATTTTATCGTTCTAGAGCATCTGCCTAGAGCCTCCGACTAAATCGAGTCTTCGGCGTTTTATCGACTCAGGGTCTCCGACTAGAGTCGAGCCTTTGACAAAAAGCCTTCGTTTTAAGCCGATCCTGCGTCATTTTGTCGACTCTGCTCGTATGCACTTCGGTTGCAAGGCAACTTCCCCAACAGTTCCCCCTTCGAGGGTTTGGTTTGGCGCAGGCGAGCCTGACCCTCGAGCCTGGGATTGCCCTTGCGACTCGACGAGCTCTCCCTCCGGGCTCGATTGTGTCAGACCATTTTTCGTTCAGCCTGTGACACTTCTAAATTGCTCATAGGTTTTTCTTTCAATATTTTTTATTTATTTATTTATTATTATTTTATTTTTATTTTATATATATATATTTTACTCGCTTGGCCAGGTTTCCTTTTTTAGGTTTGACTATTGCCTTACGGCCCCCCTATGCCCTCGACATTTTACTGAACGGATGGGCCTTGTTCCTCTCCTGCGCAGCGGCTGGAGCTTCGCGAAGCGTGGGCGGGGGTCACCGACGGCCGGGCGCTTGGGCGGCAGCACGCGCGGGTGGGGGTCTCTGGCGGCTGGGCGTTCGACGGACAACATGCGAGGTAGCTGGTTCTTTGCGGGGGCACCGAGGTGGAGGTTCTGATCCAACCTCCTGCTGCTCCCCGTGGCCTCACCGGCGTCCATCTGACGGCGAGCCACGCACCACGAGCCCACCCCGTAGTCGACACTCTGCGCCAGGTTCCCAGGTCCTCTTTATGGTCTTCGTCCGATAGCTCGTTCACCTCTTTTTTCTTCTTCTTTATTTATGTAGTTTTGTGCTTGACCGAGCAGCCAAACTCTACCTTAAGCCAATTGCATTAGAACTCCGTAATACCATTAAGCTTGCTGGCTTCGATTTTTATTTCTACAAGACATTATCGGGCGCATATGCATAGACCCGTGTTCTCTGTTACCCGTCCGTGCTGAACTGTATGGATACCCTGCTTCCCCCTTTGTCCTTTGGGGATGATTATTTCAGTTGGATGAGTCTCGGTAGGTGATTTTCCCGATTGATTTAGATTACTTGTCTTGTACACGCTACTGGCCTTGCGCGAACATGTTTGGATTTCTGTTAGAGCCATGTGTGCTACGTGTGTGCGTTTGCTTTGTTTTGATGTCCTCTTTTTTGTTTTTGATATCTTCTCTTTGTTTTGTATATTTATGTATATGTATATACATGTGTTGTGTGTTGTAGAATCTAATTTTTTTTTTGTTTACAGGCAACCGGGTTTTGTCTTTCTGATTGCTATTGTCGAAGGCTGAGCGGAGGTTGTATCCGACTAAAGGTATGCTGAGCCCTTCACGAATTGTCGTTTTGAGTTTCCATAATTTTTTTTATATGACTGCTAGCCTTCGCTGTTGTTTTTTTTTGCGGTTGCAGCTCTTAGTGAGGTGGTCTGTGATGGTGAGTGCGAAGGCTGAAGATTGTTTGGGCTCGAAGAATGACAACTTTGTGAATGCTGAAGTTGGTACTAACAACAAGGTTGGTCTTGATGACGAGGAGGATGACGACAGTGACTCTGTCAGTGGGGGTTCTCGTGCTGAAGGGAAGGCGGCGGTGCCGGTGACCGATGAGTTTGGCCGTTCTCTGACTTTGTCCCAAGACTTGGGGAAGTACAGTGACTAGGGGTGGTTCAGCTTTGACGATGACCGCTCCCTCGGGGGTGAGACCGTGCCTTTGCCGGAGCCAGACGAAGCTGTTCTGTTTCGTGAGTTTTATGAGGCTGGCCTTCGAATTCCCTCCGTGGTTTTCCTTAGGTTTGTTTTGGAGACCTTCAACATTCGGCTTCATCATCTTACGTCGAACGGTGTGTGCGCCCTTTCTAAGTTTGCCTGGGCCTGCTACTCGTTTGGGGCGAGGCCGGACATTGAGTGTTTATGTGACCACTACGAGCTTCAGTACCAGCTCAGGATGGTTTATGTGGATGGCAAGTGGAGGCGTGCTCAATTTGGGAGTTGCACGTTCATTCCAAAGAGGCGTTCTGCGGCTCAAGAGACTTTGCAGATTTCCTATGCTCAAAGGTGTCGTTGGTCTACCCAGTGGACCAAACACTAGTTTTATGCGAAGGTTAACATAGGAATGGTCTGTGGTGTTGATGGGAAAAACGTCGAAGGCTATTCTCTTGCTGCGAGGATGGCCTTGCTGGAGCCGGAGGCTCGTGTGGATCCTGTGGATACCAAGGGTTGTCGGGTTTGTGAAAAGGCTTTTGATTTTGCCTGTCTCTATAGTAGTGGTCGGGACTTGGTTGAGGAGTTCTTGGCCGCTCAGATTTGGCCTCTTGGTCAGCGGAGGTGGATGGGGGTGAGTTGGCAGAACCTTCGCTTTAAGGAAGAACGCTATCCATACTACAGGTCAGATGAGCCTGTGCCTTTTCCTGTGCTCGAGATGAGTAAGCTGAAGGATGAGACGATGAAAGGATTGTTGCAGATGTGGAGGCGAAGGCCAGTAAGATTCTTGTCGTATGACAGACAAGGAGTATGCCATGAGGGTTGTGGTTGGTGGAAGAAGGCCTCATTTGAACCGAGTTTTTGAGGAGATCAAGGTTAGCTATGAGCGTTGGGCTCCCCACGTGCCTCCTCGGGCTGAGTCGGGCGTGCGAGCTCGGGCTTCAAAAGCCAAGGTCTTTAAGAGGCTCAGAGCCTTCGACGGTGCAACGTGTAGCAAAAGGGCGAAGGCTTTCGAAGAAAACACCTCCGCACGAGACCGGGCGATTCTGGGTATTGACGAGGATTTGGGAGGTCATGCAAAGGTCTCCGCTGTTTTCAGCGCTTCTCCTTCACGCTCGGGTGTTGAAGCCGCTCTTGCTCAAATTACTGAGGGTATGGGAGGTGCATCAGCAAACCTCCCGACTCTTTTTGATGATATGGATTTTAGCTTCTTTGAAGTAGAGGTAGAGCCGAGGGCTGAAAACAATGCTTAGGTGCCGGATTCTACTCAGGAGGTTGACGCTGGTGGTGGTGTGGGAGGGGGATTTTTGTTGATGCTAGGTACTAGTCGATGCCTTTTATTCCGTGAGTTTACTTTTATTTCGATGTGCTGACTTAGCTGTAAAACATAGGGGGATAGGGGAACGGACGAAGGCCGGACGGACGTGGAGTGACAAGGCTCAGGACCAGACTAGAGAGGTGGAGGCTAAAAAGACTTGCGATGAAGAGGCTCAAGATGAGAATAGAGAGGCGAAGGCTGACAAGACTCGGGATGAGGAGGCTCAAGATGAGACTAGAGAGGCGGAGGCCATGGCTGAGGTAGCGGCTCGTACTAAGGGGCCTGCGACTGACATGGAGGTTGAAAAGGCGTCGTCACAAGGTTACTTTCCTGCTTTGGTGTTCTTTGCCTTTGCTGACCTTAGCTTCCCTTGACTAACTTGCTCTCCGTGTAGCGGTGTACTTGGAAAATTTTGATTTTGGTGCCCTCTTTTTTTGTTAGACTTATCAAATGATGGATGAAATCTGGCGCAAGGTTCGCGATCTCGAGGGTGAGAAGGAGATTCTGGCAGAGACACTTGACCAAGTCCTTGAGGAGAATCAGTGCATGTTCTCGGCAGATAAAGTCGTCAGAGCGAAGGTCTCCAAACGTGAAGTTGATAAGGCTGCTTCTGATCGAAGGGTAGCTGAACTTGAAGGGTTACTGAGGTCCTCGGAAAATTCTAAGGAGTTGGCCGAGAGGGAGCTTACGAAGCACAAAGATATTGTAGAGGACCTTCGATAGGAAGTGGAAAAGGAATGTCTTCTGAACGGGGAGTTGAAAGATGTTGTGAAAAGGTTGGAGGTTAGTCACGTTGGTGCTAGGGAGTTGGGACTAGCTGTGGCGTGGCAGTACACGAGTGTCCTGCATGCCTTCGGCAGAGTGACACAAGAACCTTCTGAAAATTCGGAGGTTTCCGACCTTATGACGTGGTTTTCCCATAGCTTCTCTACTCTCAAGGAGTTCGTGGTGAGGATTGGGGACTTTGCTGTGCTTTCTGGCATCATGAACTTGTTGGCGATTATGGAGAAAAAGGGATGCACGCATGTGGGGGATCTTTGTAGGGCGGGTGGCTTCTCGTCTCCCCCGCCGAGCTTGGCGAACCTTCGGGGGTCGTTCACCATGCTGGTCGTTACTTCATTGGTGGTTTCTGGAATGCTCACGGTCGTGCGCACACACGTCAGCTTGCGGAAGCTAGGCGTGTTCAGGTTTGCTCTCACCCTTTTCTTTTTTGTTCTTTTATTTATGTTGCTGTATTGACTTTGTTTGGTGGTGCTCCTTTTTTGATAGGAGGCGAAGTGGAAAGGAGCGGAGGCTACCAGGGTTGCGAAGATCGCTGGAGGTCCTTCGACACTGCAAGCGGAGGGGGCGAAGGCTTCCAAGGGCGTTGCCCCGGTGAAGGTGCGGGCCAGGGAGGTGGATGCTACTGAGGGTGTTGTTGTTTTGCCTCAGGACGAGTCGACGAAGGCTGTTGCTGAGAGGGCGTGCTCGAGCAGAGGTTGATTTGACGATTCTATTTAGGCCAACACTATGTCGCTAATGTAGATGGTAGTGTTATTTTGTGGTGAGAAACTCTCACTCCGCGAAGGCTGTCTCGGTGCACTACTGACCATGACGCGCGACGGGTATGAGATGTGCTCCTCGCTGGTGGTTATTTTGGGAGTTGGCGCGCGATAGTCAAAAAACATATTTTTTTGGCTGGCTGAGATGTGAATCATAATTAATTGCGCTATTGACTGAGCACGTTGAACTTTTTTAGGAGGTTGCTCTTTGTATAAGTGTTGCGATGGATGTGATGGACTTCCCGATTGGAGTGTTCCCCCCTATGCCTCTGTTTTTAGATTGATGTTGACTTGGGTGGATTTTGACAGGCTTCGGCTTTCACTCCTAGTTTAGCAGGCCGTCTGGGAATTGCTCGAGGCCTTTGAGCCATCAGGCTCCCATCGATTTTGTTTTTGGCCTTCGATTTCCTTTACAATATTTGTGACTTGATCTGAGTCTCCGTTTATGAGGGTCGGAGTGATTGGCCCCTTAGAGGAGGTAAGGATGCAGGCCATGCGGAATCAGGTGTTTTTTTAAACGACAAAGGTCCCAATGCCCGGAAATGCAAAGGTCCCAACGCTTAAAAGACCAAAGTTCCTAATGCTCGGAAGAGCGAGGGTCCCAACACTTTAAAAAAGCAAAGGTCCTAATGCTCAGAAGAGCGAATGTCCCAACACTTTGAAAAAACAAAGGTCCTAATGCTTAGAAGAGCGAAAGTCCCAACACATTGAAAAAGCAAAGGTCCTAATGGTCAGAAGAGCGAAGGTCCCAACACTTTGAAGAAGCAAAGGTCCTAATGGTCAGAAGAGCGAAGGTCCCAACACTTTGAAGAAGCAAAGGTCCTAATGCTCAGAAGAGCGAAGGTCCCAACACTTTGAAAAAGCAAAGGTCCTAACGCTCAGAAGAGCGAAGGTCCCAACACTTTAAAGAGCGGAGGTCCTAATGCTCAGAAGAGCAAAGGTCCCAACACTCTGAAAGAAAACAAGGGTCATAATGCCTGACAGAACAAAGGTCCCAATGCCTGATTATGGACAGGACTTTTTTGGGAGAAGCTTTTCGAAGCTTCTAAACCTTTCGAGCTTTTTTTAAGCTTCCTAAAAGGGAAGGCCCCGATGCTCGTCTATAGACAGGTCTTTTTCGTGTTACCATGATGTGATACATTTAAGTAAAGCATATTCGTATGAGATGACAAATAGGAATGCATATTATGCGCCTTACGGAAATAATGATTAGGCTCAAGTGAAGAATGATGCCCTTGACTAATAAAGCTTGTAGCTTAAGGTAACTGGCAAAGGCTGCCGGTGAGGAACCTGCAAGGTTAGTTTCCTGTGGAGGTTTTGTGAAATCGAGCTAGGCGGATGTATACTGTAGAATGCTATGAACAAAATATTGGACAAATGCAACCTGCAAGAGAGAGGGTGTTAGTCACTTAAGGAGTTCGAAGGTTGGTTGTTATCGATTTTTGACGACGTCTAACTGTTGAGGTCTGAAGAATGTTGAAAGATGTTGTATGATGAAGACATGACTGAGTAAGGCCCCTGATGGGCGACGGTTGTTTGATCAGTCGAAGGCTACTAACTGTGACTGCTGACTCGTGAAGACCACTACGTTTTTGAAGAGATTGTCGATTGTTGAGAACCAACTGACTGATAATATTTCTGACTGCCAAGGGCTGTTGCCTAATGAAATCCAATAACTATTGGAGACCGCTGGCTGTCAAAGGCTACTGACTTGTTGAGAATCAATATTTGTGCAATTGTCATTGATCATATAACCTGGCGACTGTTGAATGCCTCAGACCCATAAGTCCGAAGAACTGGCGAAGGTTGTGGGTGATGAGGGTTGACCACTAGCAAATGTTGTTGGCTGAAGAAAGCCTAAGATTTGACGAAGGCTAATGAGTGACATGGCTTGGTGTTGATGAGTAATGATGGGCGAGAACCATAGGTTGATGAAGGTGGCGAAGGCTACCAGCTCTTGAAAGTCGTTTAATGGGCGAAGGCTAACAGTTGACGAAGGCCGCTAACAGACGAGAACCCGTTGATTGATAGAAAACAACTGAGATAGAGTGACTTGGCTAGTGTTGTGTACTTTCTTGGACCACTTGGGCTTGAACTTTGGCTCTTGGCTGCTCGCCTTCGCCGGGTTGGAGCAATTTGCTTGATGGAGGTCGTTCTGTATCCAGGAGCCTTTGGATTGGGGTTACGGAGGGTCCTCTTCTGGGTAAAGGTGTTGCGGTCGAATGTCGTGGCTCCGTTACAAGCAACTTTCGACATCTTGTGGTGTGAAGGCTTCTTGGTCAGTTGCTGGTGCGAAGGCTCCCATGCTGGCTGCTTTTTGTCATGGAGTCTCTTGGGTGACTTGCTTGCTTCCCCAGCACCTCTGGGCCTTCCACTTGGAGTTGGCTCGGCCCAGCACGTCTGGGTTGTGCGAAGGCTCCCATGCTGGCAGCTTCTTGTTGTGGAGGCTCTTGGGTGACTTGCTTGCTTTCCCCAACACCTCTGGGCCTTCCATTTGGGGTTGGCTCGGCTTCTTGGGGAGAAGGCTCTTCGGAGGCTTGTCGTCCGCTTCCCCCGTCACCCGTGGGCTCTCCTATTGGAGTTAGCTCAGCTTGGGTTCCGTCTCCGTGAGCCTCCGCCACTGGCGCATAGGTGGTGCTGGCGTTGCGCTGCGGCCTTGGTCGTCGCTGGTCAGGGCTGCTCTTTTAGGTGACATCGTGGGTTTGTTTTCGGCTTAGAACGGTGGGCGCCACTGTTGGGACAAGCGTTCCCGACTAGGTAAGGAGTGGGAGAGGGGCAAACAACTACCTGTAGTTTGCCTCCCGAAGGTCGAAGCCTCCGCGCTGGCGAAGGGTCTTCGACGTGCAGGGGTTGCTCGCTGATGAATGACTAAGGGTCAAAGGCCTACGCTCTGGCGGGGGACCTTCGACGTGCAGAGGTTACTCACTGGTGAAAGACTAAGGGTCGAAGGCACACTCAGGGGCGTAGGCCTTCGACCGATGAAGGCATGGACATGATAATAAGGTTCACACAGATACCGAGGCAATAAGTTAGGGTTTCATATTACTCATGCTCCTCCCATTTTTGGGTAGCGCGCTCCCCCTTTTATAGGCGCGTGGTTACAACATTTGCTGAGTACAGAAACGCCCCTAGGGCTACCTGGGCATATCCCGGTATATTCCTATACATTGTGTTCCTGCATCCGGGGCACTCGGGTCTTTTTCTCCTCGCCACCGTCTTAGCCGATGGGCCGCCATCGAGTTTGGGCCCTCGGCCCATCGCCCGCTAAGCCAGACGCCTCTGACTTGTCTCCTCGGAGCATCGGCCTTCGACTCTTTGTTGTAGTCTCCGATTAACCTCTTCTAGAGCCTGACCTCCGTCGTTCATCCGAGCCTTCGACTCATCCTTCTCGACATCGGGCCTTTGCCTTCTCCATTGGAGCCTCCGCTATGGCGGGGGCCTCCGACGTTTCTCATCGGAGCCTCTGACTGTTGGATCAGCCTGCACACATCACAAGACGGACCTTTGCGCGGGTTAGTTCTATCGACGTTCATCGCTATCGGGCCTCCGACTTTTCTTATCGGAGCCTTTGACTAGAGCCTCCGACTAAAGTCGGGCCTTTGACATTTTATCGTTCCAGAGCTTCTGCCTAGAGCCTCCGACTAAAATCGAGCCTTCGGCGTTTTATCGACTCAGGGCCTCCGACTAGAGTCGAGCCTTTGACTAAAAGCCTTCGTTTTAAGCCGAGCCTTCGTCGTTTTGTCGACTCTGCTCGTATGCACTTCGGTCGCAAGGCAACTTCCCCAACAACATTAGGACACTTTCGTTCAGAAATGATTTTGAAATTTGACGGTATATTACAACACGTCAATCATCTTATGGATTTTTGTATGATGTTATAGAGGGAGGTAAGGGCAAGAGGTCATAATTGTTTTGCGAAAATCGCTTGATAGCTAAATTTTAGGGCTATGACTCTACAAGTTGTTGTTGTCATAAGTAAGTTATAACTTTTTCCTTTGTTCAATGCTTGAATTAAGCAATATTGAGATAACTTAAGAAGAACTGGCACCTAATTACATTTGACTCATGGGAACAAGCGCTATCAAAATAGACATTAGGTTCAGAGAGGACAACATAAAACCATCCACATATATAGAACTAAGACGACACTACTTCACGTTCTAAGCCAAATCGGGATATAGTTATGTTTATTCCTCTTGACTATCCTCATTCCTATCCTCCCTGCTTTTCTTCTATCTCTGTATGCTACAGTTGTGGTAGATGACCAGTGGGACTTCATCTTGAATTGCCATCTTGAGCAAGAGACATGCATTCTTAGTGATGACTTTCCTCACATCCAGCATTGTGAAGTCCTATGTAATATTTAATGCACCTTGCATACCTATAAGAAAGTCATTTAGGAGAGCAATACGGTCTCTAAAACAAATTTTTATTTGTTTTTTTTTAAAAAATATTTATTGAAAAGGACATCTACTTTAGACCTTAGTTTTATATTTACACTAGGCTATGTGTTAACTTTTTTGTAGGATTTCAACATATCAAGGGGCTAATTTATAGTAAAAGTGAGTTCTCAGGATAAGTACGTAGGGAGTGGGTTGGGGACGGGGAACAAAAAATTTCCCTTTCAATCCCCGTGGGATTAAATTATCCTTTTTCCCATCTCCTAATAGGGGAATTTCCTTTGACTATTCAGAGATCAGGTCCCTATTGCCATCTCTAATCACAACAGAATGCTACTACAAACCAAATCACATGAGCAATAACACACAAAAGTTAGATGAGAGATTGATTCATTTTGATCACAGAAGCAACAGGTTGGATTGCGCCCTTCCAATTAATTTGATCAAATTATCTTCGTCTACGACGACATCATTTGTATCAACCAGGTAGATATTTTAGTGTTCCATACGTAAGCAAAAGACTGCTCTAGGTAACAAAAGTTGAATAAGTTTTAGGTGGCCAAAACTTTCCTGGCGCCAATAGTTTGGTGGTTAAAGATTCCTGATGGCAAAAACAAATCCAGACTACTGGTATGGAACCGGAGCGTTGAGAGACTCACCAGACACAAACTGAGCCATTCTAAATTCGAGGTGACTAGAATAAGCCGTGCAAAGCAAACACTGTTTGGAATAAATGCAACATTTGACAAACACTAGCAGGAATCTTGTTGGGCTAGGCAGGCAGCACTCCGCGGGCAGGGCCAGACAAGCGGTCTCCCCGGTGAGGCGGTGAAGAGCCCCGGGGTCAATGCGTCGCGAAAAGGTGCGCAACAACAATCTGCCTAGCCTTCCGAGCCGCAGTGGGCTGGACAGCCTAGAGCTTGTTTAACCCCAGCTAGTGTACTCTGATTATTCAGACTAGCTCCACCATGCTCGACTCGATGGGCTACTACTAGGCAAGTATGGCACCCTGGCCTCCTCCGATTAAAGCCGTGCAGCTTTCTTGTGATCTTGCGTCGACCTTTTCCCCGATTCTCGCTAGCGCTGCGACCTCTCTTTCGGTTCCTCGTCTTTTGCCCTGACGATCGTACGTCTCAGCCCTGAATCACTGACCATCATATATCGATGATCCATCAGTGTACTACATGTATTGCTATGTACGGAGCATGCACACTACAAGCTATGATCCGCTGGGTTCGCTACAGTATGGGTACAACTGTAGAATAAGCTGGCACGCCTTTTGTTTCTGAGTGTGCAGTGCAGTGCACCGTCGTACCCAGAGGTCAGAGGAAAGTGTGCGCGAAACGAAATTTACTAGTGCATAGAGGCAGCAGGAGGTACGACGACACGCAGATGAATGTGTTGCGTGGTCCTGTCATATCGAAGGTTTTAGCACTAATTTAGAGACTAATTGTAAAACTAATTACGTAGATTAAGATTAATTTACAAGACGAATCTAGTAAGTATATAGTTACTTTATAATTTGATAATGTGGTGCTATAGTAAATATGTGCTATTAGCCTTACTAGATTCGTCTCTCGATTAGCCATGGCTTCTATAGTTGGTTTTATAATTAGTCCTCTAGTTAACGTCTAAATATCCGACGTAATATACTCTAAAATTCTATAAGTCTATCCCCTGAATTGTGACTACAGATGAAGTGCTGAGGCCTGAGGTTGGTGGGCGACGGGCGACACCGTACGTGCATGGGAAAGGGAAGCCGCTGCTGATCGTACGTAACGTAGGTACGCTGCGAAATTAATGCCCGTGCATGCAATGCAATGCGTGCAGCGGAGCCCCTCGGTCGTCGGCCCCGGGCGGTGTGTGCCGCGCGCAGACCGCGGTCGTGGTGTGTGATGGATCGATCGGCCGGGGTCGAATTGAAGGACATGCAATACTGTATATGCATTGCCTGCAGCTAGCTTGCGTCTGCATGCAGCGATGATGCTGATCACCTGAGACTGAGCAGAGCGAATCAAACCGAGTCGCTTCTTGACGATGCATGATCCGGGCATGCATGCATGCACCAGCTAGCATTGAATGCCCTCACGCCGTCGCTATGTTGTTGTTGCTACTGCAGTAGCTTGCTTTGGACACAAAAGCTCGCGGTAACGTAGCCGTGCGGTGACTGCGTAATGACCAATATAATGACCTGGGTATGCATGGTGACTGCAGCTGTACGTGCCGTGCACGCGGCTCGTCGTCGACTTTGGATGGTTTATTTGGTTGTGGCAATGCAAAATATTCGTACTTGAATAAGCACGGAGTATACAGTACAAGCGTGAAACATGCTTTTTCATGTAGTAGCACAGGGTTAAAGGTTTGCATCGATCGTCGTGGGCCCTCGATCGAGACCAACAAGATGGCGGTGTTTTCCTGTTTCCAGTGACACACGATGTCTCTGTGTGTGTGTGCATGCAACCAACCACTTTCTATCGCAAATTAACGCGGCCTCGCCTTGCAAAAGCTGGACGAGTAATGAAAGAAAAACACGCAAGCACCCGGCCGGGATACGTACGAGGCATGCGAGACCAAGCGCTAGCAAACAAACAAACACAACCCGGGGTCATATACTTATACTACACAACCAACCCTGGCCACTTTATTTACTTGGGCAGTCGCCACTCGGCACAGCACATGCCAGGGAGCTCCTGTACTGTTGGCGTGGTGCACGCGCACGGTGGCGGAGCAAATCGCCGTGCGTACATGCATGTCTGACGATGACCGGCACAGGGTCACACGCAGGAACGTACTTACGTGGCTGTGGGCATAGTCACCTCACTCTCACTCTGTACTGCAGCAGTACGGCGAGGCCCAATGAACGTCCCCTGCGCGCCTGCCGGGTTCCGGCGGCCCTGGAGCTAGCTAGCGAGCGCGTCGTACGAGAGAGCGCAGCACGCCGGCCCCCCGCCGGCTCGCAGCGTAGTACGTACGTGCACCGGCCCCGCGGGCGGCGCATGGCATGCGAGGTGTGCGTACACGCGTGTCTGGCGCGGGACTGCCATGCGAGCATACTGGTTGTGGCGGGCGATTCAAGGCAACGTGCGCTGTCGCGTGCATGCCTTCATGTTCTTGTCGCCCGGCATATGCCAGCATGATATTGATGGACCGATAGTATAGTATACCCCCATCGTCGTTCCATTTTCTATACACTACTGTGTATATATTCCACTGCATGCGGCACACGACGACCGACTGACCGAGAGTCATAGCCTGGCTTAACATGCATGCATATTTCATTTATTCATGGCAGAGGAAAACAAAACAATACTAGCCATTTACACCCTCGTCCTAACTAACCGGCCGGTGGTCTGCCACATGAAATGTTTGGTGCCCCTGCTGCCAGGCGTACCGCTCGTACTAGTCCACTAGCTAATGTCTCGTCGGTAGCTAGTTGCCACGCCACGCATCGATCCATCTGAAAATTCTTCCAGAAACAAGAACGGCGACACACCACGAATCCCTCCCCCACCCCCCAATCTGTTTCCCTCATGCATGCGTCGCGTCATCCACTGCATTAATTATCCGCGCGCTTCTTCGTTGTAATCAAACAGCAGAGAACGATCGAATTGCGAGAAATACCGGCCGCGGATGTACGCTACTAATATATAATCACACGCGTAGGCGTAGCGACGACGTCAACTCCGAACAGTATAGTAGTATACGCAGCAGGGTGCTTTTGCTTTGCCAGGAAAGCGTTGTCACTTTACCTACTGTAGTACTAGTACTAGTAGATTAGATTCTCTGCACTAGTGTCAGGTATACGCCACACAGTACAGTATACACACAGGTAGCTCGTCGATCCCCGTATTCGTGCTGCACCTGCAGATAGATGCGCGTTCGTATTGTGTAGTACGGAGTACGTGTCTTGGGTTCCTGTCTGTCACGAAACTTGCATGCGGAGCCTGCCCGCAGTTATAAATCCCCTGTCGATCGGTCGTCTTCACCCTCCGCCGTATGAACGTACTACGTGCCTTCTCTTAACGTTTAAGCTGTAATGCGTGGGACGACGTTACCATGCATGCTAGCTATTCAAGACAGCAGATCTGCAGCAGCGTCTTGATTATCATCATTCAGATTATTGTCACCACTCCTGCCGTGTGTCGTGACATGCATACGACAAATCATAAGCCGAACAAACCAAGGATAGATGAGAGCATGCATGTTCGGAGGAGGATGCAGGTAAAGTTGTAAATGATCACAGGGCTTCCATTTCGTCACTGGGCCGGGGGTCATGTGCAACGTACCTGCACACGGCCAGCATGTAGCGCTGGCTGATGCGCGCGTATTGGTCATGGCACATTGGCATTCCCTTGTGATCGACGCTCCACGTTCTTTTGTTCCGTGAAGCAGCGACCGGGAAAGCAACAGCTACCAAGCTAGCAAAGCCTTTGCTTGCGACGTACCCGGCCGCCGATACCCATCCATAATCGGCGCACCTGCTGCATGCATGCAACGATGCCCACTGGTGTCTAGTGTCTGGTGGCACTACTAGCGCGAGATGCATGCAGACGGGCAGTGCATGTTCTCTCTCGGACCGCCATTGGTCTAGGTGACATATAGACCTTCGGGGATCGATTATATTGCGCGCACATGTGTTTGGCAGCACGCTACGCTAGCTGGGATAGTGGTTTTTTTTGTCGACGCGTACGTGAGGCCGGCCTGTTTGGTTTTTATCGCCTCGCTCCGCTCGTCCTTGTACGTGCTGCATGCGTGTGTCGTCGACTCGTCGTACGTAGAGGCGGGCGAAAGCGAAGTTCCATCGCCAAGCCAAGCCAATGCGACTGCCCCGTCCCTAGCAGGCTAGCAGATGCCGATCCATCCATCTCACTGGCCACTGGACACTGGTCACGCACGCGCTGTGGGTCACTAGACTATGTAAAAACGATTTTGCCCAGCGTTACAAAAAAGCTTTCCGTGGCGGACACTAGTTTTACCCGCTATGAAAAATCTCATGATTTATCACAATGGACATTTTTTTATTTACAGTGACGAGTTTTTTTGCCCGCTGCGGTTTTACTGCAGCGGGCAACATTAAAAGCCCGCCACGGAAAAGGCCTAGGCCCATTAGGCCCAGCTTGAAGCCCGATAGCCTTTTTCCTATATATTTGAGAACTTAGGGTTTGAGCCAAATCAGACACTCGTCGGCCGCCGCCACCAGACTCACCAAACGCACGCACACCACAAGACTCACGCATGACACACACACCAAAAGGCACGCACACCACCAGATTCACGCACACACACCAAACAAACGCACGCACACCACCAGAGTTGCTGATGCCCCACGCCGGAGGGGAGAAGTCGTTGGGGAGGCCGGGGAGGCGCTTCCGCGCGGGCGTAGCGGCGTGGGCAAGGCGCGGCGAGCCGGGCAGCGTCGTGGCCAAGGCGCGGCGAGGCGGCTCCGCGCCGACGCGGCGAGCCAGATCCGCGAGGACGCATCGGGCTTCCTCCACCACGGCGAGGATCCCGCTAGGCAGCTCCAGATCCGACCACAATGACGTCTTGGCGCGGCGGCCTCCTCGAGGATCCGGTGGTGGATCGTACGACGAGGGCGGCGGCGTCGCAACAACCTTCGATGGGTTTTGACGGGATTGTGGACAGTGTGGGTTCATGGCGCAGATGGATCCGGTGGCGGCGGCTGCAACGACCGGATGTGACGGCGGCGGCGCTGGGCTCAGTGGGCCTGTCGATGGGCTTAGCGGGTTTCTAGGGTTTTTTCTCTTTTTTTTATTTTTTTGGAAGGATTAACCGCAGCGGGTATTGTAGGGTGCCCGCTGCGGTTAATCGGTTTTTCGCAGCGGGCACTTGCGACCGTCACGTTAAACGCCACATTTACCGTGGCCTTGTCATCGCAGCGGACGCGATTGCCCGCTGCGAAAAACGGATTTTGAGCGACATGTAAAATCTGTTTTGACGTAGTGCTTGCTTTGGCATTGGATTCCCGGCGTCACAGCGACACAGCGTCCGTCCCGCAGCTGTGGCCTGTGGGCGCACAATAAAGGAAGCCTTCACTTCCAGCATGGCATCAGCAGGGCCTCATGCACGCAGCGCCCGTCTCTCATCTGCCCATCTGCCCATCTGCGCCAGCCATCCAGCAGACCAGCGCACAAAGGCCACGCAGGCAGCAGGCAGCAGCGCATGCACAGAGTAGAATAAAACTATACGGAGTATAGACAACAAATCACTCGAGCTCGAGCCCTGCTTTGCAAGCGCAACATTGCAAACCAACAAGCTAGCAAAGAATTTGAGAAAGAGGTCAACAAACAAGCTACAGGCTACAGCTACCTAGTATAGGGTGTTGGTAGCGCAGGCAGCGCTAGTACTACTACTCACTGGCCCTCGTCGTCGCCTGATTATTCCGGCAGGCGGCAGGCGCAGGCCGCTTCACTGTGGCTGGCGAAAGCACGAGCGTGCAGTGCAGGCTACTACCACAGCCCACGTCGCGTCCCATAACCTGGTGTCGCGCGCCCCCAGCCTAGTCTGCGCACCCCAGTATGCGCATGCCTGCGTGCGCTGCGCTGCGTTGCACGGATCACTCGCCCGGCCAGCCAGTCGGCTCGTCCTCCTGTCCTGTGGGACGTGTGACGTTACTGACGTGTCATCGTGTCGACCGACCGCGTTGCTGCTGGTGACATCACGCGCGCACCAACAAGCTCAGTGCGTCAGCCGCATTCATTATCCGTCGCGAAATAACACAAGCGTACGGGTACCACCAGTTCCCGGGACGAATCGGAACTTCTCGTCATCTTCCGGGAGAAGGAGAAGGAGAAGGAGAAGGAGAAGGAGAAGAGAGGCGCAGATTCAAGCCGATTTTTTTCGCGTGGATTTCGCTGATGTTTTTCATTTGCGCGATATTCAATTCAACACGGATCAGATCAAGATTAACCCATGCATTGGCAGTGGGTGGCAGAGCTCCCACTGCGGCGGGTCGGTGTGCGGGGTGGGCCGGTGGGGCCGTCCGGCCCCTCGCAGCCAGGCAAGCGAACAAGCGAAGCCCAACTCCCTGTCCCCGGGCCGGGCCCGCGAGGCCAGGCGGGCATGTGACCTGGCCTAACTCGGCTGACTCTTTTTCCGGGCCCATCATGAGTGTGTGAGCACGCGTGGGCCCGTGGCTACTAACGGCAACGCCCCTCCTCTCCTCTCTCACCAGGTCGGAGTCGGACCCGCGCCGCAGCACTGGGCCAGGCCCAAAGGTGCTCATGGCTCGTCGTCCTCCTCTGGTTGGCTCGTGCCAGCAGCGCCGGCGCTCTCTCGGTCTCTCCTCCCCTGCATGACATGTGGGTCTGCATCTAGTGGGCCTGCTGAAGTCAGTGAGACTAGTGTTGGTGTTCTGCGACGGCTATGGATGGTTGTCGTTGGCGTCTTCTCCTCGGAGGTTTTATTTGCCTCTTGCCGTCTTCGTCTCCTCCATGATCCATAGACGATAGGCTAGAGACAACAAGCTCGGTCGTCCTTCTGTCTCAGCTCAGTCTCATCTACGGGCTACGGCAACGTGCCAGTGATAAATTGTTTGAGTACTAGCTACTGCCAGTGGTATGTACGTGATACAGTGGATGAATTTAAAGTGAGAGAAAGAGAGTAGCTACCATGCTAGGGGCAGCCGGGCCTGGTCTAACAACGTACTGAAAGCAGAGTACTCCCGAGTACTACGTAACGTGATGTCGCAGGGCATGCAGCGGCTAGGCATGCATGCATCCCATGCCATGCTGCACTGGCTGTTGCACCATGATGAGCTGAGAGATACGCCACAATCACAATGTCCTTGCTTGCCATCTGCCTGCAAGCCGCTTCTTCTCTCTCTCTCTCTCTCTCTCTCTCTCTCTCTCTCTCTCTCTCTCTACCCATGCATGATGAGGGCCTGCTGCATGCCGGGCCCTATGTACCGGTACCGTCCTGCCTGCCTTCTCGTTGTTAACGGTTATCATGTTCATGGATATTACTTATATCAGACAGACCGCTAAGCATCTAGCGCAGGCTCGATCGGTACGCGCTCCTCGATCTGATTCTGAACTGTGTGGCGGCCGGCGGCCAGTCCGTTGCGGCCGGGCACGGGAGCCACGGCCCACGGGTAGGTTTCAGTTTTTAGCTAGGCGCAGGGGCGCGCAGAGCTGCAGTCCGGCCGGCCGGCAACTCTGCTCTGCCTGCCTCTGAATCTGATAGCAGATGTGGCGATCGAGATCTCCGGGCTCTGCCCAATGATTATTGGTGGAGCGGCGGCCCCCGCCGAACAGTGGCCGCATGCTAGCCCACATCTGCATGTGCATGCATGGTTCAATGCAAAGCCGCGCCCGGCCGGCCGTCCTGACACGCCGGACCGGAACTTGCTGTTGCATGCTGCTTGGTTGTCCCGGCGCACATTATTGGTTCGGCTGACGATCAGGAGCAGCGGCCAGCCATATGCCCGCATCTCTCAGATGGCTGCTGGAGTCCTGGCGCGCGCGAACTCAAGCCAGGCATTGCCCATCGGTCTTGGGTCGTACGTCCATGCTGCGCAGCGCAACCCGTCAAGATCGACCAGACGCATCAGCTAGCCGCCTAACTGTGTTGGCAGAGAGTTTGGCACACCGCAGGCGAGCTCGTTCTCGTGTTCCCACCCCAGAGCCTGCGCTGCGTTTTGTTGCCATGTTGCGCGAGCACAATACTAGGTCAATAGTATAGCTAGCTGTAAGGATTTTGGATGGACGCGCATGCACACGCACCCCCACAAGTTTGGCGGTTTGGTATAAAGCCTGGCTGGCTCCACGACGACGATCTCGATCTCCCAATTCTCCATGAGCAGCTAGCAGCAGGGTCGCCACACAGTGTGCGTGCAACAGCAGCAGACGTACATCACCTGGCCTCCTGCTCGTTTTTGGTCCACAGTCCACACACAGCACATATACTGTATAGTCTCATGTGTGACTGCTGACTGGTGCCGCGCCGGCCGCCGGGGGCTACCAGCTGCAAGCATGCTCGCTCTTCACTTGGCGTGCCTGCAACTTGCGACACAGTCCACACACGCACAGGGCACAGGGCCACGTACGTGTACAGACGACGCCGGAATCCTGATCTCATGCCAAAAGACAAACTACAAAAAGTTTGGCGCGGAGAAAAAAATCAAAGAGGGTTAGAGCGAGGTTAAACCAAAATCTGTGTGCCCGTCCATCAGGTGATTCATTCGGTTGGGCTCGGCTAGCCCGGGCTCTCGATCGGTGATCTACGACTGTAGGTTCCAGCTAGCGTCAATCAGCTTGCAACACGTAGACCCTGTGCCAAGCTGCCAACCTGCATGATCTGGATAGGTTTAGCAATAGGGTCGACGATCTTGTCCCCTTTCTTTTTGTTGCCACCACCTCCTGGATCCTTAAAACCTTCATTACGACCCCCACGGCCTACTTTCAACTGTAAAGTTGTTTCCATGATACTGGGTCTCACAGCTTTAATGGGTTATATACTATATGCCAACTTTAATTTTTCAAATCAAAACATATGCACGTGCATGCCATTATTGCCACCCAGTGTGTAACTACCAAGAACAAGATCGACCTCGGAAAAAGATGGAACTAATTAACCGAGATCTTATCGTATTCATCATTATATATATGTCTTCTATTTGAAAGATGCATGCATGGCGTGACCGATCCGATATATGTATAACTTACTAATCAGTGTCTCACGAAAGGCAAAAGTGGCAGTGGAGTTGATAAACCAGGTCAATCATGGAACGATGCTTAGGAAGGGTATGAGATCAATATGATTATGATCGGCCATATGAACTCGCTTATGCCTCGTATATATTAACAATGCCTTGCATTCTGAATATATAAAAGAAAACCGATGATAGTCATGTCGAGCCTTTAACTTTTTCTCTACTCCATCCGTCTTGAAATATAAGAGATCTTAGTTTGTCCCAGTAGTCACAATATGTTGAGTTCAACCAAGCATATAGAAAAAAGAGTAGTATTTATACCATCAAATTAATATCGCCTGGATACATTATGGAATATTTTTCATAATTTATTTCTTTGATGTGGTGGAGATGTATGTTCTTCTATGTATGTTCTGTTAAAGCTAGCATAGTTTGATTTAAAACAAACTTGGATCCCTTATATTCAGGATAGAATAAAATTGAATCGAACTTGAAGGGTAGTTTATTTAAAATTGAATCGAAGAAGTTAAAAAGCGATCAGGACAGGAATTTTAAATGATTCATGTTGAACATGAGTAAGTGGAGTTTTTAAAATGTCATGGGGCATAGGTAAGAGCATGCTGAAAGAGGCTCGCAGCTCGGGCGCGCAGGTAGTAAAACATGAGATATTTTTTAGAACATGGCAGAGCTATAATAGCTAGCAAAGCCACAAGATCCAAAGATGAAAGGCAACTAGTGTGTGAGAGTGAGAGATAAAGCATGGTCGTACATACTGGTCCTGCAAGTGCAATGCAAGGAGCCAAGGACTCCTGTGCGCAGCTGTGTGCAGATCTGGCTGGATTGATGCAGTGGCATGACAAATACTGAAAGGCACTCGCTCACTCAGTCAGTGATAGATAGATTCCTGCATACTCCGTATGCTTACCAGGACAGAGAAAGAACACATGAAAGAATGGGAACGCATACTCAGTACGTAGACCAGCGGCAGGTGGTCACTGGTCAGGTAGACAAAGCTGTACATGTGTGAAAAAGCAGCAAGACGCAAGTCACCTGGCCAACTATACCGTAGAGTGGTGATGAGTACGTGTCGCAAGGTCACTAGACAAATAGACGTCGAGTGGGGACTAGTAGCTTGTAGACCGATACCTGCTAGGAGTACGTACGGTACCTTGTATATTGCGTCCATGCCAGCAGCTAAAAAGCTTGCGAAATGCATGCAAACGGAAGACTGCAGTGCCCTAGTCATCAGGGGTTTTTGTCTCTGTGCCCCGCCGCAGGGTCCAGATCAAAAGTCTTTTGCAGCTCATGTTCACGGGAGTTGTTCCTTTGTGGCGTGCTCTTTGCCTGCTCTGCTGCTTGTGTACTAGAGCCATGCATGCTAGGCCTCGACAAGCAGATGACCACGTACGCGTGCGTTTGCGACAGCCTGAAATACGTACGCAAGCCTAGGAGGATCGCCACGGGCATATTCATATCATCCGAGCTAGCGATTAGATTGATCTGCCATCATACACACGAGTGAACCTACTCCCTTTCCCTTGCATTGGCGAATCCATGATGCGATCAAAGGACCTAAATAAAGATGATAATTGACAATGATGATTTTACGACTAATACTTATTATCTAAGTTCATGTCATGATTAACAATAAAGATTTTATTGAATTTTATAGATTAACGAAGAAATGAGTGAATTTTATAGAAATTTAATGGAGAAATGAGTGAATTTTATAAATATTTAATGGAGAAATAAGTGAAATTTATAAGAACTTAATGAAGTAATGAGGTCATAAGAGGCTGCACAGCCCCGCCACTGCTCCCGTGTCTCAAATTAACTATCGTTTTTAATTTTCTGTCACAAGTTTTACTCGATAGTTAGAAAAATATGTATAATATTGATATTTCTAAAAAGAAGTTTATTAAAAAAGTAAATTTAAAGATATTTTCAATAATACTAATTATATACTATAAATTGTGTAAGTTGTACTCTAGTACATTCCTTCCATTCTACTAAATGATAAGATGATACTAACTGTATAGCAAAAGTCATGAGTCTACGTCCCGTTGCATGCTATGTGTATTTAGACACATACTAGATTTAAATACATAAAAAAACTACAAATTTAAAATATCTTATAATTTAGGATAAAAGGAACGGAGGGAGTAGCAAAAATTACAAATTTAAAATATCTTATAATTTAGAATATTTAGAATGGAGGGATTGATAAATTTCACACATGAGCATATTCAACTAATCATAAACCAGCAGAGTGCAATTGTCTGTGCAGTGGGATTAAGAAGCTAAGGCTCTAAATTATACTGCATGGTAGAGACTCAATCGGGTGAAGTTTGCTACAGTAGGGGAAGTCATTAGTTGAGGTTCTGAATGAGTAACAGCAACTGTATTTCTACCATGGTAGATTGAGTATCTCATGGATGAATTTAGTAATGCGTAATACGTGATTTTCCTTGGGGAGGAAGTACGTAAAATTATTTTTTAGTGAAAAAAAATATAATTGTACTTGCAGAAATAGTAGGAGCTGGGCTGAAAGACGGTAGGGCGAGACAGTGAATGGGCTGGCCACGAGCCTAAACAGTAGGAGCCCAACAAGCCGACGGCCCGCGTAAGCATTGAAGGGCCGTGTCCAAATACTGGTGGGCTTTTCCCTAGAAAGCCACAAAACCCCGTGGAGAAAGAAACAAAACTTCTGATGAGAATCAACATTTTCTACCCCGCATTTTTTGGGCAAAAATCTTTCGTCTACTCTTCTCTATCTAGTTCATTCAAATACCAAGTGCCATGCCAAACTTAATCCAGATAATCGATAATTAATTAATCCGTTCTTATGTTACAGACACAATAGGTGCTGCAATGCAACCGCCATGAGGCCAGATTGCATCTCGGATTCGGATTTCTGATTCGTCCCTACGATTTCGGACCAGCTAAGCTTTTATCCGAGGTCGGCATGCATCCTCCCCTCCTTTGCCTCCGAGCTCTCCCTCCAGCAGCTGCAACGCGTGGCCGGCCTGCACGAACACGCAACGACGGACGGTCAGGTCTTGCCGGCCTCTTTGCACTTGCACATAGCTCTGCTGATGCTGTGAGCTGTGCAGGTTCAGAAGGGTCTTGGAGAGCCCAGCTAGCTAGCTTACCGTGCGTCGCCTCAACTGGAAGCGCAGGTGGGCTTACGAGGGGGCAGCTGGTGGTGAGGCGTTCTCTGGACAGTGAGAGGAAGGAACAGACCATTAGTAAAGTTCAGTCTCAGTGCTGGGGAAATCACATGAATTTTGCACTGGGTGTTGCAATGGTCCAATGCCACTGACCTTCAGCTTGGGCTTCAGAGACTCGACAGCGGCCCTTGTGCTGCTGTTTGCGGCTTGCTGCAAAATACAAGCCAAAAGGAACACGGTTAGAGACACTAGTCTGAGGGTCTGAACTCTGAACATGTGCAATTGCGTGGATTTTGCTCTCTTCTCTGACCTTTCCCAGCACCCAGTCTGCAGAATCGAAGTAGGCGCGCTCGTGGTCCTACATTATAGCACGGCACGCAGGAATGAGATCTATAAGAGGAAGTGATCAGAGCTTCTAATAGCCCTTTGCTGATATACCTTGGATATCAAAGGCTTCTTGGGTGCAATTCCTCCGTACTTCTTCTCCGCGCATGCCTGCAAGGCTGCAAAATGGTTCAAGACATCATAAACTAGTGCCAGAAAACACCCGAATTATCAATCTGGCCTCCCAAAAAAGAAAGAAAGAAAGAAAGAAAGAAAGAAAAAACAGCCGACTTGTGAAGCTGTGTGCCGAACCACTGAACCTTTTCGGGTAGGGGAAGGGAGCGAGGAAGGCTTATCCGTTTGTTCAGGGGTCAGGGCCATGATGCCGGCACAGACACAGACGCTTGCTTCTCTAGTGGACTGGCATGATGGCGTGAATGATACACATACTAAGCCATGTTTCAGGCATCTGAAGCTACGTACCTTTTTGACCACTCGATTAATCATAATTTCCCGCGGTGACAAAACACACGCATCCCTTTCGATCCCTCGCGCGACAAGGAGAAGGATATGCCGCTCTGCGCTATGCTATCTATGCGGTTGCTTTTGATCCACCAAAAGCATGTGACCGATCTACTGACGGCGATCTCTGAACAAAGCCACGAAAGTGACAGGATTCCAGAAACTGTTAGCGGCCGGGCGCTGTTCGCTAGCTGCTCATGCATAATTCATGCAGATGCGGTTGCAAAGCTGACTCGCGCTGAGTGAGATTCTCAGAGGGTCAGCTTCAGCTAGTAGTAGCTCACAGTAAAAAAAAAAAAAAAAAAAAACACGACCGAGGCCACATCTCGTCTTGGTCCCTCAGAACCTCTCAAGTTTCAGTCGATAGATAGATTCTTGGGCCCAAGAGCTAGCTGCAGGTTGCGTAAAATCTACTTTCGTTCATTATTTCATTCCTTTACTGCCATTATTAAACAATAACCCTGGTGCGCGTGGTCAACAAAAGCAGTTTCCTTTCGTTTCGTTTCGTAGGCATAACCTATAGCGGTATTATTAGTACCAAGTAAGATAGTGCAGAATCTTTAAATGCGTTGGACACGGCAGGTTTGCTAAGTACAGTAGGTGCTGAGTGCTGAGGATAAGTGCGGCTTAATCTACACACGCGTTAGGTGCTGAGTAATTACCTTCCTTTCGGTGGTTACAAACCTGGTGATTTTCGGTTAAGGCGCAATTAAGGCGCATCCAAGGAAACAGCTCTATGGCGTCATCAAATCAAAAGTGGGGGCAGAAACTGATGGAGTTTCTTTACTGATGAATGAAAAGTTTGCAGCAAAGCTAGGCAAGACATTTGTTTTGTTAAATTAAAGAAGCTGAAATTTTGAAATGGGCGAACACTGAAACCTCAGATTGTCCTCTATGTTCCCTGTTTCCTTAAGCTGCGTGTCGTTTTCCCCACTTTAAGGCAATGAAGACCTTTTTATCTTGGGGGGTTCAGTGAGCCGATTCCTAAAGGAGCCCGGCGTTCAGAACTGAACTTTCTGAAGTCACTAAAAATTGAGTCATTTGATGTATAATTGGAGTATATCAAAACTAAGTCAAGCATTTCTCTGCAAAAGCCAAACTCCATCGATCTATGTAAAAAACTCCAAAAAGAAGTTCGTTTTGAGGCTAAAATTCAGAAACTAATCAAAGCAGGACAGTATTGATCCAAGTAGGCAGGCAGGTAAGGGGAATGAACAGAACAGGGCATGCATATACAATGTATGTGAACCAGGCAACAACTGAAGGATCGATAAACATGTGAACTGCAACCTCTAGACATCAATCATGACTCCTTTTCTTTGGCCACGAATCACCAAGTCAAATCACAGAGAAATTACGCCAAATTACCTCTTCCTCCATGGACGCCGGTGACTTGGCTCCATCACAGCCTGCCATCTCTTCCCCTCTCGTCCGCCTCCTCCCGTCTCCCTTCTCTGCAACTGCAAGAAAGAAGAGCACTGCAAAGGTTTCAGTGCCTGAAGATCGAGGAGGGAAACGAGCGAAGAAGGTGACCAAGCACTCGGCACGAGAGACAGAGGAGGAGGGCGTTGGGCAGTCTTTGAAGCAGGACCTTGTGGCGCTCGGCGGGGGGCGTGGAGGACCGAGGCGCGTGTGCTGTGCAGTCTGCAGAGAGGGGCAACGCCTGTTTCTGTTTATATAGAGCTCGAACGGGAGAGGAGAGATCACACACAGCCCGGGCTGGCAGCAGCACAGACTGCACGCGTAGTCGCATAGGAGTAGTATATGGGTCCTCGGTTCCGTAGCCGGCACAGAGGATCCTCAGCCCCGCAAGATATATGCTACAGTACCTAGTCGGCTGGGCCGCTGGGTGTCGTGTCGTGTCGACCGCTGTCTCGCCATCCGACGGCCGTCTGAGGGGAGGGGGAGATCGACGCGCGCGGCGCCGGGTGCCGTAGCGTCGCGTCGTGCTCGTGCACGCTTCGGCAAAAGCAATGGCCGGTCTGGGACGGGCATGCGATCCTTGTTGGAGGAGACGACATGTCACCAACCTTGCTGATGCGTCGACGTGTGCCTGTATGTATCCATGTGTGTGTCCTCGATCTCTCTTCTCCCTAGAGCTAGCACGTCTCTGTATCGATCGGCTCGGCGACCGTGAATAAAGGCTGCAACGACCTTGGGGTAATGGGGGCCTTGGTGGTGTGTCATGTGTCTGACGACGAGCGATCCGGCGAGGGACACGTGAGGCGACCTCCAAATCCAATCCAACTAGCGAGGCGTGAGGATTTCAGCAAGATGTGTCGTGGAAAATCTAGGTGAGATGAGGCGTCCGGTGGGTGGTCAGATTAACGGACAGGAAACTCATGCCATGCCATAGACTGAGTCAATACATCTTCACATTGACTAAATTATCTAAAAAATAGATTTTTTAAGAAATTATCTAGAAAATCTTACTTCGTCTAGCATGAAACAAATAGTGTTGTTTCATTTTTTTTCTAAAATAAATATAGAGGTCTCTGACTTTGTTCACTAGTGATCAAAGAATATAAGTTTGGATGAGTGAAGACCAATTTTTATTCGCACTTTGTTTTTAGTGTTTTATCACACATAATTGCGCCTGTTATTTATTTACTCATCATTTTTTGCTTTATTGAACCCAAAAATTGACCAAGAGAAAATAATACATACTCAAGATTAAGTACCAAATATGTTAAGAGTCAAATTAATCAAATTATTTATGGAGGGGTACCTATGTTGCAATACCTAAATAGGATCTATATGTGGTGGAGCATGGTGTAATGTTAAATTTGGTGTGCATTTTTTCTTAATGAAAAACTACCTAGATTTTACTCAAATATTTTTTTCTTTTATGATTTAGTTAGTATGTTTTAAAAGAGACTGCGAACACATGATTGATATGTGCCCATGATGTTTAGTTTTGTGATGATTGATTCTCCAACACTTGAGCGTTTCAGTTTGAGTGGCTTTACACTGACCCTTGCGAAAGCATATGTGTGCCTGTCTATCGGCCTGTGATGTGCAGGTGTTATGCTCGGAGACAGTAGTCAATGGCGTGGAGAAGGTCGAGTAGAGGCTTGCCGTGCCGATGGACTGAGAGCGGTGAAGGGCGGAAGCGAGGCTCGGATTGAGGGACCATGGCGCCGGAGGACTAGCTGTGGTGGCTAGTACTTGACACCGGCGAGCGCGAGAAGACATGGAGGTAGACCGAGTTGACCGAGTCAAGACGATGGACGAGCGGGTCGAGCGGAGGCTCATGGGACTCGGAGTCCGACCGGGCGAGAACAAGGTGGCTCAAGTCGAGTGGTTTGGTGGTTTGAGCCTCAAAACCATTGGAGGACGGTTTCTGAGTTTGGGCCTCAAAACTCGGGGTTCGGTAGTTGAGCCCAAAGCTACCGGTGGCGAGTTTCGTGGGTTTGAGCCTTAAAACCCGGGCGGAGCTTCCGAGGAAGCAGGGATGGCACGTGGCGGAATCCTAGAGGTTGCGTCGAGGCAACGACAACTCCTGGCAGGAAGCGGGGCCGTCCATTCAAAATGCGGGAGATATTTTCCGGAGCTTGGACTGCAATGCTTAGGCTAGGTAGTTCACTCAATGTATCTAGGGGGTCTTTGGGAAATAGCCAAAGCCCGATAAGTAGGGGGTGAAGGGGTATCCCTCATCCCACCTCTTGAACCCTAATTATTTGCACCACCTCTCTCTCTCTCTAACCTCTCTCTAGTTCATGAGGTTCCTAGGTTGACCTCTCCAACCTTTGTAAGGATTTGCACTTTGTTTTTGGTGGGAATCGGAGGCCTTACCCTCCGTAAGTCATGACGACTTTGATTACTTGATCGTGTCTCTCGTTTTGCTTGTGTTTTTTGCGTTTTGCTTTTGCTCCCTCTTTGTTCCCAAGATGAAATCTTTTTGTAGGGAGTAGCTATTGCAAAACCGTTTGAACCAAGTTGTTCGTAATCGTGAGGACCATCTTTGCACCGAAGGGTTTCCCCTCAAACCTCACGAGTACGTAGATCGGGCGATTTTTTTGCAGAGTTCTTCGTTCTTGAGCTTTTCCCCAAATCTCTTCTTCTCCCGTTGTTTTAAGCCAAATTGAACGATGATTTCTTGAGTACTAAGTGTATGATCAAGATAGGGTAGTTCACCTTAACACATGGATCTAGAAGGATGACAATGATACATTGATCAAGTGCTTCATGGACTAAGAAAAATAAGAAAGAGAAAAAAAATGGGCTCAAGGCAAAGGTATATCATAGGGCCATTTTTGGTTTAGTGATCAAGACACTATAGAGAGTGTGATCATATTTAGGATAGATAGTCGTACTATCAAGAAGGGAAAACTCGTATCGATTGCGGTTATCATGTGCCACTAGGTTTGCATTGCATTCATATAAAATGAACCTAAGTGACACAAACAATATTTAAATCCAAGAAAATATGTTGTAAAAGGCTAACACATGTAACCAAGGTTTGGAAGACATGGTGTTAGCACTTAAAGACTTGGAGAAGAAGAAGCAACTCGTTTGGACAAAGAGAAGCGGTCCGGACACAGGATCCGGACGTAAGGGATGCTCGGTCTAGACTAACGCATATGCGTCTGGTGGAATACCCTAGCCCTCGGCCTCTCTGGACAGGAGGTCCGGACGCTGAAGATGGTCCGGACGTTGGACTCCGGTCGCGAGTCCGGAGCCACGAAGCTCTCTGTTCCTCTCTGCAACTTGATCCGGCCACAAGGTATTATCCGGACAGTGGACACCGGACTATTGTCCGGAGCTCGGGAGCTCTCTGGATCCTCTCTGTTGAGGTCTGGACGCTACTATTGCATGGGTCCGGAGGTGACGCGTCAGCTCCAGAAGAAGGCGCCAACGAGCAGATTCAAATGGAGGAGGGTCCGGACGCGTGCGCGATGGTCCGGACCCCCTATTCAGACTGCGTCCGGACTGACGCAGAAAGTTGCAGTGAAGGGGCAAAACGGCTAGCTCGGTTTGGGTTGCTATATAAGTGGTTTGGCCGGCTCCTAGGGCCCTCTCTTGCACCTCCCATTCATTCTCACTCTTTGTGCTTGCTTGAGAAGGCCCCCAACTCATCTCTCTTTGCTTTGCTTGCTAATTCATGAGAGCTTGAGTGAACCAAGTGCTTTGATCATTGCATTGCATCTTAGTGGCACTTGGTCATCGTCATCGCCACGTGATTTCTTGTTATTCTTGGTGTTTGCCAACACCTAGACGGCTTGGCGATTGTGGAGAAGCTTCGGCACGTGTTGGTGATTGTTCGTGACCGGCTTCATCGATTGTGAGAGGGCTTGTACCCACCTATGCGGAGCGCCAAAGGGTAACTCTAGTGGATTGCTCGTGTCATTGAGTTACTCTCATTTGGGTGGATTCTTGTGGCGCCCGAGTTAGTGGGCTAGGCTTGTCATTGCCTATTAGCCACCGAATCACCACTTGAGTAGTCGACACAACGGGGACTAGCTTGGTGGCAACCAAGTGAACCTCGGGAGAAAAATCAATTGTCATCTTGTCTCTCGGCTATTCATTGGTATTCATTGTGATTGAATCTCGACATTGGCATCCATACATCACAAAGCATCGGTATAACAATCACCACCTCTCTTGTATTTACTTCTTCCTTATCTTGTTTAGTTAGCTTGCTAGTTAGCTTCTTTTTAGTTGTTCTTGCTAGCTTGTGTTAAGTGCCTTAGGTTCTTGGTATTGATTGTTAGGCACTTAGCTAACTAGAATTGCATTGGATAGGTGGCTTTGCACCCCAAGTAGAGCTAGAGCAAAAAGCTTCGCTTAAGTGCTATCTAACCTTTTGCTCTAGTGATTTGTAGAATTTTATTAGGCTATTCACCCCCCTCTAGCCATCTAGGACCTTTCAGCCACCCAAAACCACTCCACAGAAGCAAGTGTGGATTCCCAAACCGAACCACCTTCGGAACCCACTTGACACCTTGCCCGACATCTCTAGTGATCCCCCTCCTAAGCAAGAAAAATCCACCCAACCCAACAAGAGAGTGCCTCCCAACAGAGCTGTGAGGTACCACTATGTGTATTGTGAGAGGGATGGGCACTTGGCTGAGTTTTGCTATAGGAGGAAGAGAGATGAAAGGCGTCAGGTTGAGTTGAACAACCAGGACATGTACCACCCACCGGTTGGGGTGCGTGAACCGGAAGTTCAGAGGTGCACTACTAGGCCTAGAGGTGCAATGCCTCAAGGTGCTAGGCCTCAGGAGGCGAGACCACGCGTTGGTCGTGCCCGGCGGGGTACCGGTCGTGACCCATATGACTACGGGCCTCGTGGCGGTGGTTTCACTCCCCACACCTTTAGCGGACCACCTTTTTCCTATGGTGGTGATCACTATCCCCCTATGGGAAGGGGGATGTTTGGTATGCCTCCTAACCCTTTCTTTGGGCAAATGGGACAACACTGGTATCCTTCTCAGTTTACTAACCCCAGTGTTGCGCCGTTTGCTCACCCTATGTCTTTTTATTGATGTAGGAAGGAGGACTGGAGGAGACTTGGCTTGTGGATTCCGGATGCTCATGCCATATGACCAGAAGTGCCAAGTGGTTCTCCAACCTCGACCCCATGCGCCACACCGAGTACATCACATTTGGGGATAAGAGTAAAGGTAAGGTTGTGTCCCGAGGGTCGATCCGAGTCAATTCGTCTTTTGTCTTCAAGGATGTTGCTCTTGTTGCGAATTTGCATTTTAACCTTCTTTCGGTTTCGCAACTCCTTGATGACGGTTTTGAGGTGAGTTTTAAGCCCAATCTTTCTTGGATTTTGGACTCTTGGGGTGAGCTTGTTTGTCGGATTTTACCCTTCGGTAAGGTTTTTCGTGCGGATTTTTCGATCTCTTCCGGACCTTCTCATTGTCTTCTTGTCGGTTCTTCTTCTGATCTTTGGAAGTGGCATAGGATATTGGGACATTTGAGTTTTGACTTGCTTGCAAGGCTTAGCTCGATGGACCTTATCTAAGGATTGCCAAAGCTAAAGTTCGAGAAGGATTTGGTTTGTCATCCTTGCAGGCATGGCAAGATGGTTGCTGCTTCCCATCCTCCAGTGATGGAAATTATGACCAAACAACCCGGCGAGCTCTTACACATGGACACAGTTGCTCCAGCTCGAGTTAGGTCGGAGGGAGGGAAGTGGTATGTGGTTGTAGTCGTTGATGACTACTCGAGATACTCCTGGGTGTTCTTTTTGGAGAGTAAGGATGAGGCTTTTTTGCATGTGCGTGATCTGATTTTGAGATTGCAAAATGAGCTGCCCAAGCATGCCATGAGAGCGATATGCAGTGACAATGACATAGAATTCAAGAATGCTCAATTTGCATCTCTTTGCTCTTCTTTGGGTCTCGACCACCAGTTTTTCTCTCCTTACACTCCCCAGCAGAATGGTGTTGTTGAGCGCAAGAATCGGACCCTTGTTGAGATGGCTAGGACGATGCTCGATGAGCATAGGACTCCTAGGAGGTATTGGGCCGAAGCGATTAATTCTGCTTGCTATGTTTCCAATTGCATTTTTCTCCGAGTTTTCAAGAAGAAGACTTCTTATGAGTTGCGATTTGGGAGACCACCCAAGGTAAGTCACCTACGGGTGTTTGGGTGCAAGTGTTTCATCCTCAAGAAGGGAGGTAAGCTGGACAAGTTTGAGTCACGGTCTTCAGATGGTATATTTCTTGGTTATGCATTACATTCTCATGCTTATCGTGTACTTAACCTTGAGACTAACCGAGTGATGGAGACTTGTGAGGTGACTTTCGATGAGACTATGCCTTGTGTTTCGACTTCCTTTGAGCTTGCAGGTAAGGATGACTTGCACACCAACATCTTTGTGGAGGAGGAGCAGGACGATGTCGATTGGGGTGATCCCGAGCCGACTCCACCGGCTACCCAGTCGACCCTGTGACGTCCACTTCGGCTCATGACCCCGACCCGTCTACTTCCTCTACATGGGGGCCGTTCGAGCAGCTCCCTCAGTCCGTGCCCGTTGCACCTGAGGGAGCTCCAGCTGCTGTCGAGGGGGAGGCGACTTCTTCACGCAAGGCATCGCTACACATTTAGCATCGCCACCCTCCTCAGACTATGATCGGCGACATCGACGAGCGCACTATGCGCTCTAGGTCGTATCGTATTTCCCACTTTGCTCATTCGGCTTTTGTCGTGTCTTTTGAGCCCCGAGATGTTGACACGCATTGATGGATCCGGATTGGGTTAATGCCATGCATGAGGAGTTGGAAAACTTTGAGCGAAACCGCGTTTGGGTCTTAGTGCCACCACCACCAAATTGCCATCCCATAGGAGCCAAGTGGGTTTTCAAAAACAAACAAAGTGAGGACGAGGTGGTAGTGCGAAACAAGGCTAGGTTGGTAGCGCAAGGCTTTTGTCAAAAAGGAGGGAATAGACTATGAGGAAACCTTTGCTCCCGTTGCTCGTTTAGAAGCCATTAGAATCCTTTTAGCCTTTGATGCTTCCAAGGGGTTCAAACTTTTTCAAATGGACGTTAAGAGTGCTTTCTTGAACGGGTACATAGAGGAGGAAGTGTATGTTAGACAACCTCCCGATTTCGAAAATCCCAAGTTTCCAAACCATGTTTTTAAACTTCACAAAGCTTTGTATGGTTTGAAACAAGCCCCTAGAGCATGGTATGATAGGTTGAAAACATTTTTGCTTGCTAAGGGTTTTAAAATGGGATCGGTTGATAAAACACTTTTTCTCCTCAAGCAAGGCAAAGACACTCTCCTAGTCCAGATTTACGTGGATGATATCATCTTTGGTGGTTCTTCTCATGCTCTTGTTGCCAAGTTTGCAGATCTTATGAGCAGGGAGTTTGAGATGAGCATGATGGGAGAGCTGACTTCTTTCTCGGGTTGCAAATCAAGCAAACCCTAGAAGGGACGTTTGTGCACCAAGGCAAGTACACGAAGGACATCCTGAAGAAGTTTGACATGGGCGAGGCAAAGCCCCTCTCAACGCCCATGTCGACTACGACTGCCTTGGATGCGGACGAGGAAGGAGAAGCGGTGGATCAAACGGAGTACCGAAGCATGATCGGGTCGCTCTTGTACCTGACAGCGACTCATCCGGACTTTCAGTTCGCCGTCTGCTTGTGTGCGCGCTTTCAGGTGTCGCCGCGCACGTTGCACAAGTAGGCAGTGAAACGCATCATGAGGTACTTGCGCTTCACTCCCGAGTTTGGCTTGTGGTTTTCCACCTCTTCCTCTCTTGGTCTTTGCGGCTATTCCGATGCCGATTTTGTCGGTTGTCGTCTTGATCGGAAGTCCACGTCGGGGACTTGTCAGTTTCTTGGATCTTCTCTTGTGTCTTGGTCTTCCCGAAAATAGTCTAACGTTGCTCAGTCTACCACAGAAGCTGAATATGTGGCTGCCGCTAGCTGTTGTTCGCAGTTGCTGTGGATGATTGCGACTTTGAAGGATTTTGGTCTTCAGCTTACTAAAGTGCCTCTGCTTTGTGATAGCACGAGTGCCATTAGTGTGGCTAAAAACCCTGTGCTTCACTCTAAGACCAAGCACATTGATGTTCGTTTTCACTTCTTGAGAGATCACTACGAGAAGGGTGACATTGACCTCCGGCATGTCGATACTCAAAACCAGCTCGCAGACATTCTCACAAAACCTTTCGATCAAGCTGCGTTTTCTCGTCTTCGGGGCGAGTTGGGTGTTTGCTTTCCTTTTTAGAGGAGGAAAGTTCTGTGTATTATAGTCCTTTTTGATTCTTATTTGTCTTTTCTTTTACCTTCTTTCTTTTGGTGTCAGTCTGCATTTTACATCTCATTTGCATTTTTGACATAGTTCATTCTAAGCTTCATACCTATAGCTGATATAATGAATCTATGCTCTGTTTGAGGTGCTTTATGTGTCTATGGTGTTGCCTAACTTAGACTCTCTTTGATCTCTTGATATGCAATAGAGCTAAGTTAGAAAAGCTTTAAAACTGAATTCAATTCCCCATATCACCTCTGAAATGGCACTAGCATGTGTAGGCTTTTGAAGATCCTTCTTGGATGTTTTGTATATAGCTTGTAACTATGGATCTTCATTGTTTCATTCACTTCCATTGAGCACCATGATTAAAATTGATCTAAAATGAAATTGCTCTCTGAATTGTGAATTGGAAAGATCGAGTTGGGTCTGCATTGTGAGCACTTCACCATGTGTTTGAGACTGCTTCCCATATGGGTTGAACTTGAGCGGTGTCGTGTATGACCGAAACCGGTGTGTCAAATCCTTTGACTTCGCCCGGTTGGTAAGTGGCATCACCTTGCTTACAACCACTCGCATACAACTTGAAATGTGCCTAAAACTAAAATTTGGCTGCGAAACTCTGAAACTTGAAAAAATTATTCAGTTGGGTCATTGGCTTGTTGTATGAACTTTGCTAGGGATAGTTCTACTTGCTATACATGAGATTGCTTTGAGATAGATCCTATCTTGTTTGCCATGTTTAGTTGTCTCTAGGAGGTGATACCCATTCCTTGCTCACACATGTAATCTTCTCTATTTTGGCTTCTAAAGTGATCTTTAGCTCAACCTGAGTCTTAGTTGGACACCTTGAGTTTTTCCTATTCTCACAGGATCACATCACTTAGAGCATCCATTCATTATCTTAGCTCTATGTATGAAGCTTGTTGCACTCATTTTGCATATCATGGCATTTGTGGCCGGATCTTGAGTTTTGAGCTTCGATGAGATACATGTGTCAACAAGGGGGAGAATTGTGCATTTCACTCTATCTTTTAGCCATCCACATCCAAGGGGGAGAAAACGTGCATTTTGTGAAAATCTTGCATTTTTTACTCTTTTCATCCTTCTTGGTATATCTTGAGTGTGCTTTCGCCCAGGGGGAGCTCTTGCTAGATGTGTTGAGTCTTTGCCTCTTCTGGAGGGTCTAGCTTGTGTTTTGGCTCCAACAGGTTTTGATTGGTATTTTGTGCCTTTTGTGCTTCTTTTGGTATCTCTTCAATTGGTATCTTGGAGAGTTTCTTGCAGTAAGGCGTTTGGTATCTTTGGCTTGCTAGTGGTGTTGAGCCCATTTTCTACCTCTTCTTGAGGGCTAGCTTTGTTTTTCTTGGTTGCGTCGAGCCGTTGCCCATGTCTTTGGGAACCAAGTTTTGGATGTGTTTTGCTTCTCACAAGTGACCCCGTTCTGGCTTTCTTAGCTTTTGGTCATTTGGAGAGCTTTATCTTGTGGCTCAAATCTAAAATGCACTTGTGTTGACAATGCACTCATCAACGGGGAGATTGCAAACACATGATTGATATGTGCCCATGATGTTCAGTTTTATGATGAGTGATTGTCCAACACTTGAGCGTTTCAGTTTGAGTGGCTTTACATTGACCCTTGCGAAAGCATGTGTGTGTCTGTCTATCGGCTTGTGGTGTGCAGGTGCTATGCTCGGAGACAGTAGTCAATGGCGTGAAGAAGGTCGAGTAGAGGCTTGCCGTGCTGATGGACTGAGAGCGGTGAAGGGTGGAAGCGAGGCTCGGACTGAGGGACCATGGGCGCCGGAGGACTAGCTGTGGTGGCTAGTACTTAGCACCGGCGAGCGCGAGAAGACATGGAGGTAGACCGAGTTGACCGAGTCAAGACGACGGACGAGCGGGTCGAGCGGAGGCTCATGGGACTCTGAGTCTCACCGGGTGAGAACAAGGTGGCTCGAGTCGAGTGGTTTGGTGGTTTGGGCTTCAAAACCATCGGAGGACGGTTTTCCGAGTTTTGGCCTCAAAACTCGGGGTTCGGTAGTTGAGCCCAAAGCTACTGGTGGCGGGTTTCGCGGGTTTGGGCCTCAAAACCCGGGCGGAGCTTCCGAGGAAGCGGGGATGGCACGTGGCGGAATCCTGGAGGTTGCGTCGAGGCGACGGCAACTCCTGGCAGGAAGCGGGGCCGTCCATTCAAAATGCAGGAGATATTTTCTGGAGCTTGGACTGCAATGCTTAGGCTAGGTAGTTCACTCAATGTATCTAGGGGGTCTTTGGGAAATAGCCAAAGCCCGATAAGTAGGGGGTGAAGGGGTATCCCTCATCCCACCTCTTGAACCCTAATCATTTGCACACCCTCTCTCTCTCTCTAACCTCTCTCTTGTTCATGAGGTCCCTAGGTTGATCTCTCCAACCTTTGTAAGGATTTGCACTTTGTTTTCGGTGGGAATCGGAGGCCTTACCCTTCGTAAGCCATGACGGCTTTGATTACTTGATCGTGTCTCTCGTTTTGCTTGTGTTCTTCGCGTTTTGCTTTTGATCTCTCTTTGTTCCCAAGATGAAATCTCTTTGTAGGGAGTAGCTCTTGCAAAACCGTTTGAACCAAGTTGTTCGTAATCGTGAGGAGCATCTTTGCACCAAAGGGTTTCCCCTCAAACCTCACGAGTACGTAGATCAGGCGATTTCTTTGCGGAGTTCTTCGTTCTTGAGCTTTTCCCCAAATCTCTTCTCCTCCCGTTGTTTTAAGCCAAATTGAGCGGTGATTTCTTTGGGATAGCTCCCCAACTATACAAGGATCATGCCTACAAAGTTTGGTTGCAGTTGGAGTTCATTTGGTTGAGTTTTGGGAAGATTTGGCGGAGTGAAATCAATTTTCGCGGGTTTTCTGCGCTCTGTTCGGGACATCTGGACCACCCTCCGGACCACCTTGTACAGGCTCCGGACCATAGCCCATTGGTCTGGTGGTCTTGCCAGAATCCAGCAGAACAGCCCCTAACTCCGGACCATACCGTCGGACCACTCTGTATAGTCCTACAGTACCGTCGGACCACGTGTCCTAAGCTAGGGTGCATTCTGTGTTGGCTGATTTTTCGTCGGACCAAGCTTCGGACCACCCTCCGGACCATAGCTCCGGACCATAGCAAGTGGTCCTGCGGTGCTCTGGACTAGTCCTGAGGTAGCTTAGGACCAAGCGTCGGACCACTCTGCATTGGTCCTACGGTCCTGACTGAAGTGGTCCTAAGCTCGTTTCTCCCTCGTCTGGACTCCGAATTGAGTTTCGTTTGTTGCGTTGGTTTCGTAATCACGTAGGGAACTTGATGAAACACTTGTGAGACCAGTTCTCATAAGTATTTTTGGGTGAGCCCTCTTCTCTTCTCTCTAGGGTTTGAGAGCCTCACTTTCTGTGTCTCGGTTTTGAGTCTTTGGTGTCCGGAAGATCCGTTGTACCTCTTGGTCATCACCAAAGGTATCCACCCTCTCTAGGGTCGTGATCTTGCTGTTTGAGTAAGCTTGCTTGCTGGGGTTGTTTTTGGGAAGAGTGGTCCGAATATTTCGAGAGAAATTTGAGGCTCCCATTCACACACCCCCCCCCCCTCTGGTCGCCGTTCTCGGTCCTTCAGAGACATCTTCTCATCAAATCGATTAACAATGTTAGTCATTTTTTTTGCCATTGGCTCAGGATCCATATGTTCAAAGTTTATATGTGACCTTCTTTCTAAGGGCTCATTAGGGAGGAGGGCCGGCATGTGCGGTTGCAGTATTAGAGCTGGATCCCTTGAGACGAAGCTAGTTTCTAAGTTGAAGCTTCTCTCTCAAAAAGGGCTCCAAATAGGCAAAGAGGGTACCAAAATTATGGCGACCCAAGTTCCCTTGTTGCTGGTGCCTCATGCCCAGCTGCCACTATGGATATAGAAGCCACCATCTTTTATTATCAACTGGTATTTGTACCATGTAGCGTTTAAACAGTCTAACCCACTCCTTGCATCATGAATCTCGACCGGTCCTCTTGCACGATACCTATAAATCAGTTTGGTTCTAGAGGATTTTATGTGTTTGGTTAAACTGATGGTTGTGACTGAATACTTGTACATTTTCATATTAAGATTTACATGTCCATGTTTATCTAAAATATCACAATTAATAAATTGACAAATATAGAATCTCTTTTTTTAGATGTTTCTCTTGTTGTTTTTCTGTACTTTTCGTTTGTGATTTAAGGTCTCTTTAGCAGAGTTTTTTTTTTTACTCTGCTCTGTCTCCTCCGGAGAAGACCCGTCAAATATTGTCATAAAAAACCTGTTTTAGAGTAAAAAATCAGAAGAAACTGAGCCGTTTTAGAGACCCTCCTACCGTACCAAAGAGCCTCCTCCCTTGGACTGTAGCGTCTTGGACTCTTGGTCTGATCCATCCTCTGCTTCAAAAGATCCGATTCAACTGTGCCGTCTACTCCATGTCCCCGTTGGATTTTGGCAGTGACCTGCTGTTCTCACATATTCTCCGGCTTGCGTTTGCGTGCTCAGGCTCACAGTCTGCTCCCCATATTCAGCTCCTTGTGTGCCAATGTGTCGCCACAAGAATGGTTACTCCTGCTGCAGCTTCAATTCACCTTGGCATGCCCGCTGAGGCGCTGATCATACTGTTGGCTCACCGGTTGCCATCCCGGTCAAAATTCTGGTGATGTGTGGCTACCTTTTCGAATAAAAAGTAATAATAATATAATAACATGAATACTTGTGAGCGGACATCTTTTTATGTGAAAGAAACTCGGGCACCAACTCGTGCTTCACGGGTACCTTTAGAAGACAGCTATTCAAAGTTTATGGACAAATTTATGTCAACAACTAATAAAAATTCTTATCTTTTGTCTTTCTAAGCATTCTAATACAGTATGTTTATATAGATGCCTTATCTGTATCCGGTTGTGATAAACGAGGTGGCGAGAGCTCATGCATGTATTTTCTATATTAGTAATGACATATTTTCAAAAAAAAAAGTAATGACAAAAGAGGGTAATTTTGATGCATATAAACACTGCTTATTGTGGGATATTCTATATACCCAAAATTAGGTAATTTAAATATATATTTATAGCAGCGGAGGTAAATAATAAAGATACAAATTTAAAGGGTCTTTATGATTATTTTTTTCATAAAAAGGCTATAGGTTGGTGCTTACTTTATGTTATTTCTAATTTCCAATAATGGTATATATGTAGCACAAATGCATATTTTAGGGCTACTTAATATTTTTCATATTGACATTGGGTAAGTTAGATGAATATTAGGAAGGTTTTGTATGCTACTTTTCATAATGCCAAAGGTAGGTATAGTTTATATATAGGTTTAAAAGGGTTGCTTTTAGAGTATCCACATTTTTCTAATGGCAGAGTTAGGCAAGTGGGATATACATTTAGGTATTATTTTAAAGTATTTTTTATAATGGTAGACAATAGTAATTCAGATATAAATTAAGAGGTTAATACTGTACATATTTGTAATGGTTGATTATCTTTTTTTTAGAAATTAGGATAGATCCAATAAGTATTATTATCGATAATGATTAGCTCCCATATCAATATCTGAATGTTTTAACTCTTCTAAGAGTTTATAGAGTATATATTCCTTTTTTCTCTCTAACACATATCACGAGGGTTAACATAGAGGCTTTAAATGTCTCAAATTATATTGTACAACCCTATCAAAAAATTGCTTATAGCCTAGCTTCTCTCAGAAATGAACTCATGATACACTTAGAGCCGTGAAGCTGTTTTTCATAATAGCTTCATGAGTAACTTTCTAGATGAAGCTGAGCCAACTTCACCAACAACTTTATGTATAAATATGTAAGAAATGAGAGAGAAAGCTGAAATAAATATTTTTTCAGCTTCATCTCACTTCATGTCTTTGTGAGATAAGTGTTTGGAAAAATAAACAAATTAGATCAATTTATAAAGTTATTGTGAGTTATATCAAACAGATCCTTAAGTATCTCTCTGGCGGCACTTGAAGGTAGTACGTTTGAAATGACAAAGATTATAAACTGAACTAACTCGGGCAGAATATGACACCTGGGCCACAAACTCCACTTCTTCTGGCTGACAACTCGGCAACGTATCGCATTCATGGCAGACAAATATTGAAGATCCCCACTCGGTGTCATGGACATGCCATGTCCCCTCCAATGGACAACGTGCATGAACATGTTCAAAAAAGACAACGTGCATGAACATGTCACATGTACAATCATAAAAAAACTAGTTCTGAATATAGAATACCATTTGAAACACACCATTCAAAAACTGTCTATGGCCTATCTAGATATGCATGGACTCTTTTGTTCTCACTTCGTGTAAAATGATTAATTTAGATATGCTAACTAGAATTATAAGCTAATCCAAAATTAAAATACTATGGACTGTGGGTGTTCCCAATATTACACGAATAACCTTTAGTCCTGGTTTTCCCAACCAAGATCAAGAATCCGGGACTAAAGACATTATCCTTTAGTTCCGGTTGTCATAACCGGGACCAAAGGTCCTCTTAGCTTAAAAAAAATAAAGCCTCGCACCATAACTACACCTCACGAGAGGCGAACCCAAGACCTCATGCACTGCCTCACGCGTAGCTGACCACTCCTCCTACTCTACACATCTATCAATAGATGTGACTCTTCCTTTTTAAACTCACCCATGCATCGAGGGACCTTTAGTCCCAGTTCGTAATACCAATCGGAACTAAAGGGTCTACCTTTAGTCTCAGTTGGTAACACCAACCGAGACTAAAGAAGACCCTAAAAATCTATTAGTCTTAAACACAAAATTTTCCGAGACTAAAATTCATTTTAGACATCGACCAAAGGTCTGTTCTCTGGTAGTGTCCACATCCACATTATAAGTAGTAAACTCGATTTTTGTGTCAGTTCTGCTGTAAACCGAATCGCTAAAAAGAATCCCGTAGTATTGCATACAACATGAGTCTATCTCACGATCAATAAATACACATCAATGTAGGTTGCATAATTAGGATATAGAAGGGGTATGAGTCTATCTCACAATTAATAAATACACATCAATATAGGTTGCCCATATACAAAACACGCGCTTCTTGCTGAACTTCGTCATTCAATTTGATGTGATGCCATGATTACCTTCCTGACTGTTTGGCAATTTTAGAGCCGTACTTATGAATATAAAGACAATTTAAAGACCACTTTTGGCAGCACATTGTCTTTTGTTGCTTGGCAAGCTACCCTATCAATCAGACTGTAACGCCATAACAAAAACCATTTGCTCCGGAATTAAGATACACACGCGAAGCAACCACCGATATGGTGTGATCTTTGAAGCCAAGGAAGGAAGATCCATCAACATATATATTTCCACGGGAGGTTGGATTGGATAAGATCGTGACAATTCAGTAAGCCATTCTCTACAATTGAACTAATCCAGCATGCCAGGTACACCTACTATAATGCATTATGCTTATATAATACTAGGAAACTACGTACATTAGTTTGAGCATGCAGCTAGCCCATTTTAACATAAGTGTTCCCAACCAAATGTTCCTTTCTAAATGAATAGTGGAGTACTACTCCAGTTGGATGTCACTGTCAGTGTTGTATCAACCACGGAGACTACTAAAAGCCTAGCCGATTGCTTGTCGGCACAGCATGTCTGCCAGTCACCAAGCTGCGTTCAGTGCAATGCGACGACACATCCAAAGCTTCGAATCTCTCTCGCGTCGGGCAACGTGTGCGGTTTCGGTGGACAAAATCACATGATAAGAGTATGGCTGGGATCGACCCTGTGAATTATTTATTCCAAAGGATTTTGTTCACAGATTTTGTTGTTGGCTTCAATCTAGGATCGATGATTATGAACGTGACGTCAAATGAATTTTAACAAGGCCACCATATCACAACTTTCATCGTCTATATAAGCCACAAGATACAAGGGTATGTTTGATAAAGTTGATTATTTACTAGCTAGAAAATAGCAAAAATTAGCCCTAGGACATTTAAATAAGAGGGCTAATAGATAGGTTAATTTTGGAGCCAATCTTTCAACTACGTTAGGCAAGTTAACAAACTTCAACTATTTTTTAGCCTCAACTAACTACTCCCTTTGTCCCTTATTAACTATCGTTTTGGGTTTCCGTATCGCAACTTTGACTAGATTTATATAAAATACGTGTAAATATTCATGTCTCCAAATAAATTTATTAAAAACTAGATCAAAAAATATATCTAATGATATCAATTATGTATCATAAATATTAATAATTATATATATAATTAATCAAAGTTTTTTTCTCAGAAAGTGAGAAAGACAGTTATTTAGGGACGTACGGAGTAGGCAGGTGTATCCTACCAACCTTAAATAACGTGTACCATAAGTCAAGCAAAAAAAACAGTACAATAAACATATCTATCTTTGAGATATGTTCTTTTTATTATAATATGTGTATAGAATGACTAGAAGCTACTATCTCGTTCGTGATTTTTCCTGGATGTTTTAATTTTCACTTCTATATTTAGGTTCCTAAATTTTAAGATAATTTCAGGCAACACATTGTACTAGCAATTAGTACAAGTAAAATGTCACTTCTATGATTTATTATTTGTCTTTATGTCATAATATATTAAATTTTGTGTCTTTGACTATAGAAATATTGTAAATTGTAAAATTATTTTTTACCAATACATACTAGTTTTTGTTAGGTTTGTGATTTTGTCTAACGGAATTTTTATTCTCGGAATAAAAAATTATAGATTATGTCTATAGAAACGGTAACCAACAAAGACTGCAATTTTAGTGCAAAATATATCCAATAAATGTCGCCTGAAAGAAAAAATCTAAACACCTAAAATTTAGCAAATCCCTTTAATTTTGGGTGCACCTTTTCTTCACTTTTCCTGCCTTTCCTTTGAGGAGCATCATTTCATTTGTTAAAGTGGAGAATCTTAATCTTTTGCCTCTGGGATGTGTATGACGTTTTTGTCTCCTGAGTTCATACATACATCTCGCCGTATCTATGGATTGACTCAAAAGGAAATTGACCAGAATATGTTATGGATTTCCGACGGGGACAAGAATCCACATTTTCTTTCAAATTATCCTCAGCAACACATCATATATCAGAACATAGTATGAGGTCTCATGTGGTCATGCCTGCCTCACCTCACCGTCTGCTTCCACAACTACGACTTATTTTCTTCCTTTCGAACAGCTAGATTAGATATACTACCTTTTGAAAACAAAATACAATTTTAACATAGGATCAAATCAAATTATTTTTAAATTCTAACAAGTTTATATAAAAGTATCCAAACCAATAAGTGGCATAAAAATGTTATGGATTATATTTTCATAATATCCCAATTTTGTACTGAATATAAATATATTTCTATAAATTTAGTGGAATTTTAAATAGTTCAACGAAAGATAGAAGTAGAATTATATCCTCTTCAGGAAGAAGTTACGGATACATGGGGCCCTAGTCCGAGTTTAGGTGCTCAATGACTACAAGGTTTTATACGGTCACTCGTAAAGGATTACTCACAACAAGGCTGCTTGGTTTTCTTTGCCACCAGTGATTGGATTAGATATTTGGCTTGGATATTCATGAAGGCTAAGTACACAATAATGTATACATGCAGATTTGGTGTTAGGAGCAAGACTTAACATTAGGGCTTTTGTTTATCTTCGGTCGTACGGTTAAGGGGATCGAGATTAGTATCTTGATCAAAGTTGCAGACAAGAGCATTTTGGGCATACATGAAAGTTACTACAAGCCAAACTTGAGTGGTTGAAACATATAAAGAATAAGTCTAAGACCTTAAAGAAGTTGAATTATACGAGATTGGACTTCAAATGGAGCCACAATTAAAGTTTAAAATGCACCCGATCAGTTGATCAAGGCCATCGGATCATCCAGTAACACTATGTCATACTTAGTGTTATGCGGTGTCACTCACCATAAGATATGCTAAAGGCTCTTGAGTGGCCGGTAGCATCTCATGCCACTATGAAGAGTTGAATTTCAACTTGGACATGCTTCTTGGAGTGCACATCATGATGGGGTTGACGAATCATTGGGTGATACTTTGCCACAACTAGTTTAAGATGGATGCTTATCTGATATGTTGTGATTGTAGCATATTATTCGGGGAGAAAATTTTTAGGAATCTTTAGTAGCGGCCTTTAGAAAATTAGAAGAATATGAACACGAGATGATCTAGTGATTCTTAGTGTACTCGATAGATCATTCGGTGTTGACTTCTTCATCATCCATTTTCGAATGGCTAGATTATCACCATTGATCTATATATGTGTATTGTAGCTCATTTTGAGTTCTCTCTAAGCACATATAATTACACATATTGCTAGGCTATATCATAAGTCAAGAAGAGGGCTTGTGAGTGACTTCGTGTGCATATTTGTACTATTGGCTTGAAGTTTGATTGAGTGAAGTTTTAAAACTTGTTACCCTTGTGTTTGCCAGGTCCTAGATGACCTAGTGGAAGACTATATGTCCTTCCTCGTGGAGTTGATTGTCAGAAGGGTCCTAGCATTGTTCTTAGTCAGAGACTAATCAATCTAGAGTAGATAATGTGTACTCCTAGTACATCTTGAGCCTTGTTGACTCAAGGGAGCTCAACCCTTAGTGGATGCTTCAAGGTGAATCAAGGGCTAGCAACAAACTAGTCAATACTATGGGTATTTGCCTGCCAAGGCGAATCACAAATACAAGCATCCAAATCAACTAATGATTTAATGTGCTATTTGGTTTGGTGATTGATCCTATTTAGTGCCAACACATTCATCGTGACTTTGCTCCTGCTAGCTAGGATCAAATGTACTTGTTCGAAGTTTCGGAGGGAATGAGTCGGTCCAACTAAGTTTAGCGTGTTGCCTTGGTGATGGATGAGTTGACTTTGTACGTCAAACTAAACGTCATATTTAGGTCCGGGTACATGTTTGAATCGTTCCGCATGCTTTGATTACGCAAACGAAACAAACTATAAATATAGGCTTTTGCCACAAGTAATCTAACCCGCCCGCTCCGTCCTCAGATCTTGCCGCCTTGACCGGCCCTAGAACTCTCATGGCGGTGCCCTCTCTGACGCCGGCGGCTCTGCGGGGGCGGCGCTGGAGGAAGTGCAGGAGGCCATGCCGGCGTTGGACTGTGTGGGCGTGACCATGCAATGCCCCTCTGCTCTACGTTGTGTGGCAGGCCTTCGGCGCGGTCCTGTGTTCCCGCACGTGGTGGCCCTTCCACGCCCCCTCCAATGGTTTGTGCTCGAGATGGCGATGAGAAAAGGAAGAGGATGACACATGAGTCATACACGTCATTCTCTGTTAAGATGATTTTACGAGACCTGATTTAGATAGTGCTACTTGAGTAAATAAAAAAAATATAAATAAGTGACTATCTAATCATACAAATAGATGGTCTGTTTGGATAGTATTGCTAGAGATGCTCCAACCCGTGGAAGACTTCCTGCCTAAACACCCTTTTAGTATTCGCGAAGAGGGAGTACCCCTTTTTCCCGGGCTTTTCACTTGTCGCCGTGCTGCATGTGACGACGTCGACATGGAGCAATCTTGATCTTTGTTTCATGATTGCACGTTTCCCGTTCGCGCTTTGCTGTCGGGCAGCGATGGCACTGCACTGCACCGTGCCCGTGCGTTGACAAATTTTGCGTGCATGCCGGTGCAACGACGCACGGCCCACGGCAAAAAGAGAGCTTTGCTTTAGCACTATTCCTAGGATCATGGCAGATAGCCAAGATACGAGTACAGTAGGCGGCATTGGCCTGACGGATGGATCCTGTCGGCTGTGTTGAGATGTCGAAAAGTTGCTGAAAAAAATCCTGTAACATTTTTCGTTTGTATTTAATAATTAGTGTCTAATCATGGATTAATTAGGCTTAAAAGATTCGTCTCGCAAAGTTAAAATAAACTATGCAATTAGTTTTTTATTTCGTCTATATTTAGTATTTCATGCATATACCGTAAGTTTAATGTGACGAAAAATCTTCTTTTTGTATAGTGTTAAAGTTTAGGTTTTTTTTTTTAATTAAACACAGCCGTCTAGCTATAGCACACCTTTGGGTCCTACAGTACACTCCTAGTCCTAGGCCGGAAAGCTGGAGAGATACTGCTGTTCAATCAGCTTTCCGAAAGACCCAATCTTTTCAGATATCTTTCTCTTGCTTCTGTTTATATCTTGAATATTTTATGTGTAGTTTCACGGTTTCACCGTGACAGAGAATTAGCATTTGGCCAATTTATTTAGAACGTCTTAATTGTTTTGCCATTACCATTCCAATACAAGTGGAGTAGTGCAGCCGAGTTCGTACACCCAATTCCAGATCCTGTCTGTTTCACATACAATACAAAAGAAAAAAAAACTCAAAAACACGGTTTATGGGTTGTGTTGTTCGTACAAATAGGGGGTATACAAAAGAAACGCAGTTTGTAGAGTACGTGCACTGGGAGAGCAAAGCAAGACGAGGTCGATCACATCCTGCTCTTCCTGACCGGACCCAGTTCCTTGGCCTTGGCCCTGAGCTCATGCTTCTTGATCTTGCCGGTCGCCGTCTTGGGCAGCGGCCCGAACACGACGGACTTGGGCACCCAGTAACCGGGCAGCCTCTCGCGGCAGAAGCCCATGATGTCACGCGCCAGCGCCGCCTCGTCAGAGCGATCCACGGCGTCCTTGAGCGTGACGAACGCGCACGGCGACTCCCCCCACCGCTCGTCCGCGCGGGCCACGACCGACGCCTCCAGCACCGCCGGGTGCAGGTACACCGCCTTCTCGACCTCCAGGCTGCTGATGTTCTCCCCGCCGGAGATGATGATGTCCTTGGCGCGGTCCCTCACCTCGACGTACCCGTCGGCGTGCCGCACGCCCAGGTCGCCCGAGTGGAACCACCCGTTCTCGAACGCCTCCGCGTTCGCCTTCGGGTTCTTCAGGTACCCCTTCATCACGCCGTTCCCGCGCATCACGATCTCCCCCATCGTCGTGCCGTCGGCCGGGACGGGCGCCATCGTCTTCGGGTCCACCACGTCCAGGCCCTCCACGCCGACGTAGCGGACGCCCTGCCGCGCGTGGAGCCGGGCGCGCTCGTCGGCTGGCAGGCTGTCCCATTCCGGCTTCCAGGCGCACACCGTGGATGGCCCATAGGTCTCCGACAGGCCGTAGGTGTGCGTGATGCGGAACCCAAGCTTCGACATCGCTGCCAGGACGGAGGGTGGCGGAGCAGCGCCAGCAGTCATGACGTTGACGACACGGGGAAGGGGGAGAATCGTGTCGGCAGGAGGGGCGTTGATGATGGTGTTCAGGACGACCGGTGCCCCACAGAAGTGAGTCACACCATGGTTGGCTATCGCTGAGAAGATGGTCTTCGCTGAAACCTGTCGCGCATAGGTGTAGCACGGAAAAAGAAATGTCAGTTGCGAATTACAACAGATTAGGTGAATAAACCTGCTCTCGTCACAGGTGGCTTGAGTGCATGGAGAAAAACAACTTTATTTTATCATGTGTTTTGTAATTCTTCATCACTTCACCAAAAAGCATTAAATCAAACTGTCATACACTCAATGACTCAAAATTACAAAAATAAGTTGCCAAAGAAAGTCAGGACCAAACAAGTGATTCAAGACCACTAAGCTTTGGTCAAAATGTGCTCCCTCCAGTCCATCAGTGTAAAAGGTCAAACTTGCAAGTTTGACCAATAATTAGTCAAAATGTGTGCTTAGTGTACAGAGCTGCATCAATATGTTCATATTCTAATTAATTTAAAATGATGTTGATTTTGGAGCAATTGCCAATATATTGTAAGAGAAGTCAAATGTCAAAATTTACAATTTCTCATAAAATACACCTTACATAATGCATGGAGAGAAGATTCCAAGGTTATACATTTGATTTTTGGTTATCTGACATTATGTATGATGTTTGATGCATCATGCATATGAAAAGGAGTTATTGCTACAACTACTTAGTAGCATCTAGGAAAAACTGTTTACTTTGGGATCAAGGGTGTCAAGGGACAACCAAACATCAAGCTGGTAATGCAGAAAGTTTTACTCAAAGGACATGAAAAACATTGGCCCAGCTAAATGTGAACCTATTCGATCCATTTGTCTGGTTATGTGAAGCACCTATTATTTTCCTGAGTCATGAGCAATTATTAAAACTTGTGATATAAACAAAATTCTACCACAAGTCCACAACCTATTAGTAAGAAACTGAAGTGAATAAGAAATATAAGCCATCATTAGCCCAATGTAATGTAGGGTCCAATGAAGTTTCGTGAAAATCCATAAATCAATAAAATCAGGTCAAGATATCCTGCTTATACCGGCACAAATAACAATATTAATTCTAGCCTGACAACAAACTAATGCAGTACCTACCAAGTACCGTTCCTCTCATGTTTTTCTTTTTATCTCCATATAAAATTTATGCTAACATCTTTCATGCTTACACTTCAATGTCTTAAAAACTGCTCCAAAACATTGGTCAATAGCAATATAGCTTCAATTACTAGTTTCTCTCCACACATTCATGCTTGATTAATTACTCTGTTCATCATTCTTTATTTTATGTATTAGTGCTAAGTGTTTCGTCTATGCAGGTTTCCATTTTTTTTCTCTATTTTTCTTTGTTAATATACCATGCTTCCTTTTTTTTAATATCAATATGCTAATAGCAGACACCTTGTGATATTAGCATCAACCAGTTACCAGAGTGTCTTTTCCAGTGACCTGACCTGTGCTCTTGTTCTTGAAGTTGTGCAAAGGACCTTCTATTTTGCATAGACATGATATCCAATCAAACATGAGATTCTTTTTTTTAGCATATCAAACATGAGATTCCATGTATGCATGTTTACAAATGTTGCTACTTTCTTTTTCTAAAGAGTTTATGTTCTACATGCATTGGATAATAAGTAGTTTAACATGTATTTATTTATTTTGAAAAGGAAGTATACCTGACGAAGACATATACTTGTCCCGCAGAGAGCAGCAAGTGTCCATGTATAGCACCAGCCATTGCAATGGAACATTGGCAAAGTCCACAAGTAAACAGCACCTTCATTCATTCCCCATATCAAAGCACCACTCAGTGACATTAAGTAAGCCCCCCTGTGATGCAACACCACACCCTTTGGGTTAGAAGTTGTCCCAGAAGTATAACCTAGCGCGATACTCTTCCATTCATCCTGTGGTGGTTTCCAAGCAAATTCAGGATCTCCACTTTCCAAGAATGCCTCATAATCGATGGCTCCTTTTCTCAAAGCATCTTGGAGGGCTGTTGGGTCGCAAGTTGGGTCACCAATAACTATTAGAAGTGGCTGTTTGAAAGCACCTTTCTTTTGATCTGCGATAATCCTCAAAGAATCCTCTGCCAGGGTGAAAAATTCTTGGTCAACCATGACAACTTCTGCTGAGGAGTGCTCTAAGAGGAATGCTACAGTGGCAGCATTTAGTCGAATGTTGACACAGTTGACCACTGCCCCAGCCATGGGCACTCCAAAATGAGCTTCATAAATCGCTGGGATATTTGGGGCTATTACAGCTACCTGAGATTCAGGAGAAACTAATAATCAATAAAAGCATTATAGAATGTATCAAGTGTGCGTAATCAGCAGAAGTTTTATCTGGGAACAAGTAAGGAATTAACACAATAACAGCATATGGGCAAAAAATACTGTATTCAAGATTATTTGTGATAGCATTGTTCCATAACTTTTAACCATCAGTGAACATGGATCTGGTACAGACAAGGCAAACAGAGTAATGACTGCAGCTGCTCAGGGCTTGGGTCGGCCTTCCAATACATTCCTGTACAAACTTCACTGCAACATTCCCAAACAAGTAACGACCCTTGAGCAATGATTTCTGAACATGGAAGGTTGGTTGAAACAACAGATTCTAATCAAAACTTGGAAAAATGTGACCATAGTTCTAATTTGTAACTATAGGCAGGTGAATATGGCACAGCGTTCAAGATCTGCCTTGTAGCAAAATGCCACAGATATGGTAAATGAGCTAAAATTTGGACTGTCTGAGCCTTGGGTAAATCGTGCTCTTTGGCATATGTGCGGCCAACCATATTAGTGGTGAGTGGTGACCACAGTGAGCACACTTTTAGCATCCTATTTCAGTTGGATGGCTCCTACTTCCCACCGGCATCAAGACATGGAAACGGTTGGTTTTTGCCAACAGATATGGCAGCATCTCAGTTAGCATGTGATGCATCAAATACTGTCATGTGTTTGAGCACACAAGAAAAATGACCTGAAAGGCCAGAGTAAGCTTTCCAAGATGTCTTGATGTTTATTTATACAAAAGAAGCGCTTTCGTTCAGCCACCCACCTAATTCCATCACGATAGGACACAACCATCTGTTTCAGCGTTCCACCAGCCTGTAATAGGCGTGTATGGCTAATTAGATTAGATCAGTGTTTGTGTTTCTACCTGGGTGCGTGGTGTGTATTTGTAAGGGCTCTTGCCCATTTTTCTTCTTATAATTGGAGACACAGCTCTCCTGTGTGTATTTGTGCAAACATAGTCAAATTTAAGTCATTCAGGTAGACTATTTATTAAATAAGTAAGCCACACCAAAATAAATGATATTTTACATAAAAATTTAAATAAGACTGATCAAACTTAGGGTTGAAAAAGTCAAACGAACTATAATTTGGAACCGATTAAGTACATATTACTGTTACATCGTTAAGGGTAAGCTTTCTCTCTGATCTCATCTCAGAAGTAAGTTCAAGTCGGAACAGCAAAGGAAGAAGACCGCAGGCACATGGTGGAGGAAGGGAGAGGGAAGAGATGGAGGCCGCACCGTGCTTCCGTGGCCGACGGATCGGCGCGCGAGGGCGGAGGCGAGGCGGCGGCAGCGGCTGTAGGTGTCGGCCCAGGTGTAGCGCACGGGCCCGTGCACGACGGAGACCCTGGCCGGGTGGGTCACCGCGGCGCGCTCGAGGAACCAGAGCGGCGTGAGCGCCGTGTAGTTGGCGTCGTTCCGCGGCAGGTCGTCGATGTCCCGCTCCGCCGCCATTTCCGCAGCGCACCACCAATGCCGGCCTCGGCAGAGATGAGGCGTGACTTTGACTTGGCACGGCCGCACGGAGCTGCAGGCGCGATGTGTGTGGATTGGGGGATCGGACGGAGCGTGCAGAGTCGTCCGGACAAGTGGGGGCGCTTCGCTTGGCTTTGCTGTTTTTTATATGCGGCAAGGCGCGCGCCGGCTCGATTCGTGGAGCGGGGTGCCGGTGGATGGATCTGCCGGGCGCTGCCCGTGGCGCCGGATTTTTAATGGCGGCGTAGTGCGCTGGGCGTCTGTGCTGGGATGGGAAGTGGGATGGTGGGCGCAGGGCTATGTGAGCTGATGAACATGAAAGTCTCTGCAGCCTTGCAGCCGTTAGATGCTAGTTGGAGGGTGAAGATTGAGGCAAAGTTACATGGTCACTATGCTCTGTAAGGTCACTGGATCCAAAGCTGATCCGTTCCAGTTGGATTTCGGGAATTTCTGCTGTTTGTTTATGGGCGGGGGCTGTCTAGACAGACGTCCAGTTTTTGGTGGTAGATAGGCAGATCCTTTAGGATGGCGATGGCGATAGCGATTCAAGTATTCAGGAATGCATGAATTGCATGTTTGTAAAGAGCTGTCTCCTCAAAAAGAAGATGAAGACGACGACGACGATGAAGAGAGGGAATTGCTGAAATGATCAAGTTATTGGTATCGGTCATATGTATATTAGTATATAGAATAAAAGTTTTCTATAATCAATTTTAGATTCAAATAAGTATTAAAAAAGGTAAATAGCCAGGTAACAGCTATTTAGCAACTTTTTAATAGCCAGGTAATAGCCTGGTAAAACATTTGTCTTGTTTAACTTTTTAATACTTGCTATTTACCAATAAACAGATTTTTTTTTCGACCTTTGATTTGACTGTGTGCTTTAGTATTTGTGCTACAGCTGTCTCCTCGGTCACATATATAAAAAGTTTGACAGATAACTAAACACTCATTTTCTAAGACTGTCCGCACTGCTATTCCTCTAAATTTATTATTTATCTGTCTTAATCATCAAGATTCTCTCCTATATACGTCTTTCTTCTGCATCCATTATCATCTATATCTCGTGCTCTATATCAATTATTAATATTAGAGCTCATTTATAACTTTATCGAAATATATTCATCTGAGATCTTGTCTTGCAGAATTTATTGAAACAAATTTAATGACGAAAATAGAATTTAATTTGGATTTTTAGTTTGTGAGTTATAACATTTTTAGAGGGTTGAAATAGCAGAGTGCGCAGAACGAGGACGTGGGCCCACGGCTGCATGCTTGCTCCGTGCGTCCTGTATCCCTTGCTCTATCCGCGGGCAGTTACGTGTTGTTGTGCGTACAGTGACCCATAGAGTATAGCGCTGCGCAAATATTTTACTGAAAAACTCGTTCAGGACCAATCCGATTGGTGACCCATAGAGTATAGCGCTGCGCAAATATTTTACTGAAAAACTCGTTCGCAGTAGCACGCTGCGCATAGCCTAATAAGACATAGTTTTAAAATTGTACTAATGTCATTGATCTTTGTTATCAATTTACATCGAGTCATTTTGGACACGATAATATTCAAAAGACATGCAAGGTGAGGTTTAAAATATACTCTCTCTGTCTTGAATACCCGTTGATTTTGTTTTTTGAGAAATTTTTTTGATTAAGTATATTTTTAAAATATTAATATTTATGTTTTATAATTAGTATCATTTAAAAGATCTTTGAATCTAGTTTTTAAATAAATTCATATGAAAAACAAATGTTGCACGTATTTTTTTATAAATTGAGTTCAACAGCGACAATTATTATAATTATTTTGAGACAAGGAAGTATACACACATGAATAAGGTTGAGTATTTTAAAAAACTTATCTTGCAGATAAACTTTAAACTTTTAAAAAATGATACCTACTCCCCCGTCCAAAAAAAATGTAATTCTAGCTTTGAATCTAGACATACGTGTGTCCAGATTCAAAGCTACAATTACATTTTTTTTGGGGACGGAGGGAGTAGTAATTTTTTAATCGAGGTGCTAATAACTAATTAGATCTTGCCACGACTTCTTCACCACCTACAAGAGTCGTTTGGAGCAATTTTATTCCAAACGAGGCAAAGCAAACGGCTTTACCTAGTCCTAATAAACCATGCTCTCGGAGAGATTTAATATGAGATAAAGCTAAGAATAATAGAGGCGTATGGCTACAGGCTGCCGTTGTGGATGCCAACAGCTAGTGGGATTCTGTAAAAACATGTTTTAAGGAGTTTTACATGTGATGTTATTTTTTCAAACGGATCATCAAAATGGCTATGGCTTCAATAAAGTTATTCCGTTCGTCTAGTTTCAATTTATTTCAGATTATTTTACTTTGTTCTTTCTTACAATACACTATTAAATTAGACACTGAAAACCACTAGCCGAACACAGCCGAACGGAATAGGTCTATGATAACGGACCTTAATAAATAATGCATGTTGTTCGCGTACCGGCAGTAGACTTCCACTATACTAGATGGATTCCCTGCGCGTTGCTGCGGGTATGAAGCTGAAATTTGAATAGATATTAATGGGAATATTTAGGAATGAAATGTATATATGATGATGTAAATTAACCCGAGAACATCAGTTCCTTTCTGAATATATGCATCATCTAAATTAATAAGCTTTAATCTATTTGTATATATTGTCTAGATACTTTAAATAACGTGTCAAAGCTCAACATAAGCAAAAGCGAACGAGAAATATTTAGTAGGCTGCATAGGTTCAAAGTGCCGTTGAAGGAGTAAAATGTAAGGATCTATTTTGGTAAGGAAGCTTTCAGTAGGTAGCTTCATTGTCTCCACGGGATCTTCAGATGATCTTCAAAGGTCACCTGCATTTTCAATCATGATATAAATGTTACATATCACAGATGATTATAGTTTCATAAATACATGTATGGAATGTGAAGTAGTAGTAACTGTAATTTTTGTTGCTTGGTTTGGTTAGCTTCAGATTCCCCTTGACTGAAATCAATCTGTCGCTTTGTTTGTGAATTGCTACAAAATTTAATAATTACAGAGAATATATCAGTGTGTGAAAATATTAAGGAAATAGATTGAAGATGTAGGGAAATTTGTTAATCATAGTTTCAATAAAATATAGAATGGATAGGCGAGGAGAAGTAGATGAATGGTGGTATTATATACCTCAGATTGTCTAACTGTGGTTGTTTACTCTCTATTATGGTAGGTGTGCTTGTTGATGGAATTTCAGCTAAGGGCTGAAGCACCTGTATTTCAATAATTCATTAAAATAGAAAACTATGAGATTGTAATGTAGCAAATCTTAGTTGTTCAGTAAGTTTACCTTTTGAACATGTGTCGATGGAGTATCTTTTAGTATTTCATCATCATCTACTTTGTAAGACCTCTTGAGCACATATCTGATAGGATACTTTGATGACATATTCTTACTAATTCCTATATTGAACATTCTTTTTTTTTCAATAGCTTTGTTGAGAACAGGTGGGTGGTTGTCTGGTTGAATTTGCATATTCTGTGAAGCCTCTAGAGCTGAACATTCCACTAAATCCTCAGCTATATTATAGAAAGCAATGCAATCCATGACGGATGAACTATCTTTAATTGTGATAGGTAGCTTGAACTTATTTGTTACAATTCATATGAATTTAGTACAGAGACATGGGTTATTCGAAAGATATAATGAATGGTAGTTGTAGTTTTCTTAGTTGTAGTTTTCTTACTCTGGAGATTGTGTGGGATAAGTACATGCACATCTTGGAGTATCATTAATGACGCTATAGCCCATTTTGCACTTCTTGCATGCCTTGTAGTACCAATTTATGGATTGAATTAAAGTTTTTACCTCTGCGATACAACTATATGATTTGGCTCCCTACAAAATGAAATTCATAAAGTAACAATTTGAAAGTAGAAAATGAAACACGTTAACACATGATTGTGTAGCAATCGGTTATATTATGAAATATGCACCTCAAAAGATTCATTTGGTAATTCTAATATTTCCTGGATATTGTATGACTTTTCAATTGGTTGTTCAGCAGTATTCTGAGTTGTATCTGTTGGTATATGTAGCAGCATAGGTGAACTGGAGTATTCTGAGTTGTATCTGTTGGTATTCTGAGTTGTATCTGTTGGTATTCTGAGTTGTATCTGTTGGCAATTCAGGAAAATCCAAATCAATGTATACTCGAGTAGCTGAACTGGAGCTTGCTTCATATTTTCCTGCTTAAGATGTTAGAATTAGCTAGCTGTGAAATATATAAAATATATATGTATGTATTTGAAGAATATAGTGGATCGGTGGCTGATTCTAAATAACTTACCTTGAAACTTGGATACAGTAACACCTGCAAATATTACTACCACGACACCTTCTTTTGACTTGTTGATAACCTGTTGTTCATCAAACTCTTGTCCCTGTTTGTCCCAAAGTATAATTTGTTGCTCTTGCTCACTACGGAATAGCATGAAGAATTAAGTAAATATATTATTTATTTGCAAATGGTGGTAATAATAAAGTGGGTTCATATAAGTGGGTGATATACTCTAGATTACGAATTCTGATTTTTCTGTTCTTTTTCTGGGATTTAGGGCCTGCAAAGTCATATGTGCCAATGTCGCTGATAACTCCTATTAGATCTAGGGAAGAAAGAACAAAATCTATGAGCTCATTATCACAGTGATATCATTAAATAAAACAGGTATAGATTATGTAGTACCTATAAGTAGTCTAGATTGTAAACACTTATTTGGTAATCCATCAAATGAACAGAAGTTGAAGGCATAATGTGGTATGTCAGATCCTTTTGACTCTAAACGATGAACTTTAGTGATGGATGTGAACTGAAGTATGTAATTCTGGTGATCATATGTATAATTTTTGTTATTTCGATGAGCAGCAGTAACACCAGCGAAAATGTAGGCATTGTCTTCAGCAAGGTCTTTCCTGAACTCCTTCTCTAAGTTTCTAGGAACACTAATTTGAGTCGTAGTTCCCTATAATAAATATTAGTCAGTGCATAGATCATAATCTATACAAATATTTGATTGAAATTCAGTAAAGATGCATACTTTATCATCAAGAAGAATTTCATCTATGCTAACCAATGTGCCTGTGGTAGCATATCTAGCATCCCATAGCCTTATAAGTCTTCCAAATACCCTATACCTATCTTTTCCAGCGGTAATGTCCTTCAGATCTGTAGTTTTAGTCATGTCTTACTGTGTGCTGCAAAAAACATTTAATTGTATGGTTACACAGAATTCAAATGGTACTACTTAAATATAATATACAATCTAGTCAGATTTCAGTAAGAGAAAGTGTTAACCTTTTATATTTTTGAGAAAATTTTATTGTATACTACATTGTGTGTGCAGTTTTCATGTTGAGGTGGACCATTTTCAATCAGGATACGTAACCCATGTGGTGATGTCACTCGAGAAAATGCAACATAGAGCAAACCATGAGAGAAGACAGGTGAAGGTAAGTATACCCCAACCTTCTCTAGTGTTTGACCTTGGCTTTTATTTATTGTCATAGCATAGGAAATCTTAACAGGAAATTGTCGACGCCTAAGCTTGAAGGGCCACTTCGAATCTGCTGATGTAGTTACTATTCGGGGGATATATACCTTAGACCCTTTTGCTTTTCCTGTGATAACCTCTGCCTCAAGGACACGACCCGTTAGCTGGGTTACTATTAGTCTAGTACCATTACATAATCCTCTTGATGGGTCTAGATTCTGTAGAAGCATTATAGGGACCCCAATTTTTAAATGCAAAAGGTGGGGAGGAAGACCATTTAACGATAAAGTGTTCAAGAATTCTGTAGGATATAGAGATTCTAGGGCACAATGATTCGCAAAACTATCATCAATTGAATCAGAGATGTAATATGACATCTCAGCTGTGGTTAATCGCTCAATCATTCTAGTGTTGATCATTGAAACATTTTCATTTGTAGAAGCTAGAATAGCATGATCACATAAGTATGATGACATATTTGGTGGATCACAGCCTAACTCATAAACAAAGGAGATCAGACCATCTAGGTTCCTACATGATTCTTCAAGTAAGAGTGCTACAGGAACTTCAATGAACATATTAGTGGGTTCGTTGGGGATAGGAATCAAAGGTTCACTACCATTTCCGATTCTCAGAAGCCATTATGCAAATAACCGCAATTCCTCTCTACCCGATTCTGAAAGTGACGGTGCCTTCAGTCTCATATTCTCAGTTAGTTGCAAAACTATACATTGCCCCCAAAGATAAGAATTAATGATGCATGCAGCTATAATTTGAGTTTTGTTTGCTGGTTTTAGAACTGGTAGTGTTTGACGGAAGTCACCACCAAGCACAACAGTAATACCCCCAAATTGCTTGTGGGCACAATTATTTGATACATCTGTCATTATATCCTTAAGGGTGCGATCTAGTGCTTCAAAACAATACTTATGATTGACTGGTGCTTCATCCCAAACTATCAATGATGTTCTTTGAATCAAAGCTGCTAAATGTGTATTTTTCTTAATTGAACACACTGAATTATGTTTGATATCAAGAGGAAGCTTGAAGCGAGAATGAGGTGTGCGACCTCCAGGTAATAATAGAGATGCAATTCCAGATGATGCAACTGCTAAGGCAATTTTGCCCTGGCTTCTCACATAGTTTAAGAGGGTTGTCCATAGAAATGTTTTTCCAGTTCCACCGTAACCATATACAAAGAATGTCTAGCCTTCATTTTCATCTACAGATTTATAAATAGCCTCAAAAACTTCTCTCTGGTTACTATTGAGCCTTGGAATATCATCATCTATAATTGATTGCATGGTGTGAACATCATAGCTAAGCTCATCCAATAAAAGTCTATTTCCTTCAGAAATATTTTCTTCAGGAATAGGTAGATCAAAATGAGAGAGGTTGTATCCATTATCTCTTAGCAATTTTTCTAATTCAATTAAGAGTTGCCTAGAAGAGTTATCATTAACGAAACCTGTGGTTCTCATTTGATGCATAATATCTTCACTCATTTGTGATTTATACATGTCATATAGTCTTCTTGGGTCACTAACTTGACAAAATAGCAAGATTGTCACAAAAAAATGCCGCAATTGATAAGGGAGAGCCCAATGAGATGCATCAGACATAGCATTAGACCACTCTTGGTCATCACCAAGCAAACCTAAGGCTTGGCATGCAGCACGATAAGTTCCATACTCAATCCCTGCTATAGTACGAATCTGAGGGAAAGATGTGGCGCCTTTGACAACATACAGTAGCATTCTTAAGTAAAAAACTTCTTCCTGGGTAGGGTTGACATGGGCTATACGTGCAACTTTTCTGAAATGTCCTTTCCGTATACTCCATTTTTTTCCTTTGCATGCCATGTAAAATTCTCGGGAAACTGTAGATAGGTATACTCTCTAGCGAAAGGGTACTCAGTATTCGCTTGTAGCCATGCAGTTAACTTAGTTTTGGTATTGTTTGGATTTTCAATAACTTCCTCCAAGTCATCTTCCTCTGTATAAATAACATTATTTTCAAATGGCAAATGTATGGGGAGACTCTCAACTGTTGGGTCTGTATGATGGATGTCATATTGGAGAAAGCGAAAGCAAGCTTCATGTGGAGTAATATAACGACACTCAAGAAATCTATTGATTTCATTGATAGTTTCATTTGATGACTGAGATGACGAAGATCTTGAATGTATCCCAATCCGAGCACTATCAAAACCTTTCGTGACATATTTGAAAAGATACTTGTGCATTCCATCATGATTAACCTTCTCCACATTGATATGGGCCTGATATTTAACTATCAAATCCACATTGTGAGGCACAACAAAGGTATTATCAATGTTGATATGATTTTTACTCATAGTAATTCCATTTCTTGGACGTGCATACTTTGTTAAACCATTTCCCATTACAGTTGTTTCTTCACATAATTCCTTTGGATATTTTTTGGAACATGCACCATCTAACATGCAGATAGAAGATGGATTAAGAGGTCCACAAGGTCCATGGATCATAAAAGTTGAGACGGCGTCATATCCAATTTTATCTGTTGTTGGATCAGGTAGCTGGGCAGAGATTAAATTATCTATTTTTTTCAGCATCTAGGAGGCCATTCTTTTGCAACCATACTATGATATGTGCATGGGGAGGCCATTCTATTTTTTCAGCTATTTTTTCAGTGTGATACTAAGTTGGCACTATGATTTAATGTTTGGATAACATATGCCGATCAAAGATAAATACTTGCATTTATTGGTCCGAAGAAGTGATGTCTAGTTATGTCGTTCATTAGAATGTTGAGTTTCATTTGGAAGACCCTATCAATAATATATGCACGATCAGATGGAAGCTGTCCAGGAAATATGACCAAAGCCTGAGCTATCTCGGTCCAAGCTGAGTTTGCTGTGAAGGTTATAAACAGATCTGGACAACCATATTTCCTACAAATGCCAATACAGTCTTGGTATTTTTTATATAAATAGCGTGACCCACCAACAAACGATGAGGGAAGAATAACCCTCTGACCAGTGGAAGAAGCAGACGTGATACCCCTAGCAACAAATGCAGACAAAGATTTATAGGGAGCAGATCTGTATTTCGTTTGAAAGGTATTTGTTCGGTAGTGTCTAACTCGTTTGTCTTCAACACAACAGTAAGCATCTACTTGATAAGCCTGTGTTAATCTTTTCGCTCGTAGAGGAGTATTGAATTCTCCGAGTCTGTCATGTAGTCTATATGCATAGTACTCTAAAATTGTAACTTTCTGACGTTGAATAGATGAAGATTGGCTAGTGGACATATACATTAGCCTGTCATGGAAGCCATCCTCTCCATAATGAAATAAGAGAGGATACTGCATGGCCATAAATTTGCAGTGGTCTTCACTTATCTGTTGCAGGTTTGATGTGTAATCTTCAATTATGAGATCCCTACCACTATCCGTCTGTCCTAAATCACCAACCACTAATCCAACAACTTCGGAAGCCACTGGTGTACTGAACATATCACCATGTGCATCTGGGGTACCATATAATCTGATGCATAGATGATCAGCAGATTGGTCCGAAGATAGAATTCCAGAAGTTTGACCACATGGTAAGAGCCTTTCTCTAGCTGTTCGAAATAGCTGAACAATGGGATTATGGACATCTAACATGTGTATGAGAGAGGCAACTATGGTCTGATTAGCAGAGAAAGGATCAGACTGTGAAGAAACTACATTTAACCTGTTTGTAATTTCGTTGGCAGTGTCATATATGTAGAGTTGTGCATATTCTGGACGACGATCCCCTGAAGGAAGTAAAGAGCCAATGCGATGGCAAATTTGACCACTAATCTTGAAGACATATGGACCACGACCATTATTTATAGTGTCTTGAACTTTGGCTCCCATTGAAATCATAGCGAACATTGCATTGTAGCGGCGGATATTATCCAAGAAGTGATTTGTAAGAGAAATGTTCTGTGAGGTCAATAAATCAAATATTGGTTGTGGAGGAGGATTATAGCATGCCAAAGATATTTTTCCACCTTTGCAACACAGATTAATTTTGGATTAGAAGTATTCCTGTCTCTGCGGATGCGTTCTTCATACCAGAAAAAAGCTCCACAATTGGGACAAGTACACTGAGGTCCACCCAGATTTAGTGGACTAAAAATAGTGCCTGAAAGAAATATGTATGTTGTAAGGCATGATTGTTGGTCTGTTGATGATGTCCATATGATACATATGAAGAGATGATGCCTAATGTTACGCTTGTGCCTATAATTCACAGTGGATGAAGGTATGGGTTCTCCCGCAGACCCTTCAGATGTATTCAGACAATTGGATGAAGATGAAGGAGTGTTGAATGATCCACTTATCCTTGGACGCAATCGACGGCCTTGGTTAGTACATGTGTTTTTAGCTTCAGATATTGAGTAATGTCCTGAGGTTGTGGCTGACATACTTTCACTGTTTAACCTAGGGCCAACATTGGCAGCTGATTGACCACGGCCACGACCACGTCTAGACCGAGATGATTGACGTTCTCCATTATCCATTACGTGGGACCTTTTGGAAACTTGAACGTAATCAAACTCAGGTCTCAAGGCTTTATGTACTAACCAATATATTGTAATTTTACTTTCTTCTATATATAGAAGAGCTAATATTAAATATGTCAAAATTCAATTGGGAGAACCATATATGCGGTAAACAATATGTTTTGTAAGAATCATAATCTATAGAAACTAATCCAACACTTATCATGGCACAATAGATAACTGTGAAGTGATCACTGATTTAGAAAACAAACGCTCATTACCTGATCTGAAGATAATAAAGCTTCAATAATAATTAATCAAATCTTCAGAGGTATGCACCATTAAAAATGCTCTCTATAAATTTATATATGTGTATCTTGCAGCCTAAAAAATATTAACAACAATCAGAAAAGTAGTACTTGTTAAAATATGTTCTAATGTAATCATAAGAACTTAGTCATTATCAGATAAGAAGCACTATCTGAATTCCATAAACATATTTTAACTGAGGTAACCAAAAGAATGGAAACGTGTATATATATATACATATATATATATATATATATGAACTATTACTTTAAGATCTTAAAAAAGGTAATCCTATTCAGTGCCCTGTAATTAAGAAATGATATGTTTTGATCCTAATTAGGAGGCGTTCAGTGAAACCATAAGTAATTGAAGATCTCTTGACATCCAATTGTAAAGAAACCAATCAATCAGAATAGAAATAAGAAACTGAACATACATATATATATATATATATATATATATATATATATATAATATATATATATATATATATATATATATATAATATATATATATATATATATATCTGAAATATTAATTTAAGATGAACCAAAAAAAGGTAATCATATTCACTGACCTGTAACTAAGAATTGATATGATTCGATCCGAATCAGGAGACGTTCAATGAAACTATAAGCAATTGAAGATCCCTTGATATCCAATCAAGAAAAGCAATTGAAGATCCCTTGACATCCAGTAAACAAAATTGTTAGGCAACGTGTACACGAAAATATTCTCAGAAGGATGACAGAGGAAACCCTAGGTACACAAACCTTTGGTAACCTTAGATTGAGGCACAATAGTTTTGGAATTCGAATAGGACACACCCAGGAAACATATATCCGCTGCAATGGCCGTTGCAATGGCGATGTGTAAACATGAAAATTTAACTTGTGGCCTATGTAACTGAAATAGGGAATCCTAGAAGGAGAGGTACAATTAATGACGCACCGTCAGCGAGTGGAGGTGGATCGAGAGGATACGCTTCGGATCTCTGGCGACTCTCACCAGAACGGAACCTACCATCCGTGCCATCGGATCCGCAACTCAGTGACAATGTGGGCCTTGTGACCATCGGCGACAGCGGATCCCGCAATCGGCAAAACATGTGGGCCCTTGACCTTGGAAGCGGCGAAGGGCAACGACACGGTACGGCAGCGGAGAAGACGGTGGTGGTGGGGAAACCTGAAACGGATGCGGACCTTGGGAACTTCAAACGGAACCGGACCTTCGACGGCACCGGATCACGCGGTCCGTTGGCCTTCGGAGCCGCGAAGGGCGAAGCCACCGAACGGCAGCGGACAAAGCGCGGGCCCTGCACTTCCGGAGGAAGCTCGGAGGGCGCCACCGGCGGAGACGGGTCGGGGCGGGTCGAGTGGAGAGTGGAGATGACTCAGCTTCGGAGCCGCGAAGGGCGAAGCCACCGAACGGCAGCGGACAAAGCGCGGACCCTGCACTTCCGGAGGAAGCTCGGAGGGCGCCACCAGCGGAGACGGGTCGGGGGAGTTCGCTGATGGGGAAAACTGAAAGAATGATGTCAGCTTACATCACTTTTAGCAAACACCGCAATCTGATTGGAGGGGCCCTCTTATTGGGTCTTTGTAATATAGGAGTAGTAGATTCTTCTCCATAAGTATGCAATGACTGACACCAATGATTAACACAGCTACACAATTTATGTTTTCCTAAAAAAACTTTAATTAAATACTCCCTTCCGTAAAAGATGTCTTTTTGGATAAGGTTTTGATCAAACATTAAGAATATAGATCATGAATAACTTTTAAGTTGTTGAGTTTAAAAATGTGAAAACCATACAAATAAATTTATCTTGAAATATATACTTTCATAAAAATATACATATATTATTTTTAAACAAATATTTTTATAGAAATATAAAGTCAAAGTTATGCTTTGAAGACCGTATCATCATCTAAAATAATTTTTTTATAATATGGAGGAAATATATATTGAAAAATATTAATATTTATGGTATATAATTAGTGTTATTAGACCTTTAAACATACTTTTTAATAAATTTATTTATATATATAAATGTTACCCGTATTTTTTACCGATCCAGCTAAACCTTACCTGGGACTGCAGAATATGTTCTCGGGGGGCCGAAGACCTGTGTTGTCAACCTTTACGATTGATGCGGACGAAACCGCACCCAACGTCCTTGTCAGATTAGCATTGGCTCGAAATGTCGCTTTTCCCTGGACCTCTCGATGCCTTGGGAGCTTTTGGGTTTTGACGTCACGCTTAACTCGAGGTGGAGAAAATTCGTTTGAAGCAGAGCAAGGTTTGAAGAACCACTCCGGAGATAACACTCGTTAAACATGTCGCGGCTAGGAAAATCTCCGCATTTTCTCTTCTCCAATAAAGAAGAAAAAAGAATTGCAACTGACATGGCTATCGGCTTCTATTGCCAATTTTGTCGCCGTAGCTGCACACGAAAATTGGGAAGGATCTATCGGTCGCCCTTCATGAGACGAAACCCAAACGATGCGCCCTGTACCAAGCAGAAGCCCAGAACGGACGGATGGAGAACATCAGGATTCGACTTCAACCTACCGACTGTTGGCCTTAATTCCTTAGGAGAAACGTCACGGCTCTGTTTCCTTTACTCTCAGCTTGTCTCCGAAAAATTTTATCTCACACAACACTATTTAATCAGTCGACTTCCTCTACCGGCGAAACAACGTACTCATATGTTGCCTCCAAACCACTACTATTATGCAAATTTATCTCAGCACCAGATTATCTGATACAGTTCAATATCGGATCTGATCTGATCTTAACCTTCTGGTTTCAGAACGATACCAGCAAAGCACTCGAGTTATTAGGCATCTTCAGGACTCACGAATTTTGTATGCACGACTTGGAGCAAGATTATGAGTTCTTTTTTTTTTCATAAGGGGAGATTCCCCATTCCCATTCCACGAACGGAAATACAGACGCGATTATGAGTTCTTGACATGGCAGTATGGCAACGCTACCGCCCCGGATCTCTCACATCCTGCTCTTCTTCACAGGACCGAGCTCTTTGGCCTTGGCCCTCAGCTCGTGTTTCTTGATCTTCCCCGTGGCCGTCTTGGGCAGCGGCCCGAAGATCACCGACTTGGGCACCCAGTACCCCGGCATCCTCTCCCGGCAGAACCGCGTGATGTCGCTGGCCAGCGCCGCCTCGTCCGCCCCGTCGCCTGCTCCTGCCCCGCCCTTGAGCGTCACGAACGCGCACGGCGACTCGCCCCACCGCTCGTCGGCCCTGGCGACCACCGAGGCCTCGAGCACCGCCGGATGCGTGCACACCACCTTCTCCACCTCCAGGCTGCTGATGTTCTCCCCGCCGGAGATGATCACGTCCTTCATCCGGTCCCGCACCTCGACGTACCCGTCGGGGTGCTTCACGCCGAGGTCGCCCGAGTGGTACCACCCGCCCGCGAACGCCTCCGCGTTCGCCTTGGGGTTCTTGAGGTACCCTTTCATCACGGCGTTGCCCCGCAGCACGATCTCGCCGTACGACTTGCCGTCGGCCGGGACGGCCGCCATCGTCTTCGGGTCCACGACGTCCAGGCCTTCCATCGCGACGTACCTGACCCCCTGCCGGCAGTGCAGGCGGGACCGCTCCTCCAGCGGCAGCTCGTCCCACTCGGGCTTCCACGCGCACACCGTCGACGGGCCGTAGGTCTCGGACAGGCCGTACGTGTGCGTTACGCGGAAACCGCGGATGGACAGCGCAGCCAGCAGCGACGGCGTCGGGGCGGCTCCAGCCACGTTGACATTGACGACGCGGGGCAGCGGCAGGAAGGTCTCGCTTGCCGGTGCGTTGATCAGGTTGTTGAGGACGACAGGTGCGGCACAGAAGTGTGTCACTCCTTGCTTCGTAATGCCTTCGTATATAGATTTTGTGCTCACCTGCAAAGTGCGAAATGGTGTTTCAGAAATCAGAATCACCAGAGCTCAAACGAATTCTATGCAAAGTTTTCTTGTTTTTTTTACCAGATAATTGAGTATATGTAACTAAAAATTAAATGTACCCTGCATAATAAATTCAGACATACACTTAGGAGAAAAATGTCGTCCAGGACATACAAAATGGTTAACGTACCTGGCGAAGACATATGCTTGTTCCGCAGAAGGCAGCCAGAGCCCAAGTATAGCACCAACCATTACAATGGAACATGGGCAGAGTCCACAAATAGACAGCCCCTTCAGGCATTCCCCACACAATAGCAACACTGAGTGCCATGAGATAAGCGCCACGGTGATGCAACACGACTCCTTTTGGGCTAGCAGTAGTCCCAGAAGTGTAGCCTAGGGCAATGCTCTGCCATTCATCCTTCGGTGGCTTCCAATTGAATTCTGGGTCACCAGTTTTCAGAAACTCTTCATACTCTATAGCTCCCTTTCCTAGAGCATACTGTAGAGACTTTGGATCACAGGTTGGGTCACCGATGACGATCAAGATTGGAGGCCTGACAGCCGATGTCTTCTTCTCGGCAATTATCTTTAGCGACTCTTCGGCTAGGGTGAAGAATTCTTGGTCTACCATCACTACTTCTGCCACAGAGTGCTCAAGTAGGAATGCTATTGTCTCAGCGTTTAACCGAATATTGACGCAGTTCACAACAGCTCCTGACATTGGGACACCAAAGTGAGCTTCATAGACAGCTGGGACATTAGGAGCTATCACAGCAACCTAAGGAAACCCAAACAAATTAGTCGATATCAGTAAAGCAAATTTTGTTTAAAGATAATAAAAAATGTTGCTTTCTTTAAAAATGTAAAAAGGCACTGATATATGGTAAGTAACCAAGGAATCACGTAATCAGTGTGTTTATGTTAGGCTAAATGGGTCATCCAGTTATTTTTCTCAAAACTGGTTTTGTTGTCAATGTGCAGCAGCCACACAAATTAACATATACTGTACAACTGCTTTTTCTTGTGATGAACGCCTTTTTCTTTTGCTACAAGGATAAATGTGTTTTATTTATTCAGTAGTCATAAGTTTCAACAGAGTAACAGAGACAGAGCCCAGTGTCGTGCACAAGACAAGAATAAGATAAGCTTATCTTGTTTTGACTAGAAACAGTAGGATTGCTGTATTTGATTTTGTTAAGCAAAGCAACTAGAGTAACATCAGTTCAGGCATCTTGTCTACTGATCTGGACTAGTCAATTCCAATCCTGCCTACGCAAACGATCTATCTGTAATAGGTAATCCAACATAAATAATACCTTATAAAAAAACCATATAAATAGCACATATCAAGTCTATCACTCAACTGCAGCGGTCTTCAAACAGGGATCCCCTGCTTACTAGATAACAAAAGGTAACTACTACTCCGTATATAGCGGAAGAGCAGGGAAACGTAACGCGGCATGATCATAATAAAGTTAATTCATACTCTGATGCAACACGAAGGAATTGGCTAAAAATTAGGGTCATATAGAGGAATCAGAAAAGTACATTTTTTTTTACAAAAAATGAAGCACTGAATAAATAAGAGAAGATTTGGATAACTACACACAACACACCAGTTTTTTTAGTACAAAGACGGTATATGTCCACCTTGCAAAGGTAGCAATCAGGAAAAGGGCCTCCTGATTGTTGCAGACGGCTCATCTTGCATGTACTAAAAGCTACTGAAATTCTAATCACTGTACACGCAGGCCCGTCCAAATCTCCATGGTAGCATAATTGAAAATTAAATTCTACAAGCGTCTATATGCTCTATATGCTCGGGGGAGAAAACATCGACCTTAACAAATTACTACTACTGTATTAAAAAAAATGGAGACAATAGAAACCATAGAAGGAAGTTGAGTAAATTCACCGTGCTTCCGTGGCCGACGGATCGGCGCGCGAGGGCGGATGCGAGGCGGCGGCAGCGGCGATAGGTGTCGGCCCAGGTGTAGCGCACGGGCCGTGCACGACGGACGCCCTGCCCGGCTGCGCCAGCGCCGCGCGCTCAAGGAACCAGAGCGGCGTGAGCGCCGTGTAGTTGGCGTCGTTCCGCGGCAGATCGTCGATGTCCCGCTCCGGCGCTGCGGACCCGCTTACCGGTCCCATGGACCCCATCCTCTCTCTCGCTCTCTCGCAAAGATTGTGACGAGGCGGCCAAGCGGGGCACTAGATAGTACTACCAGTCAGTGTCTGAAAGTGTGATGAGAGAGAGAGAGAGAGAGAGACTGGAAAGAGGAGGAGATGAGGCGACGCCGCCCGGCGAGCTCACTGCCATTTATAGCTCCTAGAAGTTTAGTCTCGCGCGGCGCCGTGCGGGGGACTTGTACGCGAGGACGGACGGCCGATCAGAAACGGCCGGCCGGGATCGATCCGGCGTGGGAGGCGGCGGACTTCCAATTGGACTTGGCCTTCGCAACCACACCACGGGTCCAGCGGAATGGGCCGTGCAAGCTTTACGTGGGGATGAACACGTGTACCGGCGTACGTGTGTCGTCGTCGTGCTCTGTGGCGGCGGCCCACGGGCTGTTGAGGCTGGCCAGTGTGGCCTACATAGGTCACTACTATTTCTCGATTTCTTTTTTTTCCTCTATCGACCGATTGCTAGTACCCTGAAACTTCGTAATCAGTGGCTGAATTCTGAAAGCGAGGCATGAAATGAGCAAGCGCAATCGAAATCGAGCAGACGTGCCGAGCACTAGCAGCTGATGGTCTCCAAACGCTTTAAAGGCCCCCAATGCTAGAGCTGTAGAGCAGCTGCATTGCAAGCAAGAAGCTGCAAGATGACTGTCGTGTGTCGTCTGTCGATTTTTGTCTTCGTTTCCGTGCCAGCTGATGCATTACAGGCTACAGCTGACAATCCCTGATGAAGTGGATGCCTATGATGACCTGGCGCCGTCCCTGTGTGAGGTAAGGGATGATGCAAGCGATGACGAGTGGCGGCATCTGCGTGCTCTGCTCTCCTGTCGTGGTTCAATGCATCGGTCGGATCCGTGTACATGCAACAAAGGAGCTGCTTAACATTAAGTTGAAGCTCATTCAAAGAATAATAATGTTCATTTGATAAGGGCATCCTCACTAGCAATAGGTTCATAATGTACCTAGCTGAGGTGAAGGAAGGGAAACGGAAAAAAAAACTATTTCACACAACGTATCTCCTCATTAATGTTCTTGCCTCACACTTCCTCCTTTCCTCTATCATCACGAAAGAGAAAAGTTGTTAGTCACCCGAGTGTTTTAGGATCTCTTGACACTGGTTTTTTTTGGCTATCTTGCCCTCCGCATTCCCACGCCGCCCCAATGCATTCCGCCTCCCCACGCCGCTCCGATGTGCAACCACCCATGGCCGCCATGTGCTTTGCTCGTCGGCAATTTGTGTGAGGAATCTGAATTGTTTCTTAAATTTGTGAATAATTAGATATCCATGAAAATAATTTATAATTTTCTAAATAAAATTTTTAGCTTATATTTCTCTGATATTTTTGCACCTATCCCTAAATTACATTACAACTAAAAAATAAAAAATTAAATTAAATTAAAAACACAAAAAAGAAAATAAATTGAAGAAAAAAGTAAATAAAATAATAATAACAAAAATAAAAAGGAGAAAAAGCACAATTGGATAACCCAACAATTCAAAAAAGTTAGAATATAAAATAAATAAAAATATAATTATAAATAAATAAATAAATAAAAATATGAAGAAAATAAAAGGAAAATTAAATAAAAAATAAAAAGAGAAAATAAATACAAGAAAAAAAAACTTCCGTGGAGACTGGAGTCGTAATGCGGACGGAGTCGCTCGCTCCCTCCCTAGTCGCTACTCGCTAGTACGGTCTCACAGTCGCGCATGGGCCAAAATCGTTTATGGGCCATCCTTGCTACTCGCTAGTACGATCTCACACTCGCCCATGGGCCGAAATCGTTTGTGGGCCATGCTTTTGGGATTCTGAGAAGCGGCAGGGAGAGACAGAGGGGGTTGGCATCGGACCCGAAGAATCCCGGCCGGTTAATCCGTGTTGATGTTGAAAAAACATTGCCCAAGTCCGATCCGGATAGAAAGTGATACGGTGATGCCGCGATCCATAAGGACTCTAACCCCACACGTTATATATTGCGCACTAGTATGCTTCGTAATTTTTGTTCTGTTTATGTAATATCATAGCTGCAGTTCCTGGGGTCTCGTCTCATAGGTGTCATTAGAGTCGTCGTGGTCGCTTGTTATCTTATTTATATATATTAGATAATAAAAAAACTAGCAAACGCGAAGAGCAGCCGTGTCCTGTCATCACGATCCAGCCAGCACGTCTGCTCTCACATCGTCGCCGCCTTTCGCCATGGCGCACTACGCGCCACAGTATCACGGCGTTTCCAATTTCATGCCGCTGCCTCCGGCGAGCATCCCTGTCCGCAGCGTATGGAGAGACAATTTTGAACTCGAACTGCGTTTCCTCTGCAGCTTCCTTCGTAACGCTCGCTACGCCGCAGTGAACATCCATTACCCCGGCGTCGTACACGGCGACGGTGAGAAGCAGCACACCTCGATGACGGCTGATGAGCGATACAGCGTGATGAAATCCAACGTGGACGCTCTCAAGCCGATCCAGGTTGGCCTCGCCATCTACAACGACTTCGGCCACATCGCCGCCTGGGAGTTCAACCTCCGTGGCTTCCACCCGGCGACGGACCCGCACGCGGCCAACTCCGTCGAGTACCTCGAAACTCGTGGCCTGAGCTTCGACCGCCACCAGGCGCACGGCATCACGGCGCTGAGGCTCGCCACGGCATTCAATGGCTGCGGCCTGTTCCGCCGACCGCAGATATCCTGGATCACCTACGCCGGCGCATACCACGTCGGGTATCTCATGAAGATTCTGTCTATGGGTAACCCGCTCCCCGATACTCTGGGTGGGTTCCTCGACATGGTGAGGCAGTTCCTCGGTCAGGACGTCTACGACGTGGCCCGTATTGCCATTGACTGCGCGTTGCCGTCAGGACTGGAGCATGTGGCGAGCAGCCTCTGCTTGGTTCCGGCCGCCCTTAGCCCTCGGCTCGCCGGCGCGGGCAGCCTACTCTCGCTGCAAGCGTTTATGAGACTCAAGTATGGAATACTCTACGGCGATGTCAGCAGATTCAGAGGTCTCATCCATGGAATACAGGTTATTTGAAAGACAGCGAGATTATAGAGGTTGGACGGCTAGTCGGCTACCAGTTTGAGATAAGCAGGTGATCCACTGCGCGTCGACGCAAAGCGCGTGGCCTGGTAGGAATACAAGTATCTTTAGCTCTTTTTCTTCTTCCTATTATTATATTAGTTTTATTTAAGGGCAAAAACTAAGTACAGAGCAAGTGGAAGTCTGTATTAGCCAAAAAAAAATATAGAGGAGAGAGTTTATGGGATGATCTTTCTATTTGAAGAGGAGAATCTCATTAGCCATGAAGACGTCGTAGTACACTAGTACCAATGTAATGTGCTGGCATATGAGAGGTGAATACTCATTGCCATTTAGTATTTTTCCTATTATATATTGCTGTTATATTGTACTCCTAGTATATAGTTTTTATCCTTGTTATTATCTCCATTGAAATTAATCTAGCCAGGTTCTCTACCGACGATCCTTATGTTGATCCGTCTTATTGTACGTATATACCTTAATCTGTACCATTATTATTATTATTATCTTCGTTGCATTTAGTTATCCACACGTCAGTGTGACTCGCCATCCACTAGTGTTAACCTATAATAATTTATTTGTTTATATAAGTAATCATATATATTCTGATTTTATTCCAAACTATCCGTAATTGGCGCAACTACACCAGAGGTATGGTTCTAATATCCTATGTACCATAATCACTAAACCCGAAACTAGGGGCCAACATAAATTCAATACAGCTAAAACCTCTTCTAGTGAGAATCTCAGAGCATTCACTTGTGACTTAACATAGCTTAAATTCTGACGGACTAAAATCTAAATAAATCTATAACTAAGTTATATATGATACAATTAGTAGGAAACTTTTACTATAATTAAAACATATAATATTTTGGCCTTCATAAATTTCACCGTAATTGGATCATAGAAACTGTAGTTATGAATTATTTTAATTAATTACAAAAAAAATTATATTAAAGTATACCATATTATATATTCACTATGTAGATCTACTCATATGGAGTCCAACGAAATTAATTTTTTTATTTTATTATTTTTCTATGATTTATTATTTTTTTGAAAGATTCACCTAAAATAAATAAAAAAGAAAATAACAAAAATCGTTTGTAAAGCCGCTTATATTCGGCCAGGGAGGAAAAATGCACGATTTTAAAAGTTGAGAGAGGTGATTTGCCTCATTTAGAAGTTATAAGAGATAAACATGAAAGTTAAGGATGGAAAATTGTTTTTTTTCCCATTCAGACTCTTAGACACGTGGCTGGCCATTGGACACACCCTAAAGGCCTCAAGGCCCAATCAAGAAGGCCTATACCTCATCAAGTTAAGATGGGCTGAGCTAATTTCCCATTCCCAAACAATGGAAGTCGAGCCCGTGGAGGCTTGGTAGGCGCTATCTGGATCAATCCACAGGCGTGCCCATAACGTCGTCCTCTCTGAAGAGGAGGTACCTGATTTTTTTCCAGAAGAGCAACGGTTTATATTAAGTACCTAATAAAGAATAGAAATGACATTAAACAAATCTAATAGTCAGCTGATGTGGTTTTTATGACCCACAGCTTATTGTGTTGCCAGTTAGCCACCAAAGGTTAAGAAATACAGTAATATTTTTTGTCTAGTCTAGTCACAAAAAGCATGGTTGAAATGTAGTACGAAGCAGCAAACTATAGACACAATTAAAACAGTCACCATGATTCTATATCATGTCATAGGTTAGCATATCTGGATGATTTCACAGAACAACAAGTAATACAACTGTAAGCGGTTTTTTTAAGTTTACGATAGTTTGGATATTATAGTGCGTATTGAGATAATCAGGCAGCTGTAGAATAGCACAACGTTTTCAAGCACGGATGAACGAGTCAGTGAGTCACCTACTATATCAGCCGCAAGCTTGACTTTGCTTTGCTCACCAGGCCAACAGCCATCACTTTAACAGCATTCAGCTGCAACCAGAGCAACATCGTTGAGTAGAGAATTGATTCTACACCATTTCTCCAGTTCTACGTACACAAATACAATGTGGACTGTGGAAGTCCAAAGTGAACAAAAATCCCTTATTTCAACACCTCAGAATGCTACCTCCCCAAATACATTGTCAAACAATGAATTATTGTACACTTCAAAAACATAAGCTAATATGTTTCTCCAGTTGAACACCTACATTATCCAAAAGACGCAAAGAAAAGAAGTGTAGACTACGACCATCCATTAAATTAAAAGCGTGAAAGAAAATATAATCACAGATAACTAGAGACAATGTGGTCCGAACCAATGGGAAAGAACAGTTTGGAACTATAGGTAGCTATAAATCATGATATTTGACAACTGTTCTTTTTTCAAAATGGATCAGTGGGGGCAGGGCTTCACCTTGAGCATGGCTGGTGGCGTTGGCCCAGATGGTCGATGATTTGGCTCTCTATCTCCGCGAGGAAGGCCTAGACCTTGCTGTCGTCCTCCTTGGTATTGGGGTCATGGAAGGAGTAGGACATGAGGAAGTTGCCAGCGCGAAGCTAACCACAGGTCAGACAGATTCACAGGAAGCAGCTGCGTTCAACTATCTAGTCTCTATCTAGCCATCTAGATAGATTGACAGATTGATTCAAGGCCGGAGCACGGGGCGGGGTTACTAGTGAGTGGTGACTGACCTATTGATGGAGCGAGTCGGCGGCGGCGGGGCGGCGTATGCGGTCGAGGAAGTCGTATGAGTCGGGGCACGGGCGGGACGCCATTGATGTTGGGCTCTCGATCGCAATGCCACGTCGGCGCCAAAGCTTGCCTCATGGTGTCCACGTGCGCGTCGTCTGGCAAACGGACCTGCTCCCCAGCGCGGTGGCCCTTGACCTTCGTGTAGGGCGATGTGCCCTCAGCCACCGTCGTGGTCGTGGGCGACTCCCCAGTGCGAGAAGCGGTCGGCCCGGGGCGCACACGAGTCCGTCACAATCCGTCCACAGCCCTGTTCCGTCGCTACGGGCAACAACGGCTGGGGTTGGGGACAGGGCCGGTCCGGGGGTGGGCAGAGTGTGCCACCGCCCTAGGCCTCACTTTACATAGTTCATTAGTGCTAGTATTAGTATATATATTTATATATTATGATGTACAAGCTATATATTCATTAGTACTCGTAATAGTATATATTTATATATTATGAGTGCAAGCTATATAACTGAGTACTGGTTGATTACATAGGTCGGAAGCTACCAATCAGACCACACTGGCTGAGAATAGGGAGGACAATATCTATTGGCGATGGATTCCAGATGGAGAGTACACGACTAAAAACGCTTACAATATCCAGTTTCAAGGAGCCTATAGTAAATTGAGAATCATGCCGATTTGGAAAGCAAAGACCGAGCCAAAATGTAGGTTTTTTTACCTAGACTCTATTACATAAAAAAATTCTCATAGCCAATAACCTAATGAAACGACAGTGGCCGAATGACCCAATTTGCAAGCTATGTGGAGTAGAACCGGAGACGCCAACCCACTTATGCAAAAAGTGCATTTTCTCGAAACAAGTCTGGACCCTCATCAAGCAATGGCTTGGAATCCCCGTGCTTGATCCCCTCACAACAAATGGATCATTGCACAACTACTGGTGGAAATGTCGTCGGCAGATTGAAAAAAATCGGAGGAAAACTTTTGATGGAGTCATCATATATTTTTGGTGGAACATTTGGAAGAAACGGAATAGAAGAATTTTTCGGAATAACAGCTTACATTCACAACAAGTTGCTCACTTGTGTAAAGAGGAGATTTAACTCTACCTGTTTGCATCGAGTCTATCTTCTTTTTAGAGCCCGTGCCTAGTTAGGGCAGCTTTGGCTGGTCTTTGGAGACCGGTTTCTTTTCTCTATTTTTAGTAAAAGTCAAGTGGCGTTGAGTTTGCAGGTAGGATTTCCCCTCCTGTTTTTTCTTTTTCTTTGGTTTTGTTCTCCCCCCCCCCCCTTTTTTTGGGGTCTTTGTACATCCGTTGTTTTTTTCTCTTTCCTCGTCTAATAAAAATCCGGCAAAGCTTTTGCCGCCCTTCAAAAAAAAAATTGAATGCATCATAAATCATTAATTTATTTGTAGCTTACATACATTTTACTTTTTAACTATTAAAAGTGTGTGTTTATTTAAATTAAATGTAGTTTTGCTTCTCAAAATATTAAATTTTTTTATTAAAATAATGTCAATTGCTAAGTAAGTAATTTATTATATATTTTTCCATTTATAAACTTTGAGATATTACATAGTGTATTGAATTATGTTGTAAAGTATGGGTATAGAGTTTGATTTCTACCGTATTAAGTTCCGTTGAACGCATGGACATATTTGCTAGTATATATATATACATACATATATATATAATATATATATATATATATATACTTTAATAATAAAGAGCCAAAATTTCTCCCCTGCATTTTTTGTCCAGCTCCCCTAACTACTAGACAAATTACGGAATCCGATTCCGACAAGTATTGAGTTTCGTCGTAACATACGGACATGGAGTCTAAATTCTGCGTGTATTAAGTTCAACGCAAGGACATATTGCTAGTATATATATAAGTTGAAATAATCTTATTCGTATTCGACCTAGGCCTCGAAAATCTCAGGAACGGCCCTGGTTGGGGACAGGGCATATACCCGATACATGTGCGGGTGAAGAGCTGGAGGATAAAGGGCAGCACAACAGGGAAAGGCAAAGAGACTGATGGAATGAGCTGATTGATGATGCCCTGGTCGCATCTAGTGTCCTGCGGTCAAGGTCACTTCGCCGGTAAGCTCGTGCGTCTTGCCGTGTACCATGCCCGCACTGGCCGCTCTGCATGGAGCGGAGCGGACGAACACACTGAGAAGCTTTGTGAGTTTTTGGGTCATGATCAAACGGGTGGAGACCTGATCCAATCACAAATCTAATGGTTCGCCTCGCGAGCACGCCTGATGCAACGGTTACCGAGGTGTAGGATGACGTGGACCGATCCAGTGTCCGTGATTTCTAGTGCAAATTCATTATTAGAGTGCCTTATTATAGAAGATATAATATATGACATTCTTCCTTCCTGAGAAGTAAGTTTTTAAGACTTTAATAACCAATTATATATATACAAATAATAATAGTTATAATATATAATTATAATTAGTATCATTAGATAAATCGTTAAATATGGTTTTATAATAAACTTATTTGGAGATATAAATATTGCACATATTTTCTACAAATCTAATTAAAATTAAAAAAAAATACACGTATTCCATGACCGTTTCTATTCTCGGACGCAGGGTGTACTCCGTAGAAGATACGTGGTCTCGCCCGGTCAGACCGACTCGAGCCCAAGGCCGGATTCCACCGGACAGCCTCCAGGAAGGAGCAAGGTGGAAACTCGGAAGCAGTATTCTAATCGCGAACAAATCCAACGCGAAAAATTGACTTGGTTTCTTCGAAGTCGTTGGCTCGTTCTCCTGGCGTCGCTACTCTGTTTAATATTTTCTAGAAGATTTGGAGTGCGAAATTGGGGATTTGAATACTGACTGAATCCATCTACTAAAACTTCACCACAAAATAGACGTGTTAATTTTTTGTTCGTATAGATAGGACAATGCGAAGCGCTAAATAAGTTCTGCGTCTGTCTCTTTCTGGATACGATACTGCTCCGTCCGTGTTCGCTGCAGAGTCATGGCAGTTGCATCAGCCTTGCATTCAGGCGCAAGCAAACCTGCTCTGCACTCCGGAAGCAACTGACGTGCGAGGCTGAATTGAGGCGCAAGTGAGCCTGACATTTCCCTGCTCGTCACACACACAAAAAAAAGTCTGAATACATCACGTTCCGTTCATGATCGTACAGTCGGCCGTAAAAGTTTGAAGAACAGGCACAGTGAAAACCATGCAATGTGAGTGAAAACTCATTTGGAAGCCTTTCCACTTTGTACATATATAATAATACATATGACGAAGCACTATATCTGTTGTAATAATCCTATATTAAAGTAGAAGAACTACACGGCAATCGGCAAATTTGGGTTGCGCTATTTCAGCTGATCACATGGAGGTCACATCATGCCATAGTACATGCATTTTGACAGGGTACATGATCACAACAGGCATTCATTGGGACAGAGAAAGGAAACGAAAAAAAAAAAGACAGAAACGAAGACGATTAGATGGATCATCAGAGCTGATGAGAACACCTACTGGCCGATCGGCTCATGGATATGGATCAGAGAAGGGAAGGGAGCTTTGCTTGTCAGAAGAGCCAATGGGGCGACTTCTTGGGCAGGACGCGCTCCTCGATGGTCCGCAGGCTGGGCTTCCACCCCCTGCTAGACAGCTCCCGGCTCAGGAACTCCGGCCGGTGCTCCTCGAACCCGTCCGGCCTCGCCGCCTCCGCCTCGTCGTCGTCCTCGGGGACTCCGCCGCGGTCGCCTCTCGCTGCGCCGGCTCCTCGGCGCCAGCCGTCTCCGCGCGGCCCTTCTTGGACGACGACGACAGCTTCCGCCTGAGACCACCGGGCATGGACCGGGACCGCACCAGGGAGCGCGCCGCCGACAGCGCGCGCCACGCCTCGTCGGCCGACACCTTGCCCCGCGTGGCCGGCAGCAGGACGTACACCCCGCCGGCGCCGAGCACGTGGTCGGCCGGCAGAGGCGCGACCTTGGCCCCGCCGCCCTGCTGCTGGTGCTGGTGCTGGTGCTGGTGCTGGTGGTTGTGGTGGCTGTGGTGCTCCCGCCGGCCCAGCTCCTTGAGCACGCGCGCGTCGACGACGAAGTGGCGTGGGTGGTCCATCATGAGCTCCGCCACCGACACCGGCTCGCTGAGCGCCCGCACGCTGCCGTCCGCCATCACCACCTTCCCCCCGCCGCCGCTCGCCGCCGCCGCCGCCGCGGCACCCGAGACCAGGTTGCCCATTTCGCTCTCTCACCCAGAAGACCCAGTGGGTCGAGGAGGCCGAGGTCGATCGCGCAGCAGCACGGCTGAGCTGAGCCACACCCCACACGGACAGGGGTGCGAAGCGAATGGCGCTCCGGGGACACAGGGGCGGACGGGTCGGAGGAGGGTATTAAAAAGGTTGGCGGGAGCCAAGAATTTCTAGCGATTTCCTTTTCTTTCCACTCCACCGGTAACACCAGAGTCTCGAGGCAGAGGGGGTTTGGCGTGGAGCGGATGCTCTCGGCGGCAGGCAGATGGCGGGTTCGGTTTGAACTGAACCGCTCCGCTCCCGCGGTGAGGTCGTTGTTGCCGCGTTGACTCGTCTCCCACACGCACACGACGGTGCGCGCCGCGCAGCACCGTCACGGCCCGGCCCTGCCCTGTGGCTCCCAGTCGCTCACAGCTCTCTCCGACGTCTCCGTTTCGGGCGGCGGCGGTGGTGACGACTGTTATGAACGTATTCAACTATACTCCCTCCGTATCGTAATTAGATGACGTTTTGGACAAGCTTTGAGTCAAACATTGGGAATATAAATCATCAATAACTTTAAGTTGTTGAGATTCTAAATGCGAAAATTATTTGAATAGATTTGTCTTAAAAAATATTTTCATAAAAATATACATATATTATTATTCTATAAATATTTTTATAAAAACAAGAGGTCAAAGTTATGTTTGGAAGACCGTGCCGCTGTCCAAAACATCATCTAATTAGGATACGGAGTACGAGAAATCGGTCGCGGGCGTAGACCTTCAACTTCAAACAGCCAAACAGGGAGTCGGTCGCGGGCGTAGACCTTCAACTTCAAACAGCCAAACAGGGTTTAAATCTCCGTTGTCTCTTTCCAAAACTTTCTCGGCGGATTCATGAAGGTTGGCCACGGTCGGGCCCGGGAGAGTGTGTACGCGAGGTCGAGCGAGGCTGCAGATTTCCGAGCGTAACAGGCGGGGTGACAGTCACACAGCATAGAGCAGGGGAGAAAGACCTTGGAAAGGTGAAGGAAAATTACAGGGGAAATTAGCTGCCGGCCGGATTAGACAGTTGGATTAAAGAAAGTGCTGCTTGGTTTGGTTGGCGCCTGGTGGTGGTGAGTTCGGTTCGGTCGGGCTGGATGCAATGCAAGCGTGCGTACTTTTGTGTCTCAGTGAGCGACGAAGGTGACGTGCGACCACTTTGCCGTTGGGGCTCCACTCCCTCATCTCTGTTTAGGGCTGTTTGGAATGCGATATTTTTTTCTATTTCTGTATTTTTTTCTTATGAAAATGAACTGATTCTTGTAAATTTTTTTGTACAATTCAAATAAAATTCCTACGTTCCAAACAGACCCTTAGCTCTGGGCTATGGCTAGCTGCTCGGCGTGAGTTCCTTATAGTATGAATGAAATTGCTTTGAGGAGAATCGAAGTCTCCGTTGTGTCCGCTATTGTATTTTTAAAAAAATTAATGAGGGAGGATTAGTTGACGGCTAGCATAGCAAAGTTTGGTGCCTTTCCGCGTTTTGGTTACTAGACGTGAGGCGTGATCTTTGTGTGCGTGCTCCCATGATTTGTGTTCCAAACAATTATCAATTACTATTAAACATAGCTGGGCCGACGTTTTATAGACTTTGCCAATGTTTCTTTTTGTGGGGGGCGGGGGTTTGGTTGAGACAGCGTTAGTGATGGTTTCATCAATTCAAAATTTGTTCGTCCACTAAAAGATGAACACAATTGAGTATTTGACCTTATAACCACGCAACAGAATTTAAACCCATTGGACAAATGTGACTCGCTCGCTCACTCACTCCATTGTCACGAGGGCCGTGAGGTCAACCAAACAATGCTGCAGGATATCCAGGCCAATGCGGGATAAAAATTAGCGAACGCTGGTCCTACAGTGATGGTGGGTTCAGGTACTTTTCTGGTTTCTGGGCTACAGAGATTGTCAGATCGATCTCAACGTTTTCTGGTTTGGTTAAACGCATGCTCCATATGTTTTATGAGATATACGAAAACATTTCTCACTCCATCCATTGCCGACAACCTACCTGGAAATCAAAACCGTCCAAAAGCAGCGCCTCTGAAAACTTAGAACTTGTGGTTGTGGACCAAATTTGGCTGATACAGGTCCTAGTCCTACGACAACCGCGTGACGGTGGGTTCAAGTACTTTTGCCTGCCGTGGTATTGATGCCAAATTGCCATGCTTCTTCTACCTGCAAACATCATTGCCGCAGAGTACAGTCTTTGGGGGCGCCAAACGTGCTTTGTGTGAACCTCACTCTTGTGTTTCCAGCGCTAAGCAGTCTTTGAATACTGCTTGAAGATGCATACAAACCATGTGAGAAGAGAGATATACTTACGTTCAATCTTATTTAAAAAGGTTATACGTTAAAGAAATGTGAGAAGAGATACATGAAGTCTTTCGGCTACATTTAAAAAGAGAGAATCTTATGCTTTGCTTGCGAGAAACATCCTTGCCTATTTAATTTCTTGATTGATGCTTAATTATTTGGTAATGACTTCTTTTCAGGCGGCCGTGCCTTTGGCACATTGCACGCACGCTTCGCACTCGCACCATTCGCACCGCACGCGCCTGTGCCCCACCACCTCCCCATTCCTGTGCCGAGCTTCTCCTCGCCCTCATCCGCGCCGGCCATGGCGGATCCGCCCCCACCCACCCTCGCCGAACTCCTCCAGCGAGCCTGCGACCCACCGCTTCCCTGCCTGCTCTCCACTGCATCCTCGCGTCGTCCATGGTGGATTCGGCGGATCCACTCCGGTCATGGCGGATCTGGTGGATCCAGCCATGGCGGATCCGGCGAGGTAGGTTTTCTCCTCCTCCTACGCGTTAGGGTTCCAGCGAGGTTTCCCTTCTTTCTTCTCAAATTCCGGTAGGATTAGAAGGAAGGGAGGTTCAGAGAGGAAGGCCGGTCAAGCGGTGGGGATGCCGGCGGGCGGTTTAGGGGCCCTGGCGGCGGTGGATGGCGGCCGGGCTAGGTGAGGGCGGGGGCGCCGGCCTTTGCCAAGGCGGCGGCAATGGGGGTGGGGGAAGGGGAAGAGGGTGGTGCCGCAGGCGAGCTAGGGTTTCGACGGAGCTCCACGGCCGTCGCCGAAACCCTAGCTCGCCACGGCAGGGTGGTGGGCGACGGCGGGGGCAAGGAAGCCGGAGTTGAGGAAGATGGAGTTGAGAATGATTACTGTGCGGGTGGGCGTGCATGCGCACGGCTTAACACACGGTCGTGCGTGCGTTAGCCGCGTCCTAATTATTTTGATCTACAATATGTCTATTTGTAATATTCAGTCTCTCACCGAATGATTGCAACTGTGCTTCCCGACCTCCTTAATTTAGAATACTACCCTTTCAAATTCAGACCCATATAACTATCCGAAATTACATATATTTGCCCAATTGCCCAATTGCAGAATCCAATTGTTTATGTCGAATTACTTAAATAATCTATATCTATACCTAATAATAAAAAGGTAAAATTTCAGCCTCTTTTTTTCATTCATCCATTCTTTTTAGATCCGTCTTCCTCTAACTACTTGCTAATGAAGAGTTTTTTCGTCTGGACTTATATATATATATATATATATATATATATATAATATATATATATATATATATATATATATCGATTTTGATACATATAAGGTGTCCTACGGATAATGCAAATCGAAGCTATTTGATGTCTGACTCAGGCCTATATGTATATGACCGATCGATCGAAATACTCCAAGACTCCACCTTTGTCATATATTCCATATATCACATTCGATAGATATCATATTCATGGAATACGATTCACTTTCAAGATGCCTTGATGGTGAAATGGTAGACACGCGAGACTCAAAATCTCGTGCTAAAGAGCGTGGAGGTTCGAGTCCTCTTCAAGGCATAATACGGAGAATGCTCATCGTAGAAGTATTCTGGAAATCTGCGCCTGGCGCTCTCCTCTATCTTCTGAGGTCCTTAACCATCTCCCTGAGAAAAGTAGACAGTAAAAGCCAAAATAGACTAAATATAGCCTGAATGATCCTAAAAACCCCTCGAAGGAGATAATAAAGAACCTAAAGCAGACGATATCCTGCTGCAAGTGTGGTCTTAAGAATCCAAAAGAGGTTGCTCAGAAGAGATAGATGTATCCCAACCTCTATTGCTCTCGCGTAAAGCCTTTTTTTTACGCGATAGGAAAAAGTGACTACGAATTCCCCTTTTTGTTTGCGAATCCTTGTTTGTATCCTTTGAGCGCACGTCCATAAGTAGCGATCAAGGAAATCGATCAAACGATCCCAATACCGTGAAAGAGAAACTTCCTAGATCCAGGGAAGCTTATCATAAAGGGCTTCAACAAGGGGTTTTATTCGTTCTTTGAGCAAAAAGATAAAGATCGGATAGATTCGAACCGCAATTGCAAAGGTAATAACTACTATGCCAACCCAAATCATGATCTTCACCAACTTGGATTTGGTTTTCTATATATATATATATATATATATATATATAACACGTTCTCATATACGAGTTAGAATAGATCTTGCATCTAACATGAAACGGAGTTCAGTTAGGAGTTGTAATTGTAATCTAAATAGAGCTCTAAATCCTATATCAAACACGTAAGACTTCCAAGTAAACATGAAAATGAATTCTAATCCAAATAGAAATAAGATAATTAGAATAGAAATTAAGCAATAAAAAGGAATTCTAATCAAAATCGAAATAGGGTAATAAGAATAGAAATTAACCAATCATGGGTTGTCGGTACTAATCCACAATCCACAACACATAATTTAAATGAACAACTAAAGATGAAGCATCTGATTTGGAAAAAAAACATTTGTGGAAACATCTCTAAGGGAAAAAACACACGAAAAAAAATTGGACGTGAGACGTGAGGCCTCTCAAGCGGTGGCTGAGACGAAAAACAAATCGTAGTGGCCGTGGCCTCAAAAAATCGGACGAGCAGTAGTTGAGACGGAAACAAATTGAACGCCGGGCTTCAGTGTCCGACATAGATCGGTGAGTTGAACAGAGTACAAATTAATAATATTCTATTTAATCACTCGTTGTAACGTACGGACACTTTTGCTAATATATAATAAAGTTAAAGTATCCATGTAGAATCCAATTTGTAATCTGAAGACTTGCCGTTCAGCTTCTCCATATTTCGTTGTCCGAACAACCCATTTTAATAGTAACCAACCTTCGTGTCCAAATTGAGAAGGAACACAGCTAGTAGTACTACTATTCTATAGGATCCATCACCGTCACCTGCAAACCTAAACGGCTAAACGTACCTTCCAAGTTCCAATTCTGCTTTTTTTCTTCTTCTTCTTATTCTGAGCATTCGTCATGGCTTTGCATACCCCCAACGGGGGGCGAAGAAAGACACAGGGTGGGGCGTACGAGTTGAGCCTGGCCAAACAGCTGCCGTAGTGGCGGTCGATGGACATGATGGTCTCCGGCTGATCGGAGAAGATGTGTACCAACCAAAACCAGGTCCAGGCAGGGAGAAGCTTCGATTGGTCGCGGGAGCCATACCAAAATCCAACCCACGGCTCGCTCGTCTCTCTCCGGTCGTTCGTTGAATCGTTGTTGCTGGAGCTGGACCGGCCGCTGCCTGCCGGGGCTTCTAATCCAAACAAAACCCCGTAGACAATAGACTTGGTGAATTTTTTTTTTTAAAAAAAAAGACTTGGTGTTGCCCATTCGCTAGTCGGATTGTCGGACCAACCCCAACCCAACCCAACCCAACCCAACGCAATGCAGCCCTGCAACCCTATACGGAGTAGTATTTCTCTTTTATTATCGGTGTGAAAAGGACAGCTCGCTTCCTGCTCAAGCGATTCCGTTTTTTTTTTTAGTATCTCAAGCGATTCCGTTGTGTTGCATGCATTGGTTGGGAGAGTCAAGTGGAGATAATACTACTACAAATCGTAGTTGTAGAGCGACAAGGCTGCAGAGATTCCTGCGTTGGTTCCAACCATACGAGTACCGCGAGAACGAGTTGCCGGAGTCCGTCCGTGCGTCCGCGTTTTTCCTGTATTCGTTTGCAGAGCTTTTTTTGGTCAAAACGTCTATGTTTTCTAAGGATGAAAACGGATCGGATACGAACGGATATCGCTGATATTGTATTTGTTTTCATATTTCTGTTCGGATTCGGATTCGAATATGAATAGTATCAGAAATGTCGGATAGGATACGATTAGATATCGACATCATAAATATACTGATTTTAGTATTCGGATACGGATACGGTATCGGATGTTAATCTTCGGACTCGGATACGGACATGTCTAAACTCCTCTAAATGAATTCGGTCGGACGGACGGTCGAATAAATATTCGCCCCGTTTTCATCCTCAGTTTTCTGTTTGATAACGCCCCGGTATGCAGACCACAGCTTTGTTCCCGGAGTGGTTGTGAATGTGGCAATTGTGGTTGAGTGGTTCGATACTTTGTGTTCATCGAGTGCATGATCTGAACTACACGAGCCTCGAGCCACGAGGATTGCTATTTGAAATGTCCAAGTCCAGTTTGCAGATGGAGCTTCAGCTTCAAGCTGTGTGTTGTAGGTGCTGGTGAAATGTACGTCTATGGCTAATAAATTGCTACGTACGCAGGCGGCTACGAAGACTCGCAAAAAAAGAAGACACGCAAAATCCAGTTTTCAAAAGGGAGATGACCGTACACGGTATCCCACCGAGAAAAAAACAAGTAGGAAAGCACGCATTAACTCGTAAGCATCATGAGATCAAGACTTGACGACAATGGGAGTTTTGCATTGGTGGAACAGTGGCCGGCACTTAGGTTGCAACGTTCACCGAAGCTGCGCGGGTACTAAAAAGGGCTCGTCAGCATCGGGAAAAATTAAATCCCGATTGACAATGGCCTACTTTGATGAAGCGAGTAGTAACTAGGGGATATGGAAGGGAATGTGTCGATCCGGTCCTGATTTTGGATCCAATGGCTTCATGGTATAACGGGTAGGATAGGTTGATCTAAATATTTTGGGTCTTTTACATGCATGTCATTAAAAAAGTTGATAATCACACACAAATCATTAAAAAAGATGACATTTGCCAGTGTTCTGAACTTTTTTTATCCTTCATGTCACTACTGTCAGATTTGCCTCTAACGGTGCTAAACTGTAGTTGTGAAAAAACAAAAATGCCCTTATGTTTAAATATGTTATTAATTATTTTTGAGATCTTAACGGCTTTTAAATGAAAAAAAACTAAAAACTATAAAGTTGTAGATCTCGTGAAGATCTATAATTTTTATATAAAATTATCTTCATTCAATTCTATACAAAAAATGATTATGAAAGGCAATATAAAGCAACCTTCTAAATTGCCCACCTATGCCATATATGAACAATAATATAAAGTGAGCAACTAAATCTAAATTAGCGTCTATGTCATTATGAAAGATAACCTGAAGTAAGCCACAAATTTGACCCCCCAAATACCACCTCTACCATTATTAAGAACAAGCCAAAATGTGCCCTTAAGTTCAGTTCAATGTTACAAACATCTATTGTTATGAAGAAAAAAAGTAAATATCCCTTTAAGTTCATGTTCGGTTATTTCGGAATAAATATATGGAACCAATTCGACCAAGAATGTATATGTAAGTTGTATAACAACCCATTCTGAAAAAGCGAATCAAGCCTAAGTTTACTTTGCAGTTGCCAATAAGCAGGCAGCACACTAAATTTTGGATGCATAGCGGCAATCAGTTAGGTTTGGAATGCACTAGTTCTTGCTCTGAACCAGTTATGCTGCGCTTAGGCTGTACAATACTACAATCCTAGAGCCCGATCTCCACCCGGCATAGTGGCAAACGGTGACGGGTTACATATCATAAGGAAATTCTGACTGAACAATCAAATATCGGCTGCTCCGTTGATGTGCGAGTACAGTACATTTGTTGAGTATCACTGTATATTACAAATGGTGGTACCGTGGTATCACTGTATGAGTATATATACAGGCTGCTCCGTTGATGTGCGAGTACAGTACAGGTTGCCCTCACATCTTCCTATCTTGCAAAATACTGTACATTTGAAGCAAAACTAAATTACAAAAGACAGGGAAGATAATAACATGGGGAAAAGTGAAATTGCAGAGCAGCAGCTTCGGCATCATCATGGACACATGGTTGTGAACTTGTGATTTAACGAAACATTTGTTTCGTGGTTCGTTGTTCGTGCTATATATGGCTTCACGATGAGAACGGGGCAGCTCGCATTCCTGAGACAGTAATCACTGACACTTCCGAGGAGAGCCCTGCAAAACGTAAAAAGCCGAAGGCTATCACCGCATACACAAACATTTCCTACTTCCAAACTAATCACAGCTTTCTAAAAAAATTTGTAAAAAGAAAAAAAAACGACGGGAATTAGCTACAGTGTCGGTGCGCGCTGTACCTCTTGAAGAAGCCGTAGCCATGGCTCCCCATGGCCAGAACGTCGGCACCAAGCTTGTCCGCCATATGGCAGAAGGCAGATGACAGACCTGGCATCCCCGACTGAAACCTTCGCCTCGACCTTCATCTCGTGCTCACTCTCATCCACGTCCTGCAGGCAAAACCGCCACTCGGGGTGTGTAATCGATCTGCTGCTCGGCCGCTACCGCTGAACAGATGAAACGTCCGTGTGATCCGCGTCGTAGCCTGAGCGCACCTTGCTGTAGAGCGTGCAGAGCTTCTGCGCCTTCTCCACCACCGCGTCCGCCACCTCCCGGCTGTACCTGTCGATCGCGGCGGTCACCTCCTCCGCGAACAGGTAGCCTACCGCGGCTTGTGGCACAGGATTATTGTTAGTTTCTCGACGACTACGGGGGACTAATCAAAGCCGACAAGCCGGCGCACACGGATCTCGATCACGTGCGGGGAGAAGCACGTACCGGATCGGAGGCGTCGAGCACGGAGTAGGCGGGCGCACGTAGAGCAGGATGACGGTGTCCCCGCGCGAGGCCGCGGCGAAGGTGCCGAGGCACCACCGCAGCGCCTTCACGCTCTCGCCGCCCTCGTCCACCGCCACCAGGAACCGCCGCCGGCGCCGCCGCAGTCTCGACTCCCATGCTTGTCTCACTACACACGTGTCACGCAACCAAATCGATTTCGGGCGAGCAGTATGACTCGTGGATGGGGACGGCCAAGAGATTCCATCCGATCCAGACTGGGTTTTATGTTCGGAACGCCGCGCTGCCGGCTCCCGGTTTGCCACGGTGGCTCGGTTCCGCGGTATCTTCCATCGGGTGTTGATGCGAATCATGGCGCACCCATAGACGGTGGGGATATCCATAGCACCGCCAGATGCAAGTAGCATTGTGGCCTGGCGCTTGCAGCGGGATTAGATTTGCGGGGAATAGGCCGTGGTTTTCCTGGCCGCGCCTAGATCAGCATCCTTCGCCGCAGGATAACACCGGATTCCGTGTGCGAGTGTGAGACGGTCAGACCGTGAGAGACTCTCACTGAGAGTGGCTCTGTGTCTCTCTGTCTGTGTCACTGTGTGGCTCTATGTTTGTCTAAAATCCGTGCGTGGCGGGCGCTGGTCGGGCTAGTCGCAGTGTCTTCGAATATTCGTTTCGTTGTGCCGAACCAATGGGCCGCAGGAGCGGACGGTTTACGCATGGGCCGCATTGTGAGGACTAACGGACAAGCCCAGCCAAGCTTGCTTAATGAGGCTCTAAGCCCGTTCAAGCTCAACAACACAGATGGCGTCATTTGAGACTTAGGGTCTATTTGGGACTGCTCCATAAACTCTACTCTGCAAACTCTATTGTGGAGCAGCTCTACAAAAAACTAGAGTTTGTAAAATACCTCTTTAGGTGCTCTCACAACTCCACCTTTTTTTCTGGAGCTGCGTGCATGGAGCTGAAACCGTTTGGCTAAAAAACACGGAGCGGAGCTGAAAAACGTGGAGCGAAGCAGTCCCAAACATGCCCTTAGGTGTGTCTACAAATGCTCCACAAACTCAATTTCGTAAACTTCGCTGTTGACAGCTCTGGGAAAAAGAGAGTTTGTGGAGCATCTTTTTTCACAACTCCACTTCTCCACAAATGCTACGTGTCATATTTCTTTGAACTATAAATATTAGTCTAGTTATCTGTCGACCGATTTTATATGATCAAATATGTTGGGTTTTATTTTTAATAATGTGACCCAGTAGTTACAAACTAGTTAAAGCAAAAATTATATATCACAAATCCTAAAGCATAATCAAGTGTGAAAACCGAACAGATTTAGTACCTATCAACAGATAAATAACAAAGGTCATATAAAATTACAAGAACACGGACTCTCTAATCTCAATTCGAGAGGCCGCAACGGAAAAAAATTGTATGCAATTGTGCTGCAGCCCAGCTCCCTTGCAGCACCGCCCGTACGCTTGCCACGCGTCTACCCCCAGCCGACGGAACAGCGAGCCGTTTCCTTCTGGAAGCCCGCAACCAGTATCGGCTTAGAAAAGGATAGCTAGCAAGCTAGCCGGAGCCTGGGGTATCGGCTTAAAAACAGATCGAGCCTCTGGTGTCCCAGCAACCAGCGCCTCCTCCGCCTCCGCCGCCGCCGCCGCGCAAGACAAGCTGCATCCCCCTTCCTCAACTCCAACCCTGCTAGGTTGTTTACCTGCGCCAGAGCCTCCGTATAGTTCTGTAGTTCTGCTATGTGATGCCTCGACATGGGTCAGGGAACTTGAGACGAATATACAGATGCTCCTCGCCTCCATCAGCAGAGCTAATGAATTTACAGGATGCGTCACACCTCCATCAGCTAAGCTAATGAATTTTTTGATGCTCATCAGTGCTTGTGCTTAGTATTGAATTTGCAAGATACTCCACCACCTGCTGAATTTCATGGATGCTCTGTTGCCTGTGCAAGTAGAATTCAGTTTTAAAGCAAATGGTCAACACTACATTGCAGTGGGAGTTCTGGAATGAAGTAGCCTTCACTTCGGTGTTTCCTAGGATAAGATGTAGTAATTCTTAAGGTTGTAAGCTGCCTGATTTGAGCTGGTGTTCAGGAGCAAAGTGAGGTGTTCAGGAGCAGAGTGAATATTTGTTTTGTTGAACCATGTAAAACGTCTCATGTACTCAAATTTACTGTGAAATATATGAGAAGGCAAGATTTTTCCTGGATCCAACTTATGGATGTTTAGATAGTATGTGATCACCAAAATGTTGAAACAGGAAATTACAATCTTATGGATCAATAAAAATTCTAAAAACATGACTGCTACACAAATGGTTAATGATTTGGTGCTTCATCAAAATGTAATTTTCGAGCAGTCGAGACATCTTGATGAAGTCCAATTAGAAGATGAGTATATCCTCCTTGCATAGAACTAGTAGATGGAGCAACCATTGTTGGAAAGCCACCAGTCATATTGCTTTGGAAGTATGGATTATTAGCACCAATACTTGAACCAAAATAGGCCTGTCCATACGTATATGGAATTGTTCAGAAGAAATGCAAGTGCTTGAACTAGTGAAATAATAAAGAGCCCAGGTCATTTGTCTTACAGTGGACTGGTTTGGATTTTGTTCATCTTCTCTCTCGTTTGTTGCATCATCCTTTGGCTCTTTTCCTACACATTACACGTATAAATAAAAGCCATAAAAACGAGATGAGAAAACAATAATTTTGAATGTTAGCACTACCTTTCTTTTTCTTTGCAGTGTTTGTCTTCTTCCCTTTCTTCCCTTTCTTATTTTCTAATACATCTGTTCGTTTATTTTTTTTACCTTTTATCACCTCAGGCACTCTTATTGACACTTTACCTTTCAGTATGTCTCCAACGTCATCATTAGCACTTTTAGAAACCCCAAGAACAGTTTTTGATCTCTGCCTGATTGCTTCATCTCCTTCTCTGTCCAACTTGTCTATAGCTTTATCAAAATCATCAAGCAGTTCTTTTGAAATAGAAAGTTTCAATGCAACAGATGTGGCCTTTCTAGAGACACGGGCAGCTTGCATTTTTAATGTTTCATTCTCACTTATTTGTTTCTTCTCACAATAAAAACCATTTTTTGCATATTTTGTCCACCTGCTTGTTATATATTGATGTGGCAAGTTAAAAACTTTGTTGATATTTAAGACTCGGAGAGCATGCTTGCACAGTAAACCTGACAAACACGATAAATAATTATTAGTACAATAAATTACGAACTCATGCCAATTAAAATAAGTGGACCATGTACATACCAATGCATTCATACTTTTTGCAAGAACATGTTATGGTCATATCCTCGGAGTTGAAGATGACTGTTGCTTCATCTTGAAATTTCATAGGGATCACCTTGTAAGTCATAGTTGTCCCCTCAGATTGTAGCAGTTTGCATGACACAAAAAATTGCTGCTTGAATTCATTCTCAAACTCTGAATAAATATTTCTTGTAAATGACTTAGCAGCAGTTTTTAACATTGGTAAATCTGGGATATAAGTAACTGGAGTAGAGTTTCGTTACTTATGGTCTTCATCCAACTCATTGTCACGGAGACTCTTGGCACAATTCTCACATTCTTCAAGGAGTTCAGAAAGACAGAGTTTTCTACAGAACCTTTTCTTGAAAATATTGTTCATACCCTCACTCCTTTGAGTTGTAGTCATATCAGCAGTAAAAGAGTCACGAAAGACAGCAGCCCAGTGCACCCTCAAATCATATAGGTTCTTTAGCCATGAGTTCTCCTCAAGTTTATAAGTTCCCAACAAATTATTCCATTTTTTATTGAAATAAATCACAGAACTTTCTTCATACACACATTTTTTAAACTCAACAAGAAACTTAGGATGGTCTTTAATTACATGGCTAAGATGTTTAGCAGCATTTTAAAAAATGTGCCACAAACAAAGACGATGTCTTGTGTTCGGGAATACAATCCTAATTGCTGCTGACATGGCCACACATTGATCTGTGAAAATTATACACGGATGTTTGCTGGACATTGCTTTCAGAAATGTGTTAAAGAGCCAAACAAATGATTCAATAGTTTCATCATACATCAGTGCAGCCCCAAAAATAATTGTCTGCTTATGATTGTTGGTTCCGAGAATTGGAGCAAAAGGCATTTCGAACTTGTTAGTTTGAAATGTGGTGTCAAAAGAAATAGCATCACCAAAGCATGCATAATCCAATATAGACTGACCATCTGCCCAAAAGAAATTTGCTATTCGACCATCTTCCTCATCTATTTGTATAGCATAAAAAAAGTAGGATCCTCTAATTGCTTATTCTTCAAGTATTCCAACAAAGTTTGTGAATCATTAGCTGGCAAGTACTTCTTGTGCTCACGACCAATCAGATTATTGCAATCAACAGATGAGAAGGGTATATTCTCTGCTCCTCCGTACCACTGCTTGAAAAATTCATATACTTCAGCTGGCTTTATTCCAGCTTTTCTTATTTGACTAATTATATGTTTATCGGCTTCTTCGATGTGTCGATGAGACCTCAACTTGTGTACCTTATTTGGACTAGCAAGATGGTGATTATGATCAATTATAACCTTTTGCACTATCCAAACCCCCTCTCGACTAACACTGAATTGAACACGAGCATCACAACACGTCCTTGTACTAGCATTTTCTTTCATAGTGTCATGTGATGGATGATTACCTCGTTTTCCTTCGTTACTGCAGACTATGTGTTTCTGATAAACAGTGCCATCTACTCTCCGTCTTGTGTAGCTCTTTCTAATACTGAGCCCAGTATTCCTAGCATAGGAGTTGTACATGTTGTATGCATCGTTCTCAGATTCAAACGCCATTCCTACTTCAGGGACTTTAATTGTTTGATCATGTGCTTTATCCACCTAGATTACAAAAGGGGCATAAAATAAAATGACATACATGTAGTATGAAAAATAGACAAAGATTCTATCTGTTAGTTACCTGGTCTGTTGACTCAGATGGCGTAACCTCAGGTGCCATGTCTGTTAATGGCACCATATGGATCATGTTCTCTACGTATGCATCTAATTGCATGGAGTTGGAGTTCTCCATGGATGCTGCCAAAAGCAGATGCAATGGAAAACTAGAAGAAACAGTATCTACAAGGAGATCACTACTCCATCAGTTTTGGACGTGACTCGACGACAGTTTCAGGGGAAGTTCCAGCGGCAAAACAAACCTGGCTGTGGCCGTCGGTGAAGGTCTCCTTCGCGGGAATCGCACGCAGATTGAGGAGGAACCGGCGGCGCCTTGATCCGACCCCACGAGCCCACGAGGCTCTAATTGGTTCGAACCCACGCGGCTCTAATTTGGTGCAGGCTCGGGCGCTCGGCTTCAATCCGGCTCCTGCTGTTTCAGGTTCCCAGGCATATCCGTATATGCATCAAGATTTGCTTCCAAGGATACGTGGATGGCGTACGGGCGGTGCTGCAAGGGGGCTGGGTTGCAGCACGATTGCATACAATTTTTTTCCGGCCGCAACAGGTAACAGCAATGAACGTAATTAACCACCATCGTGCTGCTCAATCAAGCTCCACGTTCACAAACGCGCTCACCACACAGCAGGCACTTGCACTACGCAGCGTCGTCACGCGACGCCATGATCAACAACGACAGTAGTGCTCTGCACGTACTGAGCGCAAAACCATATGCACGCGTAACACAGACCCGCCACAAACTAACTCCACGACACGAACAAAACCACTAGCGACGCACGGCGACTACTCCGCCCGAGCTTCGTTCTGTTCCTAACGACGCCGTACACACCCACACCCGCCCTGCCATGCCAGCAGCCATGTCGACGACTCCTCGCGCTCGCGGCCGGTCGTCGTCCCACCGCCGCTCCCAATGCAGGTGCTTAGGCGGCAACAAAGGGGAACGCACCACGCCGTGCGGCTCCATCAACCCGCTGAGGTCCCTCTTCCGGTGCCCCGGCCGAGACCGTAGCCGTAGCCGTAGCCGTAGCCGCAGTCGCAGCAAGCATCGGCAACGGACGCCGTCGAAGGTCCGTGATGCGCTGACGATGGCCGCCGGGGCGCAGCAGCGAACCCAGGAGGAGGAGCCCTCTTTCTTCGTGTACACCATGCCGAACCATAGCGGCTTCGGCGCCACCGACGAGCACGCGACGAAGAAGAAGAAGCACCGGAAACCGCGCATGCCGTCCTTCGGCTCGTGCTTCCGCAGGAAGAAGAAGGAGCGGAGGCAGGCCAAAGCCGTGGCCACGGTGAACGCCCGGCGCCCGGCGCTCACGCCTGCTGCGTCGCTGCTGACGCATCCGCCGGGCTCCCCTGCGTCGGAGAAGGTGCAGGTGGAGACCGTGACCCCGGCTGTGACGCAGCCACCTTCTCCTGCGCCTACGGAGAACGGCAGCACCGTCACCGTCAACTCGCCAGCGCCGACAGGACGACAACGACCGGCCACGACGATTCCGACCCAGCGCTCGACGGACTCGACGCGGTCACCTTTCGCGCGGCAGATACAGCAGCAGCCGAAGCAGGTGGAGGGGCTGGAGATCGTCGAGGTGGCGACGGGCGAGCGGCTGTCGACGCACGAGTTGGGCCTCATCGAGATGGTTGGCAGCTCGATTGACAACTCCGCGGAGTCCTCAGTGAAGTCATCGCTGGACTACGTCAACGACAACGAGCCACCACTGCCGCCAGCGAAACGGCCGGTGGTGGAGAGGGAAGCTTCGGCGGTGCCGGCGAAGATTAAGGAGATTCCGCCGAGGCTGTGGCTCGACGGCAAATCGGCCCAGTCCGGAGCATGGGAACGGTTCTCCGAGCCTCTTGTGACTGCGGCGGCGGCCCAGAAACCGTGGGCGCACGACGTCGCGTGCAGCCGCCTGCACGCCGTCATGCTCGCCGAAACGGTAAGATGTTCGAGCTCATAAGGTTGGCTGACGTAGAATTGATCTTTCGGAATACTAACCTCGTCTCTCGTAAACTGTACCTTTGCGATGTGTGTTCAAATATAATTAAATTGCTTGCCTTTCATATTAACTTATTGTTTTTTGGTTAAACTGATTAGAGCATTGGTTAAATTGATTAGAGCATTCAATTTAATATATATTATTACACATTTGCTAGTCTTCAGTCGTATAAAATCTCAGGCGATTCGTTCTGACACTGGCATGTTTGATATTGTAGCTCGGCTGGAGGTTAGAGTTAGTTTCTAACTCAAAACTAGCTGTAGCTGAAGACATGTTTGGATGCAAGGGTTAGAATGATAATAAAATCACTACGTCAAAATCGAGCTTCCGCAGCGTTGCCTAAAAGCTCTCCGTAGCACATACTTGTTTTGTCTGTTGCAGAAAATCCCATACTTTCCCACCGCGGGTATTTTTTATTTACCGTGACGGACATTTTTATAAGGTGTCCGCTGCAGTAAATAGGGTATTTACCGCAACAGACGTCTTAATGTGGTAAATCAATTTACTGCAGCGGACATCCTATAAGACCCGCCACGGTTAAGGTCGAAGCCCATTAGGCCCAGGGCGAGACCCAATAGCCGCAACACATATAAAAACAACACTTAGGGTTTCCTCTCATAATCCCTCTCTCTCTCTCTTTCTCCCCTCAGCATCCCTCTCTCTCGCGGTCGCGGCGCGGGCTCGCGGCGGGGTGAGCGCGGCTCGCGGTTGCGGGGTCGCGGCGGCGCTGCAGCGACCGGATCCGACGGCGATGGGCTCAGTGGGCCTGTCGATGGGCTCGACGGGCTTCTAGGGTTTTTCTTTTTTTAATTTTTTTAATGATTAACCGCAACGGGCAAAGTTGTCCGCCACAACAAAAACACACGATTTACCGTGACCTTACTATGGTGAAGGATGGCTTTGTCCGCTGCTGGAGAGGAAAAAGGCCCGCTACGAAAAATAGTTTATGTAGTGGTGAGTTACTTTTCTTGGTGGAGATTTCAGTGGACCCTTCAGAACTAGCCTAAAAAAATTCGGTAGACCCCACGAGAATTAGCTCAAATAATCATCTCTTGGTGGGGATAGCTTTTTTGGGTGGGCTAGTTACAACTAGATCAATCTAGCCCCTCCTGTTTGATACTTTTTGGCTAGTTAGGCTCAAACTAGCTCAAGCCCCTAGATCCAAACAGGCTCGTCCTCCGTGTTGACGTCCTCCACCAACACGTGCTCCTCCTCCGGGTCCTCCTCAGACTCAGTCACCATCTCATCATCTGAGATGTCCACCACTGGCTGAGAAGCCTGGGAAGTGAACTGAGCCAAGTAGCTGCTGGTGCTCAGACGGCGGGACCTCGTGACAGGTGGCATCTACAGAATTTTGTTTAAACTTAATTAGAACAACATTTTAAATAATAGAATAAAGACATAGAAGCATATAAATTTTGTAAATAACAAAAGCAAGATAGAAAACAATAAAATATAGAAGCAAAGGATCCTAAAATGACCATTGCTACCTAGGCTTGCGTCCTACAGTCAACTCAAGCTTTGATACCAATTTGTCACACCCGAATTTCAAGGACGAAATAGGATGCATAACATTATGTGTGCCCAGGAATAGTCCACACATAAGTTCACAAATTACAAGTACCATCACAGAGTTTAATACATATCGAACATATATCCATTACAAGAATACATAAAACAAAAGAAGATACACTAGCTCTTGAGGCTCCATCTCACAGGGAAAGGTCAACTAGTTGACCAAGCCTAAAAGTCTTTGGGAAACTCCTCATAGCCTCCTGCTTTTGTTACCCATCCGGGATTTTCATCCAAAATTGAAAAGAAAACAAGCGTGAGTACACTCGTACTCAGCAGTATAACATGGGGTTATGAAGCTCAAAAGGCTGACACTGGCTTACTGCATTTAACACTTTTAGTTGGTCAAAGTTTTATTAACAAGTATCATCGGGTTATTCTTAAGCCCCAGATGATCCCACTTATACCACTGCCAAAAGTCTTAAAGAATCATAACCATCATCTTAAAAGTGGTATCAACAGGAACATAAAGGTTGGTCAAGTTAATTAATTAATCCATCGGTTTTCCGGGCCGCTCGTGACCGTGAGCACGGCTGATATATCAGTTTTAACACTCTGCAGAGGTTGTGCATCTTTACCCGTGAGTCGTGATGTCCCAAATGCCCGGGTTAATTACTCCCATAACACTGCCAAGGTGAGTGGGCGGGGTTCACTATGAAACCTTTCATAGTATCTCGTCTAACAAGATTAGGGCCGCTAGGATTGGCAAGGGGCGATAGAGCTCCCCTTCCGAGTAGCATAAAGACCCGCAGCCTACGCTCAAACTCGGACAGAGGCCGCACTATAACCAGCTCGGCAAGAGCCTAATGCGCCCTTTCGGGTAACCGCTAACGAGCTAGAAAAGAGCCTACTACTTAGTTAAAGCCAGAGCCATGTAGCTCCCACGGTAGCACTGTCAGTCCCAACTTTTGCCAACAGTGAGTTATTAAAAGAGTTATGTTCCAATTGCCATAACAGGATCACCAATTCATTCAAAGCTTTATAACATTTGGCAGGGATCAAGTATTCATTTATATATATAGCACTAGCCATCTACCCATATGCATATCCCATAGGAAACAAGGTAAAGGATTTCAATTATAGGGAATTAAACTACGGATATCAAATTAAACACATGCACATGAAATGATAATTATGGTGAATAGGAGAACAAGGTAGGTCCCATGCTATACTTGTCTTGGTTCTCAAAGTCCTGCTGGTCAAAACTCTCCTGATCAAAGAACTCTTGATCACCACCAAACTCCTCACTGCCTGAACTCGATCACGGCATTGCAACAACACGATTCCAATTGCATACATACAAAGCAAACAAGACTAATATTAGAACAGTACACCAACAACAATAAATAGAGTTAAAAGGTTTATAAAAAGACACTACGCATTACTACGATCATTTCAACACGAATTTCACGAAAATCGGATTTAAAACGCAAAAGATATGAATTTAACTGGTTCTCTAGGAGCATTTTTAGTATTTGAATTATCCTTGAAATTAAATAATTCAAACATGAACAACAGATGGTTTAACATGTAGAGAATTTCATTACGAACCTAACGCAACTCGAATCGTCCAAATCGGAGTTAAAATAAAGATTTTATAAACAATTTAAGGCAGTGGCAAAATTGTAAATAGCAATTTTCTATTTTTGGAATAAACCGAGAAGGTTTACGTTTTCTGAGTAGAGAAAACGTAATTTCAGAAGTGCGCCAGGGCAGAGGCGCGCGGCTGACGGGTCTGCCACGTGGCGGCTCGGGATAGGGCGGTCCACGGGCACAGTGCATGCACCCGAGCGCGGCCGTGGTCCACCGGTCCACCGTGGACCGAGGTGCATACCCCTTCGGGGGATTTAATCCCGACCGCTTAGACACGATCCAACGGCGCAGAACAAAGGGGATTTTTCCCCGCCACTGCACGACACTTGACGGCGGCGCCATGACCCGCAGTGGACCAAGCTCGCCGGCGCGTCGTCGAGGTGACGTTCCCGTCCCTCTCAGATCCACCCGGAAACACCAGAGTGTTCCTCGTGCCCGCGCGGGTTCAAAGGGGTGCTCGGGCGAGACCGGGGACGGCCGGAGCATGGCGCGCACGGCGGCGCCATGGCCGGGGTCATTCTGTGTGTGCGGGTGTGGTTAGCCACGGGCTAGAAGCCGAATTGGGAGCACTGGGCGACACGCTGTGCTCGTGCGAGTGCAACAGAGGGCCCAAAAGGAGCGGCGCTTTGCCGGAACAGGGAGGTCCGCGGCGGCGCCATGGTCAACATGGATCGGTGTACGCGGCCGAGACGTTACGGCGCGCTAGAAACCAAATTGAGGACATAAAGACGTGCGGTGTGTCTGCGCGGTGCTAGTGAGGTATTCGGACGAAGTGGTGTGCGGCCGAGGTGCTTCGCCCGCGGCGGCGCCATTGACGGCGGCACGGGACGCACGCAGCCAGTGCCAAAGGACCCATAAATCGCCGAACTAAAGACTCAGAGAGGGAGAGGGGATGAAGGCGAAGCTCACCAAGTTGGATTGGAGAGCGGAGGTGGCTCGGTGCGGCTTGTCGTCGTGGAACGACGGTTGGCGTCGCGGCGGCGTCCGAGAGCTCCGCGTTCGCGGCGCGTGTTCTGTGCCCACCGAAGAGATACAGAGAGAGAGGTTAGGCCGGGTAGGTTGGCGGTGAGAATCTGGGCGAAGAACGGCGCTCACCGAGGCGGTTTAGACTCCGGTGTGGCCTCTTCAGCGACGACGGCGGCGTTCGGCAGACGGTGGTGCTCGGCGACGACGCGGTTCGATGGAAAGGGGGAAACAGAGGGGCGGTGCTCCGTTTTATAGCTCAGAGCAGAGCGTGCGGGGCGTTGCGGCTACGTGGGCGAGATGCGAGGGTGGAAACGGAGCAGAACGTGCGGCGGTTCCCGATCGCGGCGCGTTCGTGCGCGCATGCTCGCGAACAAAGCGGAGGGCGTTGGGGAAGACGGCGCTGGCCTGTGGGGCCTAGCAGCAGCGAGAGAGGGAGAGTGAGGAACGGCGCGGGCGGTTCCCGTTCTCCCCGCGTCTGCGCACGTACACGGACGAGCAGACCGGAGTGCGCGTCGCGGCGGTTGCGGAGCTTCGCATCGCGTGAGGCAGAGGGGAGGGAGAGAAGAAGGAGCTGCCAGGTGGGCCACGGTAGTCAGCGAGAGAGAGAGGGAGGAAGGAGAGGGAGATCGGCGCCGACCTGTGGACCCCGGCTGTCAGCGAGTCGGAGGAAGAGAGGGTGAAGGAGTGGTCGGTTGGGCCGGCCTGCTGGTTGGGCTTCGGCCTGAATGAACTGGGCCTCGCAGGGAGAAGAAAGGGAAGTGGGCTGGGTTCAGGAGGGAGAAAAGTTTTTCCTTTTTCTTTTTATTTCTTTTTCCAAATTCATTTCAAACACAATTTTGAATCCATTTGAAAATTGAGTTTTGCCAAATCAATCAATCAAAGAAAATTATGCAACTGCATGAATGCACATTCATGTTGCTAAACTAAAATAAATTTTATTTCTAAGAATTTTATTATTCCACTAAATGAAATGCTCACATAATTTCATAATTAAATCATTTTCATCTAATTTAAAAATTCAAACCAAAATTTTGGGTGTTACAGGCCATTGCATACTGCTTTTTTACTACTAAGCTAAGCATTGAGATGAGCATAACCATGGCAAGCAATGTTGCCTGATGGCTACTAAGCTGACGTAAGCAATGAGATGAGCATAATCATAGCTAGCAATGTTGCCTGATGGCTTGAAAAAAAAAACAGGCCCTATATAATAGCAATCCCGATACTATTAAAGGCACAAGTCTTCGTTCTGATCTTAACTAGCGAATACTTAAATAAAAAATAAGGGAATGTTTGATCCAAAAGCTAATGATTAGCCTATGTGTTAGGATACCAATTAGAAAGCCTAGACGCGAGCTAATTTTGGGGCTAATAAGAACTAATGAGGGTTAATTGATGATTAAAGTCCATTGCCCTTTATTAATCTATAATTAGCTCATGTTTAGTCTATTTTTATAAGGTGAGCTAATTTTTTATCATTAGGATCTAAACATGACCTTATAGATGGATAGATTTTTTTACTAAATTTGTCAAATTTTTATAAGTTTGATTGTGATGTAGGAGTTATGCTACAACTATCTACCAGGTCGCATTTATAAAATACGTATAACCTCTGTGACAAATAACTAAACACTCCCATAAAATACGTATTGCTTGCTCTAGACTGAATTGGTCGATAAATGCAACTTAATAATATTATAATCTATTTCAAGGTATTTCTATTTATTTATACACTTGTTACTCTGAGATCTCTGTCTATATATGATACTCTTTCAACCACTCATAAATTACTAGCCTCTCGGACACTGTTTATCGATACGACATTTTTTATTATTTTATTATTTATTATTTTCTTTTTTATGTCTTGTTTATGTTTATTTCTAAAAATTTATTTTTTTAATTTTATTTATTTATTAGTTCCAATTTTATTTATTTATTTATTAAATTTTATTTTATTTTATCTTAATTATTTTCTTTATCTTTTGTTTTATACCTACATACTAAATAGAGTATATGTAGTGTGGTGGTCTATATAAATCAAAGCGATAAAGAGGCTATAGTATTTCTATTTTTTATCTTTTGTTTTATACGTGCAACGTCTCTACGTAGCAGAGTATATGTAGTGTGGTAGTCTATATCCATCATAACAATAAAGAGTCTATAGTATCTCTATCAGGTCAATATAACTTTATATTGAGCTGTTACGAGTATTTTTCTAGCTTTTTTAGTTTTAATTTTTTTAATTTTTAATTTTTATTTTAAGTTTCAAATTTATTTTAGCCTTTTTATTTTCTCTTTTTCCTCATTTATTTTATTTATCTTTTATTTTATACATACGATGATCACACGCTATAAAATGCGTGTAGTGTGGTGATCTATATTAATCATGACAATAAAGAGTTTGTAGTATTTTTATGAGACTAGTGCATCTTTATATTAGGCTGTTACTGGGCCGTAACATCAATTTTGAGTCTTTATCTATACTATAGTAGATATACTGGTTCAATATAAAAAAACCCGACTCTATCACTCGCAATAAATGCTTAGCAAGAACCAACGCAACAGAGCGTGCCCCTGTGCTAGTATTATACACTTGCATTTGATCTCTATTAGTATGTTGTATGATTTGTTATTTATACAAATCATCAGCAAATTTCTAAGTCAACTTATTTTGATTTAAATTAAGTTTTTAAAAATATATTAATATCTACAAGTTTCAAATAAATGTGCTTTCAAAATATAATTCATAAAAAAATGTTACAAGTTTTTTATACAACTTTCTTATAATCTTGGTCATAGTTTAAAAATTAAACTTATAATAAAACTAAAATTAAGTGGTAATTTACAACGGATGGAGCATCATCAAACTAAGCAGATATCAAAACACGAATTTGAATTCAAATTGTTTCAAACTGTTTGTTTTTGTATCTGTATTTGAAAAGATCTCTAAATCCATATCCATATTTATTCAAACTCAAATGTGTTCCGAATCGAACCATATTAGGCCGCTTTAATCAACCTTCATCGTCTAGTATATATTGCAATACATAATAAACTTTATTGGTCGTCCATATTTCATTTGTCTCTAGATATTTGTTACTTTTATTTTCCAAAAATCAATTTTAACTAAATATATATTTAAAAAATATTAATATTAATGGTACATAATTGATATTATTGAAAACTTTAAATCTAGTTCTAATAAATTTATTTAAAATATAAATATTACATGCATTTTTTATGAATTAAGTTAAACTTACAACAGTCACATCAGCGAAACACTTGGATCTCTACTTTTAAACTTTAGAGCACTTTAGCTCACTTTTTATGTCTAAAACTCTAATGTGAGTTGGACTAAATTTTAGAGTTAACTTTAGACCATATGTGCGAACTCAGAGAGAGCTTGTTTGGATCTCTACCTCTATACTTTAGAGTACTTTAGTTTACTTTTTTTATGTTTAAAACTCTACTGTGAGGTGAACTAAATTTTAAAATTAACTTTAGATCATCTGTTTGAAGTTTTAGCTCTTAAAGTTTAATAAAAGCTTTAAATTTAGAGAAAAGAATCCAAACAGCAAGTCCGTTGGTTAGCCTCCAACTCGGCCATCCCGCACGACTCTGCCTCCATAGGCCCCGCTGCTCGACCTCGCTCTAGCCCTCGTCCGCTCGTATCAAGCTTGCTCGCACCGTGTTGATATTGGGCCGAAGCCCAACGAGCAGAGTGGAGGCAGCGCACACGTTCCTGGAGTCCCGCCCACCGTTGGATAACGGCGAGATATCCCGTGACTGCAGAGTCAAGTCGATCTGGTCAACTGCAGACGACTTCGTTCCTCTCTTTTGAGCTACTACGCCGCCGCGCCGCCACGGCAAACGACGTCGCCTATGGCATTTACCTCCCAATCCCTAATCTTCCGGGCACCCGCCTCGCGTCCTTGTGCCCGCATAGTCCCGTCGTCCGGTAGCATCACCCTCAGGGACCACCGCACCGCCTTCCCGCCCGTCGCGGCGGTCTCCACCTCGATGGCGTCGGAGAGCGAAGATAAGAGGGAAGCCAAGCTTTGGGGCGGGCGGTTCGAGGAGGGCGTCACCGACGCCGTGGAGCGCTTCACGGAGTCCATATCCTACGACTGGCAGCTCTACAAGTACGACATCATGGGCAGCAAGGCCCACGCCTCCATGCTCGCCGGCCAGGTATCACCTGCACGCTCCTTGGCGGTCGGTGTCGTCTGGGTGTTCGACCAATTAGATGTCCCGTTAGGTCTGGTCTCCCTTGAACAGTTTGGGGGGTTTTTGGTAAGGGTCAACCCGCTATTAACCATCTTGCTCGCCATGTGTTCGAGGAAATGCCAGCTCGCCATGTGTTCGAGGAAATGCCAGCTTCTTTGTTGTGTTCCTTTGCTATGCTCTTGCTGGGATCCATAGGTGTTCAAATTTGCTAGCTTTCTGTTAGGTGGCATTGAGGAAGTTTAATCTGCCTACCCTCAATGTGTTACCAGAAGTGCTGTTCGTTGTATTTTGGTCAAATGCTGAATCAAATTGACTGTCTTCAGCTAGTTACTTAAAATTAATTATTACAATATTTGAGTTAAGTGTCTAAATGTTTTGCAATGCAGGGTTTGATAACAGATACTGATAGGGATATTATCTTAGAGGGGCTTGATCAAATAGAGAGGCTGATCCAAGAAGGCAAATTTGAGTGGAGGAAGGACCGGGAGGACGTGCATATGAACATTGAAGCAGCTCTAATTGAGAGGGTTGGTGAGCCAGCCAAGAAGTTGCATACTGCTAGGAGCCGCAATGACCAAATTGTGACAGATCTAAGGCTTTGGTGCCGTGATGCTATTGACAAGATTTTGATTCGTATCAAGCAGCTTCAGGTTTGCTCCTGAATTTACTCTAGTGCTCATGAAGCCATGCCACTGTCATGTTCACATTTCTTTTCTCTCTCTCACTGCTTCCTGGTGTGGCACACTTTTGTTTTCTGCTCAATTAACACATGGCCATTCCAACGATTAAGAAAATATTTTGAAAATTCAAAGATTCTTTTCTATTGATTTTTTTATTCTGTAATGTCAATTTAGGGTTGGAGTTTCTGTGAGAACTTCTGATTACCCTTCCTGCTTCTTGATCTATAACTGATCAAAAGAATAGATTAATTTTTTCAAGTAAAGACTTAAGGAAAAGCTGTTTCGACTACCTGATGGCTGCTGCATTAGTGATTCCAGTCTGTCATGCTAAGGCATAAATTTTCTATTTTCCTTGTATATGAATAAGCTGTTTACTTCTAATATTAGCATAATTCTTATGGTTTCAGGCGTCTCTGGTTATTTTGGCTTCAAAATATGTTGACTTAATAGTCCCGGGTTATACTCATCTGCAAAGGGCACAGCCTGTTCTGCTGCCGCATCTTCTCTTATCATATGTTGAACAGGTGATTTAAATCTTCTTGGCTTTCTTGACAATGCAACATTGGAAATTTCTTATTATTTTTTAACTTGAGGAAGCTATAATATTAGTGTTGAATGTGTGCCACCTCTAGTTGATGATTATTCCCCAATTTGCACCTTGTGGTTATGGTGCAAACAAGTCCTTAAATCACATCTCTATATATATAGCGACCAAATTAGTGCACCCCCATCTAAGCAAGATATATGTTTAATGTTTAATGCTTGTGTGGTATATCAGCTCTATTGATTTTTTTTTACGGTGAACTGAAAAAATGTGAAGAATTTTTGTCTGATCTACAGCATTTTTAGTTCACCTTCTAATATTAGTTCACCATTTTAGCCTGATCGGTCACGAAGCATTAAAGTCACATTTCTAACAGTTTATTTTTTTTCCGTAAAAGGGTTTTAATGGTAGCCCAGATGACCTGTAACAAGCATTAAAGTCACATTTCTAACAGTTTATTTATTCTGTAAAAGAGTTTAATTATTGCTTGTGTTCCTGTGAAAGGGTTTTAATGGTAGCCCAGATGCTTTATGGTAATCTTTTCGAATAAACCATGTTACTCACGACTGCCTGACCTTATTCTGATGTACACTATGTGCAGTTGGAGCGTGATGCTGGTAGGCTGGTCAACTGCAGGGAGAGAGTGAATTTTTGCCCTCTTGGTGCTTGTGCTTTGGCTGGAACTGGACTTCCCATTGATAGGTTTCAAACTGCTAAAGATTTGAAATTTACGGCTCCAATGAAGAATAGGTAATCTTTCAATAATATCATTTCAAGGCTGCAAGTGTTGTAGTTTACTTTCTGTGCTATAACACTTGAACCGTGATCAAGCTAGAATTGTGTTATGAAATTGAGTGCCTAAAACTTTAGTACTCTAGTTACTCTGCATCTACTGGAATGAGTATCTATCTTGACATGCAAACACATGTTAAATCTTTCATTAGACACTCAACTTTATATTTCCATGCATTTTTATTTGGTTGTGCCAAAGGAATGCATGAAAAGGCAAGCCTTATTACCTGGTCATATCTTTTGTAAATAAATACTATACAGATATGAAAATTGTTTATTGACTACTTTGTATTGTATATAGTCATTATATTCATGGTGAGTTGTGATTGTCTGCCAATTAACTAGAACTGTCAGTCATGCCCTCAGTTACTCACCAGTCAGGCTATAAACTCATGAGAATGTCATGTCGTTCAGTTTTTCTCTTTCATTTAGTCCTTCCTCGCTTAAGCTCGAAGTTTTTCCAATCTACAGCATTGATGCAGTATCAGACCGTGACTTTGTACTAGAGTTTCTTGCTGCCAATTCAATTGCTGCTGTTCATCTTTCGCGAATTGGTGAAGAATGGGTTCTTTGGGCATCAGAGGAATTTGGGTTCCTGACACCAAGTGACAAAGTTTCAACAGGAAGCAGCATTATGCCCAGAAGAAAAATCCGGATCCAATGGAGCTTGTTCGTGGGAAATCTGCTAGGGTTGTTGGAGACCTCATGACTGTTCTAACCCTCTGTAAAGGCCTTCCACAGGCCTACAACCGTGACCTTCAGGTGAGCCTAATTCTCATAAGTATCCACTCTTACATGAGTGCTTATTCTGAAGTTTTCGTTCTGAGCAGGAAGACAAGGAACCCTTGTTTGATAGTGTGAAAGCTGTATTAGGAATGCTTGAAGTATGCACGGAGTTTGCTCAAAATATCTCTTTTAATTCTAAAAGAATACAAAGTTCCCTGCCAGCTGGTTATCTGGATGCAACGACGCTGGCGGATTATCTTGTGAAGAAGGTACACTCTGTTCTGTCATGACCGTGTAAACCAGAGGGAAAGATATTAACATATTTGGATGAGGTTTTATGTTAGCTTAACTTTTCATATTTGGATGAGGTTTTATGTTAGCTTAACTTTTCTTTTTCCATGCTTCACAGGGAGTTCCTTTCAGAACTTCTCATGAGATAGTTGGAAGGTCTGTTGCTCTATGCGTCTACAAGAAGTGTCAGCTAGCTGAGCTTGAATTGGATGATCTAAAATCTGTCGATCCTGTATTTGAGGGCGACGTCTATGAATACCTGGGGGTTGAAAACGCTGTAAACAAGTTCATATCCTATGGCTCTACTGGTTCAGAACAAGTAAAGAAGCAGCTTGAGGATTGGCGCATCCAGCTCGGGATCAAGAACTAAGCTTGCAAATTAGGGCCTGTTTGATTCCACCAGGCTAAGGTTTAGCCCTATCACATTAGATGTTTGATACTAATTTGAAGTATTAATAGATTAATTACAAAACTAATTGCATAACTTAAGGTTAATCTACGAGACAAATCTATAAAGCCTAATTAGTCGATGATTTAACAATGTGGTGCTATAGTAAGGCTTAGTATATTCGTCTTGCAAATTAGTCTTCTCCTATGCAATTAGTTTTATAATTATCTAATGTTTAGTTCTAGCTAGCATCTAAATGTCTGACGTGACTATGAGGAAACTGTAGCCTCTGGATCCGAACACCGGCTCAGTGCTTCCGGTTTTTTTGAAGGTGTATGTGGCCGTCATGAACCTTTTTTTTTTTTTACTGTCTACCGGTTCGTTGTCATACATTTTGAGAACTGGAATGAGTGATGCAAACATGATGGGTACCATGAGTCCCTTCTATGTAGTAGTAACAAGAATCCAGTAGAATAATCCTCTGAAAAGATATACTCCCTCTCCCTAAATAGATGTCTCTATCCCTAAATAAATAGATGTCTCTCGTTTTTCGAGAAGTTAACGTTTTTAAAATATCGATAATTATATATTAAAATATATAAATAATTATACTAAGTAATTTGTATAAACTTAGTTAAAATTTAAAAAGTTTGACTTGCATGTATCTCATAACGTCGTTCTTTTTGAGACGGAGTGAGTAGATTTTATGTTTGATGATAAAAGGTGATTTCGAAATGTATTTGGATCAGAATGAACAAAAAATCTACGGTGCGTACGGCTGTATTGCGTATGCCTACATCGACAAACAATTTCTTCGAAGTGATTAAAGTAAGTGGCTGCATTGTTGTCTGGTAAGCTGCGAACGAGGCCAGCGCACGGGTTTCAGTAGATGTCAAACTGTCAAAGGCGCCGCGCACGTTCCAGAAGAGCGCCACGAGTAAACACCCCGCGGGCACGTGTCGGCGAAGCATGCGTACGTGTCTTCCAGTTCTTCCTCGAGGAGGTCTTGACCAGTAGGACGGTGGTCTGCCGTAAGCCGCTGCCCTTTGCATTCGTGCTTGTCTACCTGGGCACTCTGCTGCAGCGGCACCTCGGCTATCTTCAAGAGAGAGACACAAGACAAGAGGCGAACCCAAGGGCAGAGCAGAGCAGAGCTGGGGAAGATGAGCAGCGGCGTGGAGACGCAGGCGCGGGCGTTCGCGGACGAGGTGCGCGGCGGCCTGGAGCAGAAGAACTGGATGCTGGACCTCGGCCACCCGCTCCTCAACCGCATCGCCGAGAGCTTCGTCAAGGCCGCGGGGGTAAGCACTCGCACGCCGCACGCTGAGAGCTAAGTCGGTCTGTTCCACTGTTTCTGATCCCGTGTGTCTCCGCAGATCGGCGCAGTGCAGGCGGTCGCGAGGGAATCATACTTCATGGCAATCGAAGGTAACAAACCCTTCTTTTGTGGTAGCGGGCTGCTGCCTGCTGCTCGTAACAAAGATGTTCGACTACTTTGTGTCCTTTTTTTTTTTTTTTAGTTTTTAGCGCGGTGTTGTTCCTGCAGGTGAGGGAGGATCTGTGTCCGGCGCCACCGGCTCAAAGAAACGTTCGTTCCCGGAGCTCAACGGTAAGCTCTCTGATTGTTCAGCCGATTTATTAACATGTGTAACTTTGTCTAAACAAGCGAGCGTTAATCTTGGCGATTTTTGGCAGGGACGAACAGTAGGAGCAAATCGGCAGAGGCCATGGTACGTCATCTGCTACAAAATCAACCCATATCTAGTTTATACCGGCCGTGTCCTTGCTGTAATGGTGGTTTGTGATTTTCTTCTTATTCTTCATCACAGGTGAAAAGCGTGAGCAAAGAGTCGTTACAGTGGGGTAACACTTCCTACACTCCCGTTACATGCAGCGGTCGAAGAACTAACGAGCATTTTTACTACCTGCTGCACTGCAATGCTGCTTGATTTGATTCTCTGAACGTGTCTGGTGCAGGGCTCGCGGCTGGGGTGCACTCTGGCCTGACCTACGGCCTCGCGGAGGTGCGCGGGACGCACGACTGGAGGAACAGCGCCGTGGCCGGCGCCATCACGGGCGCCACGGTCGCGCTCACGTCGGAGCACGCGTCGCACGAGCAGGTCGTTCAGTGCGCCATCACCGGCGCCGCGCTCTCCACGGCCGCCAACGTGCTCTCCGGCGTACTCTGAACCGCAGGCGTGCTGTGCCGGCGCTCGATTTGAGAAACCGTCTATCTAGCTCATATGTCGCCATTGTTATGCTTCACTAGCCCTAGCCCCTTGTTGTACGATAACTTGGGACCTTTGTATTTGCTTTCAAGTTTCAACTACTTGTACTATGGTGTAAGCGGACCGGACGATCTTGCATTGTCATTGCAAAAGCATCACTGTCTCACCGGGGCATCCGTTGCTACGGCAATTGAACTTCAGTTACAAATTTTGCCAACGTTAGCGGTAACGGTTTTATACGGGGTATCATGTCTCAAAAAAAAAAAAAAAATGCTGCATCCTTCAAAGCATCAAAGCACGCTCTTCATATACGCCTTCCGAGCATCGAAACGTATTTTAGACTAACCTTGCCGAGCCTTTCCCCTCGCCGGCGCGGACCGGTCGAAACGTCCAAGCCCAGGAAAATGGCTTCCCGCCTCTTAACCAGATCAGCGGCGGCGCGCCTAGTCTCCCAACTCCACCGCAAGAGGCCGGGCACTACTCACCGCCTCCTTACGCGCGCCGCCGCCTTGGCGTCCCTCCCGGAGCCCATCGATGGCCTCCCCAACGCCGCCGACTCCACCCTCCTCCGCGTTCCCGTGCGGCGGTTCTCCTCTCCGTCCACGGAGGCGGTGGCGGAAGCTCCGATGACCGCTGACGGCCTGACGGTAGACTCGATCGCCGACAAGGGGTGGACGATTCTTCCTGAAGCCGAGAGCGACTGGCGCAGCCATGCCGCCGCCGTTGCGCAGTCCGTCAAGCTCATCAAGAAGCGCATCAAGGTCTCATATTCACATGACAGCTGATACTTTGTGCTTTTTACTAGGAAAATTGCCGAATTGCCTGCTATTGTTGCGCAAGGATGTGCATCTTAGGTTCTTGATTCATTCAGGCATTTGAGCGAGCACCTTATGTGCGGAGTGTGTTTATGCTCATTTTTATCCTGTCTGAATTGGGCATTGTTTTGATTTGTGCAGTGGGGATGGATTCTTGAGAGAACGAAGCAATTGGCTGTGGTGTTGGAGAGGCCAGACCTCTGGGAAGATCCAGTTTTTGCTGGGAGGGTTAGCCGTGAGCAGGGTGAGCTCATGGGCAAGATTAAGTCAGTGAACCAGTTTGAGCAGGAATTGATTGAACACATTGAGATGCTACGGCTTGCACGCGAAGAAAACGATAATGAACTTGAGATGGTGAGTATACAGTGCCCATTACATGATATAAAGCTTGAAATACAGTACAAATCTATGTTCCATTCTTTGTACAAACCATTTATCTGTTTCAGCTTTTATTTTGACTGTTTTGTGCAGGAAAGCATGAGGGCTTTAGCCGATATGAGAAGAAGTGCGAAGGAGAAAGAACTTAATGCATTACTTTCTGGAGACAATGACTCTAGTTCTTGCTTCATTGAGGTTTATTTTGAGTACCATCTTACTCCCTTAATTTCATTACGTTTGAAGAATTTTCAGGTTACTTCTACATCTAGAGCACTTGTAGTTGAATCGCTAATGCTCATCTTATGCTCTCCTAATGAGGTTTTCAGTGGGTGATTCCTTATGACGATGGTTTCAGGTTCAGGCAGGGGCTGGTGGCACCGAGAGCATGGACTGGGCTGCAATGGTCATGAACATGTATAGGTCATGGGCCCAGCGACGAGGATATACAGTCACTGTGGTAGAAGAGATGCCTGGTGAAGTAGCAGGAATCAAGGTTATCATTCTCACTAGTATGTGTTGTTAAACATGCAGGCTTTTGCTATAAATCTATTCCATCTGAAGGAATTATTTTGTAATTTGAGTATTGTTTAGAAAAAAGGAACTGATCTTAAACAGCTGCTACTTCCAGAGGGCCACTATCAAAGTTGATGGTGAATATGCATTTGGATATGCCAAAGCTGAAGTAGGAGTTCATAGATTGGTGCGAATTTCTCCATTTGACAGTGGAAAGCGACGGCACACTTCCTTTGCAGCTGTTGCTGTAATACCTATTCTTGGGGATGCTGTTAGCCGATACCAGATCAAAGATTCTGATCTTAGGATAGAACGTTTCCGTTCTGGTGGCCCTGGTGGCCAGCATGCCAAGACTACAGAGAGTGCCATTCGAATTGTGCACATTCCAACTGGTATAAGTGCAACAAGTCAAAATGAAAGGTAAATTTAATGTCTTCTCCTTTGTACGTATTTCACAAGTTTATTCATTTCTCATTATGGTAATGAATTTTTTATCCGTTTTGCATAAGTTGAAATATTTATTTCCCCTTAAATGATGGGTGTTATCAATCAGAAATAGTTCTATCGTTGAGTGTTTATTTATAAACATAAATGTTTAAGCGCTGTACTCCTGATTGAGAAATGTAGATCACAACACATGAACAAGGCATCAGCAATGGCAGTGCTCCAATCTCGTCTTGATCAGCTTGAGATTGCTCGCCAAGCACAGATGAATGCAGAGCACACACAATCACTCAACGAAATCAGCTGGGGCAACCAAATAAGATCTTATGTTCTCCATGTAAGCTTTCCATTTAGAATACCAATTTTACTATCAACTCTAGTTATGATAAAACTGTGACTTCTCAGTAGCATTATCTGTGTTCTTGGTGTTCCCTCTGCTACTAGCCTACGGTGTTAATCTTCTTATTTCTGTTTTGTTTACATACTCATCTCAGATTTTTAAAAAATAAGAAAGAAGATGCAAACTAATGATTACTTTCTGGTCCATCATGGATAGATTAATTACATGTTTTGATCTAAATTTTCTGACATAATTTTTCTAACTAATGAAGTTTTGAAAAAAGAGAACATAAATCTTTACAGATAAATTATTATTTCTATTATAATGTTTCTAGCGGGAATCCCTCTATAGTGTCAACATATATTAGCAAATAATTGTTCTTGTTGCATTTTTTTCAGCCATACCGTATGGTCAAAGATCTCCGGACAAACTATGAAGTATCTGACCCTGATTCAGTCCTAGAAGGAGATCTAGATGATTTCATCTATTTGTCTTCATCACTGGATGAAGCTGATGTAAGTACCTGAACAAAAAAATCATGCTCGTCCATTTTTCTTGAGCTACCTGCCAAATCATTTGGCTTTGAAACAAACCAACTTAGACACTGCAGAAGAAGCAGTAGCAACTGGAGGTGCTGCTCCTGTCTTTTGTTTGTTAGCGAATATACAAAATTTAAGGTATGGGATAGTAGAAGGCTGAAGTGGAAAAAATCAGAGTTAGTTACACAGGATAAATGTTATAATGTAACATGTAGTGAGCGTAATAGACAAGGCAGTATAATGAAAATATTTGCTAGATAGCCGAGATGCAGTTAGTTTTTCCTGTACTACCGTTACCGCTTGTGATGGATGTATCTAGTTAATCTAGCTGAGGTGGTCTACAATAATTGATTATTTTCTCCAGTTCGTTGTTACATAGTATTCTTGTTTCGCTCTTTCCACTTTTTGTGCGAGGAAATTTTAAAAGGGTTACCGCTATTGATGTAATGTCAAACTGTCTATACTCAATCGTTTCCACACTTTAAGATATTTTTTACTTTCACTATGAACTTTGATATACACTATAATGTCTAGAAAAAACCAAAATGTCTTATGATTTGCAAGGAAGCAATGGTAGATTATATTTTGGGCAGAAACTGTCAGACAATTCGACTTTACAAGTTCGTGCTTCGGTGCAGCTTACTTTTATCTCGGTTGAAATTGAATTAGAGCCGGTGAACCACTAGCACACTTTTTTTTGGCTTCACAAGTAGCTCACTAGTTGGAGCCGTTTAGAGATATTCCAATTGGAACCTTAATCTTTAAAGGCAGACACTCTAAAAGACATTTTCTATGGGAATGAATTATTAGATGGTGTTTAGCAGTAAAACTTTAGCTGATGCTGTATACTAACTAATATATGCACGAAGCTTCCATAAGTGTCAATGTTGCCATGCTACCATTCCGAACGTAGTAGGCATGAAAAATTCATCATAACAAAAGTTGTTGCAACATTTCGTGATTTTGCCGATGAAAAACAAATTTGTGCGTAAAATTAAAAGGCTATGTTTTCTAGTAAGATCGAACTAATCAAGAACTCTAGTTAAAAAAAAACAAATTCCTACATTAGCAGTCACAAGTTGGCAGCCCTGAACGTGGGATGCAAGAGCCGGCCGAGCTCCTGGTCGCCGGCGTCCAGCGGCCCGCCAGTGTCGTTCCGGACGCGCCGCACGGCGGTGGTGTTGAGCCTCTTGTGCTCGAACCCGTAAAGGTTCAGAATCTGGTCGTCGCCGAAGTTGAGAGCACGCTCCATGGAGCTCCGGCACCAAGCGGCGTCGTAGGTGGAGTCGTCCCCGCCGCACGGCTTGCACCCCATGAAGTGCGTCGTCAGCGGCCACCGCTCGCGGCCGGGCGCCGGCGGGGTCGTCGTCGAGTCCCGGCGCATCTCCTCGAACCTGTCCACGATGTAAGCCCAGAAGCCGCTGAGGCAGTAGTCGCTCTCGAGGAACGTCTTGTCGCCCCACCTGCCGCGCTCCGTGACGAGCAGGTAGACGAGCGCCGACTGGTCGCAGGCCTCGTACGGCTGCCGGTGGAGAGCGCCTCGGAGATGACCCTGCCGTACATCTCGCGCACGGGGCCGCGCGGCCCGATGCGCGCGAGCGCGTCCAGCAGGTCCAGCGACCACTGGCAGTTGCGGATGATGAAGCTGCCGGCGTTGATGCCGATCCAGCTCTTGACGGTGTACACCTTCTCCTCGGAGCCCGGGAGCACGAGGTTGTGGGCGGCGTACTTGTCCCACGGCGGCTCGAAGAGCATGTCGGTGAAGATGACGTCGGAGTCCACCCACCACAGGTGCTCCGTCTCCGGGTGCGCGACCATCAGCGTCCGCAGCAGCGGCAGCTTGGACCAGAACCCCGTCAGCTCGGCGTCGAGCACCGCGGTGCTGTAGAAGATGTCGAAGCCGTGGACGCGGCAGTAGTCCGCCTTGTTCTTGAACGCCCGGAGCAGCAGGTGTTCGCCGTCCAGGTCGCTGCACCGCCGCGGCGACGACCCGGTGACCACCAGCACCCGGGGCCTTCCCGGCGCGACGAAGGCCGGGAACCGCGGGTTGTCGCGGAGCCACTGGGCCTTGCGCGCGCGTCGTAGTCGACGGTCGGGCCGAGCGAGTACGGTGGGTCCGTGAGCTGGCGTGGAGGCGGGAGCCGTCGCCGCTCCTCGTCATCGTCCGCACCCGGAGCCGGCCGAGGCGGCGGTGTTGCTGGCGACGGTGGTGGTGGCGATGGCAGTGGCACTTCTGGCTGTGCTGGCCGTGGCTCGTTTTTAGTAGCGATAGATAGAGCGTCGCGGCGGTCAAACTCGATGCGGATGCGGGGGATGAGGGCCAAGTCGGACGCCCTGAACAAGAAGAGGGCGCACGGCGCGACGAGGAAGAGAAGAAGACGGGGAGGGCCAGAACGGGGAGCAGACGATGCTGCCGGGTTCGTCGGTCGGCCGTGACGGGTTGCTCCGTCATTGTCGACGATGACGACGATGGAAGGAGCTGCACTGCGCGTCTGCACCCTTGGGTTGCTAACTTGCTGGTTTGACGCTGCACTGCGCGTGCACTGTAAGTGATGAAGATCTAGCACCGTCACTGCCGAGCCGCGACGTGTATGGATTGAAGAGTGGACTTTGAAGTCTGCGGTCGTCGTCGGATTATTCATGGAGCTGGAATCCACGTATAACTGAGGATAGACGATGCTAGCTGATTGACTGTCATATGCTATATACTATATACTGTAATTAACTGTATAAATTGTATTGATTTTAATCCATTTCAAATTACAGTTTACAGATCACTTGTCCTAAGTCAAATAAGCATTTCTAACTTCAATAAAGTTTATGTATAGACAATACTCCCTCTGTACTCGAAAATATTATCGTTTAAGACAAGATTTTAGTCAAACATTGAGAATATAAATCATGAATAACTTTTAAATTGTTGAGTTTGAAAATGTAAAAAATCATATCAATAAATTTATCTTAAAAAATACTTTCATAAAAATATACATATATTATATTTTAATAAATATTTTTTAAAAAATAAATGGTCAAAGTTACACTTTGTAGACCGTATCGTTTTCTAAAACGACAAGATTTTTGAGTATGGAAGAGTATGTATCAACCTTACAAGGTCAAGACCACAATGGCCTATTGCTCTTGCTTGACTTGCAATGCGAGATGCCGGCAGGTCAACCTATCACTGTTGTCGTGTTTGAGGAAATTTGAACCCTGCACAGATTTTAAAGCCGATGCACATGGACAATCAATGCCACATAATCCTAGGAGGCGTCGAGATTCGTACTTCATGCTTTGGGAAAAGGTCTGTCCAGTATTTTTTTTAATAAATAATAGTGTTGGCTACGTCTTAAACCGTGATCCATTAACTGCTACACTACTTTCTCTGTTTCTAAATATTTATCGTTGTTGATTTATATATCGATAGTTTAACTAGATTTATATAAATATTCTAAATTTCTTTTTCTACTCAAAGAGAGAACAAATTTCTTTTTCAAATTTCTAGGTGCTACGTTTAATTGCTGCACAATTTAGAATCAGCCGTGCTCGAGCTCGAGGAACACATTACAAGCGCGCTACCGGGGCTACTAGCCATATTTGCGCCGGTGGGAGACGCCAATTGAGACTTGAGAGCAGATGATACACCGACTTGATGACTAAAAATATTCCATTTTTTTTCATAAAATAATTATTTTTATCGGATGGAGCTAAGATGAATATTGAGAATGGTTTCTGCATCCATCACCGATCTTCAGACAATCCCAACGCAGTGGTTTCTACATTAGTAAGAATACCACGTCAGCAATTTGATGAGCGGGCAAAGAGATTTAAGAGGATAGAGAATGGAATGGTTTCTCCCTGCTCCCCGTCTCGGTGCTATCTTTCTTCCATCCTTTCCCGATTGGAGCTGCGAGTCGACGACGATTGTATGCGCGCTCATCCCACCCAGGTGCGTCGGCGGTGAAGCAGCAGTAGCAGGAGTAGTTAGCATCAACAACTCGACATGGAGATCGAAGGAAGAGGGCAAGGCGCAGGCGTGCAGCAGCACTGGGAGCGAGGGGTGTCTGAGCTTCTGAGGCAAGTGACCTGAGCAGAGGTGGTGGGTAGGAGAGGAGGGCAAGGTGATCAAGTGCACCAACTGGAAATGATCAAGACCTAGTGCCATGGTGGAGCTCGCTGAATGTTTCCTTAGAAGTACCGCAACAGTTGTTGGCCTCTGAAATATCCACATACCTGTTATTTTTAGTTCTGGAGTTGGGGTCTTAGCGTTGGTACGTTAAAACGTGGCGTCACTTTGCCTGAGCTGCAAACGCACTTATGGTCTTTTCATGTTAATTGAAAGGCCAGGGCCACAGCCCTTAAACTCTAAAAATATACAATATACAAGGACTGCAAATACGCTTAAAAGGAAGATCAATTAACAAAAACACTGACTCCACCCCGCCCCTCTGCCCGAAGTTTGAGCAAAGGCACCCCAAGAAACGAAGTGAATCCTATGAAACATATCACCGAACAGTATGCACCGGGTGCTTAACCTAAACATTAGACTACCCAATTTGAGCTACCTACTACCTAGCACTAGTTTTCGCAAGTGTGCACCACAAAAACAAACCATGACTGGAACTATGTCAAACTACTCATTTTAGCTCCACTTTATAGTACAGACAAAAGAAAAAACACACACTAAAACTAATCTAAGTGCCTCTCAACAACATGACATGTAGAATTAGCCGGTCTGTAATCTTCATGCATATCCATTATTCCAATATCAATCCCTATCAATAATAGGGGCAAAATACCATGAAACCTATCATTGTGACTTGAAATTGAATTGCACCTGCAAAACACAAATTACGGTCGTGATGCTTTCACCCTCCAAATCCCCTATATGGCACCTTTTTATATATTGGATATGAGTAATCTGTTTGAGAAAACAAGATTTATCAGAGATGAAAGATCCTTTGATGTAAGGTGGCTGTCAAAGAATTGTATACAGGATCAGCTTTGGTAGATACAGCATGTCACCTAGAATTCGAATAAGAATGATAAAGCTCCTGCAATCGTCACTTCTATTCTCAAACTACCAATACACAAATCAAGTATCAGTCAGCAAAGCTCTCAGTCTGGACACAATCAATGAAATGTTCAGTTTGCCTTTATCTCAAATTGCCTTTGATCAGGTGCAAACACTTCGACAGATAATGGAAGCAACAAACTTGGAGACTAATGAGGATATCTGGGGCCTTACTGGAGAATCTAGTAAGTTCTCGTCTTAAAAAATCTACAGAAATTTGATTGGGCACCATCCCCTTGACCCAACCTTCAGATAGGTTTGGAAAAATCATTGCCAACCCAAACATAAGGTCTTCTGCTGGCTGCTCCTGAAAGATCGATTAAGCACAAGAAACATTTTAAGAAGAAAAAAATGCATTTGGATTCATATAGCTTTGAGTCTGTAACCTTGGGAAATCATCTCTTTCTCCATTGTCCATTTGCACAGCATTGCTGGGGGCTTCTAAACTTGGTGGTCTCACCTAACAATGGGGTCAGTAGCAATTTCAATGCTATCAAAAGCCAGCTCTACTCTCAGTTCTTCATGGATACAATCATTCTTATGTGTTGAACAATCTGGTTGGCTAGAAATGAGTTAATTTTCAATGAACATCAAGTAAGTTTACAAGATTGCAGACGAATCTTCTGCAAAGAGGAAGAATTGGTGGGTATGAGAGTGAAGTCAAGCCTTTCTACGCAATTCGACCAATGGATACTTTCCTTGCAAATGATCTAAGTCCTAGATTTTGTTTTATTTTCTTTGTTTCCTTCTTTGTTTCCTAATTCCACTTCTCTGGAAGGTTTTCGTTTTCTTTTTTGTACTTTGTTTGTAACCTTGTTTTTCAATCTTCAGTAAATCTCTGCAGGGGTTTCTGCCCCTCCAGTATCATAAAAAAAAAACAGTCAGAGCTATTTTCAATAAAAGAGAGCCATGCTAAATAGATAATGCTGCTTCACGAAGAGGAGAGTAATTGCTCCTAGTGAGCAGACCGACTTGTCACAGGTGCATCCTAAAGAAGTCGATAAACTTTATGGGCATATAGTATTTCACATCTTAGCTTACAACGGAAGGTAAAAGTATCTAGACACCAGTAGAGTACATATAGGGTGCAATTTACCCTTCATGAGCACCAAAAGAGAACAAAGAGAGAGCCTCCATGATAGAAGAAAAAAAGAGAGGAAATCTAGCAATAGATCAAGAAGAATTCATCCTTAAGGTTGTGAAGCGTCATATTCACATCTCTGTGTCTCTAATATGATTTTCACTATCATTTGGTGGGGTTCTTATTTGAAAATCCTGATGTATGCCTCTAATGTTATCTATAGATGAACTTGTTATAATGCCAGCATTTATTTAAAGAAAAATTATTTATATCAAAGAGTAACTCTATATTTTTGTAGATAGTCATTTTTGGATAATAAAAATCACGTGGACTTCTTAATTAGGCCTAGTTTGGGATCACCCCGCCCCACTTCATTCTGCGAGATTTAGATGGAGCACCACCAAATACCACAACTCTGGTATACTCATGTATTTATCTCAATCCACATGTGTTGAAGAGTATTGAGTGAAAATTGAACTAAGCTCCACTCTAATCCACTTCAACACATGTGGATTAAAATGAATACATTCAAACAAACAAGGTCTTACCATAGTCGCATGTATGCTCCCCGCAACTTCCCCTAGGGGAAACCCCCTCTCCACGACTCCGCACGTGCATAAAAAACACAATTTTATAAATATTCATTTTTAATTAATGTTGGATATTTTGCTTATAAAACACAATTGGGCACAATCCGGTCATCAGTAGAGAAATGAATTTGGGGCACATTCAGGTCATCGTTCAAGAAATGAATTTTGCGTAATAATACTATCATGTTACACCACTCTTAGCACATTGACATCGATGGCGCCGAATCTCGAGATTAAATTAACCAAAACGAATGTACTTCACCAGGGCCTAGCAGCCCTGAACGTCGGGTGCAACAGCCGGCCGATCTCCACGTCGTCCGCGTCCAGCGGTCCTCCGCTGTCGTTCCGCACGCGCCGCACGGCGGTGGTGTTGAGCGACTCGTGCTGGAACCCGTACAGCCTCAGAATCTGGTCGTCGGCGAAGTTGAGCGCGCGCTCCATGCCGCTCCGGCACCGCGACGCCTCGTAGCTCGCGTACTGCCCCCCGCACGGCTTGCACCCGACAAAGTGCGTCACCAGCGGCCACCGTTCGCCACCACCGACCCCCGGCGTCGCGTCCCGCCGCATCTCTTCGTATCTGTCCACGATCGAAAGCCAGAAGCCGTGCAGACTGTACGAGCCCTCCAGGAACGTCTTGTCACCCCACCTGGCGCGCTGCGTCACGAGCAGGTAGACGAGCGCCGACTGGTCGTCGGCCTCGTACGACGGCCGGTCCGAGAGCGCCTTGCCGAGGACCTTCCCGTACTCGTAGCGCACGGGGCCGCGCGGCCCCATGCGCGCCCACGCGTCGAGCAGGTCGAGCGACCACTGGCAGTTGCGGATGATGAAGCTGCCGGCGTTTATGCCGAGCCAGCTCTTGGCGGCGTACACCCTGTCGTCCGAGCCAGGGACGACGAGGTTGTGGCGCGCGTACTTCCCCCACGGCGGCTCGAACAGCATGTCGGTGAAGATGACGTCGGAGTCGACCCACCATAGGAGCTCCGTCTCCGGGTGCGCGAGCATCAGCGCGCGCAGGATGGGCAGCTTGGTCCAGAACCCCGACAGCTCGGCGTCGAGCACCGCGTTGCTGTAGAAGACGTCGAAGCCGTGGACGCGGCAGTAGTCCACCTTGTTCTTGAACGCGCGGAGGAGGACGTGGTCGCCGTCCGCGTTCCCGCACGAGCGCGGCGACGACCCGGTGACCACGAGCACCCGGGGTCTTCCCGGCGCGACGAAGGCCGGGAACCGCGGGTTGTCGTGGAGCCACTTGGCCCTGCGCGCGTCGTAGTCAGACACGGCTGCGCCGAGCGTGTACGGCGGGTCCGTCAGCTGGCGCGGCGGCGGGAGACGTCGCTCTTCATCGCTTTTGGCGCCCGGAGGAACAACCGGAGACTCTGGCGGCGGCGTCGATGATGTGCGCCCGTCCGTGGGCGCGCCCGCGCTGGAGCTGGGCTCGTCGTCGTACTCGATGCGGATGCGTGGGAGCTGCCACTGCAAGCCGGACGACGTGAGCATGAAGAGGGCGAACGGCGCGACGAGGAAGAGGACGATGGGGATGATCGGGACGGGGAGCAGCCGTTGCTGCCGCGCTCGCCGGTCGGCTTCCTCAGACATCGTCTACGACCGGCCGGATCGCGTCGCTGGATCGAATGCCGCCGGCCGGTGTAGACGTGCAGTATTTGCCAGAGACGACCCCAATACATACCTAGTAGACAAGTATGGGTGATGCGTTGGGTTCGTTGTTTTACTCGACGTCGACGGAACACATTACATTGCGCGCCGGCTGGAGTTGGAGTCTAGTATGTTAATGCATGTATGCCAGACTGCCACTGGGGATTATACCGATGACCGGCCGGCTGGCTGGCAATTTGGTTATCAGAGAATAGCTAGCGTGTGACGTGATGCGTGTGAGTTTCTATATGTGTGAGTGTGACACACCGCATTGGTAACTACTTTTTTTTTTTGATTCAGCATTGGTAACTACTGGTGCCAACTAACCCGCGCGTCCAGCAAACTGGAAGACCAAACTGAATGACAACATTCATTTCGTTCCTCCTTAGAGACCCACCCTTCAAGTGATTTCTTCAGAGGACGTAGCCGCGGCCAGCTAGCAAACAAACTGTACGCTCATTTTTGGTAAATCTTGTCATCAGATTTGTTTGTATGCGTGATCGGTTGCCGTAGCCTGTAGACAAAAGCAAAACACAATCAAGGATGATGCACTGTTTATTTGAGTATATATATCGAAACATTATTATTCCACTTTAAAGATTGTACATATATTAAGGGAATGTTTGGGTGGCGTAGTTTTGAAAAATAAAATGTGGTATCAGAGAGCTTGCCAAATGTATGATTGGGGTCATCCCTACGGCAACGATGCCTGTGAACAACGGTTTCCCATAGTCTTTTCTCAAGTTGCCACCCTATAAAAAAGCTGGCTCTTCCACTGATCACAACATTGTGATTTTATAAGGTAAATAGATAAAATATTTTTTTAAAAAAAAATGGTGTGGGTGTGGTTTTAAAAATTAGAACAAATACTATAATTTTAACAAAAACATAGTTCTAAAAACTACAAGATTTATACACTCGGTGGCATTTTTTAAAACCAACATCTTTTGTAGAGCCATAGTATTTCCTTAGTACCCTGCAAATACTTTACATCCAAATAGTGTACTCCCTCGGTACCCATATTAGTTGTTATTTTGTAAAAGATTTTAGTCAAACATTAAGAATATAAATCATGAATAACTTTTAAGTTGTTGAGTTTGAAAAAATGAAAAATCATATCAATAGATTTGTCTTGAAAAATATTTTCATAAATATATATATATATATTATATTTAAATAAATATTTTTTAAAAAATAAACAGTCAAAGTTACGTTTTAGAGACTATGTTATTGTACTAAACTAACTAATATAGATACGAAGGGAGTATAGATCGATAGAAAATTTGAGTTCATCTAGCCGTCCAATTGGTTGACTGGCCGGCGGTGCGCACTTGAGCCCTCCGGAATTGGAAGTGAAGCTAGCACGGGGCGCTAGCTTTCAGTGCCGCCATATCATGTCTGCTGATGCGTGTTAGCGTGTGCATGCATGCTAGTTGCTAGCTGAGGGCTGGTTTGGATTCACTAGTGTCAATGGTTAATTACTCTTAGCGTTAGTTAATCAAAATATGACTGATGAAAGACAAAACTAAGAATTAGCTAAAGGTCTGCTAATTTTGTTTAAACATTTTCAACAACCAATTAATAACTTATGAGCTGGATACAAACAACCACTCGCTAATAATTATCTAGTGTTTTCTCCGTTCCAAATTACAAGTCACTTTAATTTTTTTAGTATATAAATTTTGCTATATATCTAAATATACGTTATATCTAAATATATAGTAAAGTTAATGAAAAAAGGTCAAAGTAACTTATAAGTTGGAATGGAAGGAGTAATTAGTAACCTTTTGTTATTACCTTGAAATACGGTGAGGTGTGGCTGACGTAGAAAACACACGTGCGTCATGCTACTTAAATGTTTTGGACATGCATGTTTGACCATCTAAGTGATAGCTAGCTATTAAAAATTAGCTTATTTCCTATTTAAATCATCAACTAATAAACCAGCTAATATATTACCTACCACCCACTAACAATTAATTATTAGCTGATTTCTCCTAGCTAACACAAATAAATAGTTAAAATAGGAAGGGTATGTTTGATACAAGAGCTAAGCTAGTTAAAAATTAGCTAAAGTTAGCTCTAGTGCATCCAAATAGGAGAGCAAATAGGTAGGCTATTTTTTAGTTAAGTCTTTAACTAGTTGTGTAGCTAATAAGTTAGTCAAACCATAGCTAATTTAAAATTTAAACTATTTTTCAGCCCCAACTAGTAACTAGGCATGTGTATCAAAAAGGCTAAGTGGTATTCTTACATCCTAAAATAAGTAGCATTCTCACTTTCCGAGAAGATTAACATTTATGATGCATAGTTAGTATGATTAAATTGAATTGTTGAATATATTTTTATAGAAACTTATTGAAAATATAAATATTGCTAATATTTTCTATAAACTTAGTTAAATTTAAAAAGTTCGATCAACACGTATTTCATAATGATTTATCTTGAGACGAAAGAAGTGTATATATAAGATACCTCTTCAACCACAAATAAAATGGAGGTTGATGAGGGCATACGCAAGTCCCCTCTGAAAGCATTATTGCATCGTCAGGTCCTCTGTTGCTATTTACTCCCTCCGTTTCAATTTATAATTCTTTTAACTTTTTTGATCCAAACTTTAAGCACCCGTCTTATTTAAAAAATTTATACAAATATAGTAAAATTTAAATCATTCGTATAGACTATTTATTAAATAAGTAAGCCACACAAAAAAAAATATTTTGCACAAAATTTTGAATCAAACTTAAGGTTAAAAAAGTCAAATGAACTATAATTTGGAACGATTAAGTAGCTTGTATATATTACTCTCTTTGTCCTAAAACATTTGTCGTTTTCACTTCCTAGAAACAACTTTGATAAAAAATATATATATTAAAATATTAATATTATGATATACAATTAATTTTATTGGAAAGATTTTTAAATTTAGTTTTTAGTAAATTTATTTAGAGATACAAATATTACACACATTTCTATAAATAAAGTCAAAATTGTGGCATGAAAACCAAAAACTATTGGGACAGATGGGGTATATAACATCCGCAAATGAATCAGAAAGCCGCGGACACCGTATAGTACAAGGCCATTTGGTATGGATTCTGAGGCAGATCCTAGAGCTGCTTTTCGGTTTCCTATACGGCTATTCCAAACGCCTGTTTCTGCAAAATGCAGATGCTCCTCACGATGATTTACACAAAGTGTGCTCTCACATGCTAGATGTGTCGGGTGGAGCCAAACAAATCAAGCTTATTCTAGCTTCGGTTTACCACTGGTGGACCCAGCGCGTGAAAGTCGGATCTACCCCGACGGTGGAGGTGGAGGCTTGGACGAGTGCACTTGTTTGGTGAAGGGTGACGGCGGGCGGCAGGTGGAGATCCGGAGAAGTTGTTTTGCTAAACGGTCTATAAAAATTGTTTTAGCTCCACATGTGAAGCTCTAACTGAAACTATTTGAACCGGAGGCAGAGTACTATCAAATGGGGCCTTAAAACATGCATGGGAGGATGCCCTAAAATAAAAGAACTGAGAAAACATTGCCCTCACATAAACATGTATAAATGTACAACGTGTGTGTGTGCGGGTAATGATCTATTACTAAACCCGATAACTGTGATGGATGAGTACCTGCCTCTACAAGAGGGTGAGACGACGTCATCGGTCCGTTACTTACCAGGCTGGAGTAGATACACGCAGAATTTTCCTATATATTTATAGCGCAGGGTACTAAATATCAGTTATATATATATCAAAGAGTTGTTGACTCGAATGGAGGTTCACATATGAATGAGTTATATCTTTTGTGTAGGTTGTGGCCTTGATGTATGATTAAATTATTGATGTTATTAATCATATGCTAAAAAACAAGCACTAAGTAGACTCCAGTTACTCATTTAGTGTGACTCTAATAACTCATAGAAATCATATTTTTTTGGTAGATTTTTACTACTTAGTTTTTGGTCTAAGACAATCGAGACTTATTTTAATCCATCTTCGTCCTTAATTCTGAGGCTTCTACTGGAAGGTGGGTTGAAGAATGTCGACAATTTCTGCTCTAAATTTGTTTTGGTGAACATATAGTATTTTTTTCCTAAGTATGTGTGTTGTATAATGTTACCTAGTATAGTTCTATGGCTTCAATATATGCTGTCAATGTTGACCAGAAATTTGTTCTGTATTCCACAAATCTGCTAACATGAACTCCTTTATGAGCCGTAAATAACACTTACGTTCATTTTTCAAATCAAGCTAATCCAAATTCTGGTATTCATTAATGCTCCCATCAGTCAAGATTATCTGTGCAATGTCCCGTTGCGCTTCGCGCGCCTAACGGCCTAATATGCATACACCACCAGGGAATGTTACAAGTCAGACAAGCATTCCCATTGTTTCTGAGCTTGGACATAACGATTAATTTACAGGAAGAGAAGGGGCCAGCTTGTCAAGCTATCTTGGCATTAGCAGTACGCTCTTACAAGAATTTGCTTTCAGTTCTCATGTCGTAAGATGCACCCAAAAACTTGTGAGGGATGTTAAAAGTTTCTGTAAAGCCAACCATTATCTTCATATTAATGAAACTCGATTGCTTTGAATTTGTTGTCTCCAAGAATTGAAATGGAAAATAAATTCTAGCAGTTAACCACTAGCTTTCCTGTGTCTTGGTATCACTTGTAAAAGCTATATCATATATTTCGCTGTATTTGTCAACAAAGTGGACCTCAAAACCTTCTTTTACATTAGAACCAAGTTCATCAAAATCCCTTCGGTTTGCTGATGGGAATATGATTGTCTTTACCCCACTTCTCCTTGCAGCAATGGTTTTTTCCTTCACCTAGAGACATTTCAGTGACAACAATAACAATAACAATGTAAGTATGCATGCAAATGGTTCAGAGCTTTTGAATGCGTAATTGATGTTATTGCATGATACATTTATGAAAACTTCACCGTAAATGTTATGTTATGGAAGGAGGTAAGTTAATTTAGACAAGTTATCTAGTCGATCAGTATTAGGAAAAGTTAGATAGTTCTATTAATTGTTGATTTCCTAGTTTCCTAAGTTAGTTAAATAGTACCTCTTATATAAAAGGTAATCTAGTCCATGATTATGAGGGGCAATCAAGAATCAACCTAGGAAAGGGTTTTTTCCCACCTAAATGGTCAGAGCATATTCTAGATGGGGAAAGACCATAGATTAGAGCATGTTCAGCCCCTATCTCATTGTATTCATCTGGTTCTATATGTAGATAACTCATCAATTACCAGAATTCAAATGACATGGATAGAATATTTCAGATCATACTCATTTGAGAAGTCTAGAACTAGAAGGGGAGCGGGCACAATCATGAAATCAACATTTGCTTTTACTGACAATATCAGTTCACATGATTTTGAAAGACAAGAGAGTGCCAATATGTATAGCATGTAAATTCCTACCAAAACAGCAGGCAAATAAAAAGTATTAAAACCATACCCCACTGATTGGAAGAATTCGTCCAGTTAGAGTTACTTCGCCAGTCATTGCCAAGTCTTTCTTCACAGATTTTCCCATGGCTAAGGACAACATCGATGTTACCATGGTGCACCCAGCACTCGGCCCATCCTTTGGTGTGGCTCCAGCAGGAACATGCAAATGCAGCTTTGACTTTGCAAAAAAGGGATTATTTGGTTCTTTCTCTAGTAATACAGCTCTACAAACTGTATGTGCAATTTGGGCGCTCTCTTTCATGACATCGCCAAGCTGGCCTGTCACAACAAGTGTGCCCTTGCCTTTGCTTTCCTCTACTTTTGCTGTCTCAATGTACAAGGTCGACCCACCCATAGCATTCCAAGCTAAACCCATGACCACTCCGACAGGAGTCTGATTGTATATGCGCTCTGCTTGGAACACAGGATTCCCAACAAAATTACCAAGATTTGATGCATTGACAACAACTTTCTCCTCAGGCTTGTCTACAAGCACTTCCATAGTTCTATGTGTGCTTTCATTGTTGGCCTACAAAAAAGTATTAAAGAACAGTTTAATTAGAGCACAAGCCTTAACACCACAAATCAGTCAAACCTACGCTAGTTAAGACATGTCCATCTGCAATTTGAATTGCCTTGGGTTTTATTTACTGGAAATCTTAGACAATATAATCAGCCAGAAATGGTGAAGGAATACCATCTGTTGCAGTAGATCACTAACCAAAACAGTGCATAAAGGTTACCAGAAATAACAGCATAAGCATACCAAACTTCCACTGCAGGAAAGTGGATGATCATCACATGCCAAGAACAAAAAAAGTTTGATTTTTTACCTGTAGCTTCCCTGTCTGGTTCTAACTAGGTACGGAGCCAGCCGTTAGTGCATGACATTGTCAACAATAAATTGCACAAGGGCCAGCATAGTCATTTCACATTTACCATAACAGAGTGCAAGATTTTAGTTCCATATGTAGGAAATTACAAAGGTAGTCTTTACCTCTGGTATCTTAAAAGTATTAGATAGTTTGGCTGTCTCTTCTGCAAAAGTTTTTGTAGGTTCTTCATTCGAATGCTCATTGTGGCCTACTTCTGACTCTGTTGTTAAAGGCACCACATTAATATTATCAAGAGAAGAATCAATTGGGCCCACGTCCACTGAAGCATCTTCTGCGATAGAATTCTTTGAGTTCTTATCTTCTACTTTTGTTGCAACGTCAAAATTGACTGATTTTTTATCTGCTTCTACTACTGTGATATCTCGAGGTGGCTCATTTGATACACCTTGACGGACAAGTTTCAGAGCTATCTGCAAAGGTTGAATCAAGGATGACAAATGAAAAGGTCTGGTGACTGGTAGACGAAAAGCATGAAAAACAAGGACGCAGTATTAGTAGCCATGTCTTTAACACATCATTTGCTGTCAGCATTATTTGCCCTTTCAGTTAAAGATGATCAAAATTGAAGAGATTTCTTGCTACCAAGTGGCAATAATGGGATGTATGTTTAAATATGTCTTCCAGTAACTCCCTTGAAATAAGTTAAAATGCACGCATGGGTGAATGGAACTAGTAATGTAGGCTATGAACATTATGCAGACCGTTTTTTCTTCTTTTGAGTAGTGTTATGTGCATCACTTTTTTTTCCTTTGAGTAGTGTTATGCATGTCACTTTTCAATGTGGACTGTAAAGTGTCATCTTGGTCATTTAAAAAAAGCTCAACCTGCGGAAGGTAAGACAGCCCCCGGGCATTATAGTCATCTTGGTCATTTACCAAGTTGATTAATAACTTCCACAGACTAATTAACAGTAAATCCACTATACCGTCCACATATGTCATAGTTTGCATAACGAAAAAAACTTGAAACAGAAACAGATCACATAATTAGTTCATCTAAGGTATAAATAATGTTTGTTTCTATTATGACTCTATTCTCCATAGGTTCTTGATACAGAGTTTGACATTGCTCCCCATATTCTCACCTTCTACAATCATAATTGTGGTAGAAAACATAAAATAAATTGTTTCAATAATCTAAATTTGTGTTAGCAAGCAACTGCTAGAGGTCTCTTGCATGGTTGAAGATGTGAATATTTTTTAAGCATTAAGAGGAGAGTGTGTTTCGTGAAAGACAACGCAAAAAATAGCTAGAATCCACATAAACACCTATACTTCAACTTATTATATCTCACCTTTCGATAAATTTTTTCGATCTGTTTTTGAAGGTTCCGCACACCAGCTTCGCGGCAGTAGTTTTCAATAAGAGCAAGAAGAGCATCATTTGTGACCTCAACCTGAGCATGTACTAAACCGTTAATAAATGAGAAGTAAATAAAAAGAATACAAGGCAGAGAAAACTTTATAAGTGCATTAGATAATGCATAAACAGTTTGTTAGTATTTTAACTCAGTAAGAGATCTAGGAGGTCCTTGTTCTTCTGTGACTTTTTCTCAAAACCCCATACCGATAGGTGGTTTCATTGGTTACTTCATTACTTGTGACAAACCATAGTTCATCAATGTGGTAAGCACCGCCAGGAGGATAGTCGGGTGGTGGCAGAGAATGGGAAGGTACTGGTAAACACTGCCAGTGCCAATGCCGTGTCATAATTTTTTTGGTGGGTGGGTGTTGCCAGCAGGGGGGATTTTTTTGGGTGCCACCAGGGTTTGATCCCTAACTGACAGCTTGCACACCTAGGGAGCTAACCGTTAGTCTATGAAAGTGCTTTTTGTGGATTTTGATGGATGATATTGCATGTAATCGTTTGCATTTAGTAACAAAATTTTAGTTGTACAAAATAAGATTGGTCTATTACTAAGATATCCTTATTAGGCATGAGTCAAAAAAATCCTTATTAGGCCCCGTTTGGGGAGCTGTATCCATAAGTTCCTCCTGGAAAAGCTCAGGAAGCTGCTCTGAGGAAGCTTCCCTGCTTTTACTAAAAATTGCAGCTTTTAGAGCTTTTGTCTGCTTGAAGAAGAGATTCTGTTTGTTTGAGCTTTTTGGGAAAACGAAATCTGCAAGAAGCTCCCGCAAACAGGGCCTTAGTATGGATGCCAATGCCTTGTGCTTTTCTTGAACTAGTTGCTCGTGCTTTGGCCGTGTTAGACTGATTCTCTATGCAACATTTGTAGAATACTAAGCAAATCATTTTTTACACTAATACATTTTTGCAGAACTTTCCCTTAGTTTTCTCCTGAAAAGACTCTAGAAAAGCAGCATATACCTGCTCAGGCTTGATACCACAGGCCTCCCTTGTATTTTTTTCTAGATAATCCCTAGCAATATGCATCTTCTCGTCAGTTATATAACCAGCAATAGCAATGATTTCCATCCTGTCCAGTAGAGGGCTTGGTATCATCTCAATGACATTTGCAGTGCAAACAAAAAGAACCTAATTTCACATAAAGACAGAAGTCAGCCTATAATAAAATTAACACAATTGTTGTCCACATTAAATAGAAACACTTATCAGTAAAGTTTCTCTCAAGGATAAAAAGCTGCACTGTAATTATTCAATCATGGAAATAAGGTTAAAACGTGCTCACTGCTCCTTTTTCTTGAAAATAGAATTGTTTCCAACCTCTGCGACCGCACACAGGTGGTCCTTGCTCATGGAGGCTTAATAATAAATAGATTGTAGAATATCAACAACATAAGAAGGCATACCAATGGTATACTCGTACAATTGCAGCAGCATGCATAAAGCTACATCCAGGAGATAGTGATTAAGAATGTAGAATATATCCCCCTGATTATGAACTTGTTCGTATTCCTTGTCAGTTGTCACACGCTCACACCATATTATGGGGATATTTACATATACACTGCCACTACACAGAATGTAACTTGTAACCTGTCCTTTTTAACTCCAATCTTTCACCATTTCGTCACCCCTTTGCCGACCCTCTTTTCCTTGTTCTTTTCTTCTTTCATCAGCCATGGAGGCCGGTGATGAAAGCATGCCCATAATAACAACTATATCCAAACAAAGTGCAGCCTCTACAACCACCCACCGAGCCCAAGAACAAGGCTTAAGCCACAGCCATCGTCTCAGAGCAAGAGGCCAACCACCACCCACCACTGCCCACTCTTGTGCAATGCTGTCGCGACGGATGTGAGACCCAGTGACCACATGAGACAAAGGGGATGTAGGAACTAAATAAAGTGAGGTTCAGGCAGGACTGTTCCTTTTTATGAGTGGGTTGGGCTTCAGGCCTCGGAAAGCCCAAGCTTGACTGGATTAATCTTATTATTTTTAATAGTCTCTGAGGCGTAACTATACTTAACAAGGGCAGCTTTGTCAAGGTGGGAAGCAGGTACTTAGAATGTGAGAGACCAAATCATCAATAAAGGCAAAATACAAAGGATACAGTTTTGGAGTGCAAAACATTGGATTATCATCTATATAGGGGTAATCACGAAATGCCATTCTATAGAATGGCACATACTAAGTCCCTAGGTTTACAATGTTATTGTCTGGAATGAATTCTTTTTAGCAGATAGAGAATGAACTATTGATTTCGATTTCAATTGGAAGTGACCACAACAAATTGAGCAGCTAAAAGAGAATCACTTGTTGAAGTACTGGACCAACCTTGGATAAGTCAACAGGGACATCTAGAAAGTGATCAAGAAAGTTAGCATTCTGTTCAGGATCAAGAAGTTCCAATAGTGCACTGGCTGGATCACCTGAATACCCTTTCCCAAGCTGGAGGCAGGAAACAACACAACCAGTAAAGTAGTGTAAAATAACCCGGATTACCAGATGAATCATGAAAATTGCTATATAAAGTAAATACTGTACACCATATAACAGCAAGTAAAATATAATGGCACTTCAGTTCCTAAAATGAAGCAATAATAGCGACTTTTAAGTCAAAGATGCGCACGAATACCTTGTCAATCTCATCTATCAAAACTAGAGGATTTGCTGTCCCTACTGATTTCAAACACTGAACAATCTTCCCTGGCATTGCCCCAACATATGTCCGCCGATGACCCTAAAATGGTCTGAAAATTTTAGTTGCGTAGCAATCATGATCTGTTAAATGCATAACATGAATAACACACCTTAATTTCTGATACATCGGTCAAACCTCCAACAGAGAATCTGTAGAACTTCCGGTTTAGTGCGCGTGCAATTGAACGTCCAATACTAGTTTTTCCAACTCCAGGTGGCCCAGAAAGACATATGATCTTACCTGCAGTGAAAGAGCAAAACGGATATTTATTGCTACAGTTAGGAGGAAAATTGTACAACCAGGTTACATATAATTGTTGATTCGAATAAACAGGAAGCCAGGAATTAGAGGAGTAATACATAAAGCATAATTTTTCTTAATGCCTTGAGATCTCAGTTCTCCAACACCAAAACATACATTGAGCATCTGGCCTGGCACAAAGTGCTAATTCTTTAGGATTTTAAGGAAAAGAGAACTAAGAAATACTGGGGTTCACTCCTTGTTTTTATGGCACAACATAATTGTCAGATTCTAAATTGGAACGTCAGAGGCCTAAATGATGGCACGCGCCAAGACTCGGTGAATGAATTAGTTAGAAGCTCCGGCGCCACCATTGTGTGTTTACAAGAAACAAAGATGCAACTCCTTGATCAGAATGTGGTGATTCATACAGTAGGAGCAAAATTTGCCAACTCTTATGCTGTGCTGCCGGCTCAACAGACCCGGGGGGGCATTCTACTTGCAGTGAATGAAGATTTCTTTGACCTTTCCATGATTGAATTAACTTCGAGCACGATAACTGCAGAAATCACCATGAGGGCTGATGGCATTAAATGGAAAATCACAGTTGTCTATGGACCGCAGGGGACGTAGAAAAACTCCAGTTTCTCCAAGAATTGAAAAACATTACTCCCCCATCAGGGCATAATAGGTGGCTCATTGTAGGACATTTCAATCTCATCTACCAGGAAGAAGATAAGAACAACACCAACCTTAATAGGCGCTTGATGGGCGCATTTAGGGCGGCGATCAATCATCTGCATCTCAAAGAAATCAAGATAAATGGACGCCGATTTACCTGGAGCAATCAACAAGACAGCCCTACACTCACTAGAATTGACAGTTCCTGTGCACCCCAGAATGGGAACTGTTCTTTCCTGCCTGCTTCTTACATTCCCTGCCGTCGCTCATGTCGGATCACACCCCCTTGCTGCTGCAAGGAGAACTGGACCACCACCATAACACATCCTTCCGGTTCGAAAATTTCTGGACCAAGTTGGAAGGTTTCCAGGAACTTGTTCAGGACATTTGGAACAGACCTGTCAGTTCTACCCTTCCTATGAAACGATTACACATCAAAATGGCACGTGTTGCAAAGGGAATGAAGCGCTGGAAAAAAGAAAAGATTGGAGACACAAAGCTGCAGCTAGCTATAGTGAAGGAAGTCTTGCTACAATTAGAAGCAGCGCAAGAGCACAGGTTACTCACAAACCAGGAGCTTGACCTATGCCGGCGACTTAAAGCTCGCAGCATGGGGCTTGCAGCCATCGAAAAAACAAGAATCAGGCAAAGATCAAGGCTCACCTACATCCGATGCGGAGATGCCAACACGAAATTCTTTCACATCAGAGCTAGTGCTCGTCGGAGAAAGAATTACATACTTTGTCTACATACGGATGAGGGGATTGCAATTGCCCATGATGAAAAAGAAAAGGTGATCCGGGATTATTTCAAAAACCACATTGGCTCTGTGGTTCCAAGATCTACAACCATAAATTGGCAGTCCCTTGGCTACACACCACATGATCTCTCAGACCTCGAGGCACATTTCTCCCAGGAAGAAGTCCTAAATACCATAAACTCCATGCCTTCCGACAAAGCTCCAGGTCCAGATGGATTCACCGTGCCTACTTCAAAGCATGTTGGGAAACCATCAAAGATGATGTCATTGCAGCCATAAACAGCCTGTTCTCAATGAACGGCCAGGGGTTCGAGTGGCTAAACTCAGCATACATTGTTCTGCTCCCCAAAAAAGAAGAAGCCTTGAGGGTTACAGACTTCAGGCCCATCAGCCTCATCCACAGTTTTGCAAAAATTTTCTCTAAATTGCTTGCTAACAGGCTAGCCCCTCGTCTAAATTCCTTGGTCTCCAATTTCCAAAGTGCATTCATAAAGAAAAGAAGCATCCATGACAACTTTCTTTATGTCCAGGGAGCAGTACGCAAGCTGCATAAGCAAAAGATGCCGACCTTGTTCATGAAATTAGATATTCATAAAGCTTTTGACACGGTAAATTGGGGATAGTTGCTGGAGACTCTACGAGCCCTGGGCTTTGGACCCTGCTGGCGCGAATGGATTTCCATCCTTTTTCGTACAGCTTCCTCGACTGCAATACTAAATGGAAGGCAAGGCCCTGGTTTCACCCATGCCAGGGGCGTCAGACAGGGAGATCCACTTTCACCCATGCTTTTCATTTTGGCCATGGATCCGCTTCAGCGACTGCTTGATCTAGCAACACAGCAAGGGATCCTCACCCCCTTACCCCTCACAGCAGCAAAATGGAGAACATCCATGTATGCGGATGATGCGGCCATATTCATCAACCCAATCAAAGAGGACGTACAAGCTGTCAAAACAATCCTTGAAGCATTCGGTAACTTCTCGGGGCTCCACATAAATTTGCAAAAAAGCTCCGTACACCCAATCAGATGTGAAAATGTGGACCTGGACCAAGTCCTATCTCCCTTCAGTGGTAGCAGATGTGCCTTCCCATGCAAATACCTAGGACTGCAACTCCACATCAGATCGCTTCAGAAGGTCCATGTTCAACCTCTCATTGAGCGCATTGGACAGAGGCTACCGAAATGGAAAGGGAGATGGCTAAACAAAGCAGGGCGCCTCACTTTGGTCAGTTCAGTCCTCTCTTCCATGCCAACCTACCACCTCACAGTGTTTCCCTTGGCTGCTTGGGCAAGGAGAAAAATTGACAAAATTAGGAGATCATTCTTGTGGAAGGGGAGAAGAATGCCAACGGCGGGCACTGCTTGGTTAATTGGCCAACAGTTACTAGACCTAAGGACCTTGGGGGTTTAGGGGTGCCTGACCTGGATAGATTTGGAAGAGCTCTACGCCTACGTTGGCTATGGCAAGATTGGGTGGAAGAATCCAAACCATGGCTCGGATCAGAACTCCCTTGTAATGATGTTGACCACCTCCTCTTCAACTCATCAATCACAATAACATTGGGTGATGGCACAAAGGTCCGCTTTTGGCACCATAATTGGCTTGAGGGAGAGGCCCCCAGATATCTGGCACCAAACTTGTTTCAACTAACTACCAGAAAGAACAGAACAGTGAACATGAGCTACAAAACAATAATTGGATACGCTCACTAAGGGGAAGAATCACCTCGACTGTCCACATTGAAGAATTTGTTTCCCTATGGGTAAGGATTCAGGGCGTGCACCTACAGCAAGGCGTTAGAGATTCCATTGTCTGGAGATGGACCCCAGATGGGGTTTATTCTACCAGTTCAGCATATCGGATTCAATTCAAAGGCCCCTTCGGTTTATTCCAAAGTGATCTAATTTGGAGAGCACAAGCGGAGAACAAATGCAAGATTTTTGCGTGGATCCTAGTGCAAGACAAAATTCTTACGGCCCAGAACCTACAAAAAAGAGGGTGGCCACATCAAGAACATTGCATGCTTTGCAATGGTCCCTTAGAAACCGGCCTACACCTATGCTTGTGTTGCCCTTTTGCTAAGGCGGTTTGGGATCAAATCCTCTCTTGGGAGAACTTCCCTAGGTTGCTGTCACAGACTCAGACTGACACTGTCCATATCAAAACATGGTGGGAGGATACAGCAAGGAAGGTACCGATTTCAGAGCGAAGACGGCTTAATGGGATGGTGATTTACACCTTCTGGAACATCTGGAAGGAGCGCAACAGGAGAATTTTCAACAACACCTCAGAAACGGTGCTGCAAGTGACTGCAAGAATTAAGGAGGACATTGAGCAAAGAAAGAGAGCTTTCGCTGTCACATAGTATTTGAGGATGTTTATGTGACACAACACCCCCCCCCCCCTCTCTCTTTCAGAAGGAATTTTCCTTGCTTGTACATAAACTCTTTTGCTCCTCTACTTAATTGAAAGACAGAGCTCCTGCTATTTCGTTCAAAAAAAAAATGTCAAAGCAGTTGAAGGAAAATGTAAAATTTTATTTCCAGCAAGGGCCGTGACCTTCAATCAATGTGTGACAAGACAAATTATGTAATTCAGTAATTGTTTCAATTAAGACACAATTAGCATAGATTTTAAGGCTTTATAAAGGTTGTCATCAATACATAGATAATAAGAGCGCTCATTCAGCATAAAACAAGTTTGGAACATTATAATAGGAAAATAATATTGCGCCCCGTTAGCTAAAATACCATGTTACATTGTTTCAAAAATCATAAAAAAAAATCATGTATCTAGTACACCTAAAGTAAAGTGTAGCCACAACAATCAGTTTGGAATTCATCTTTGATGCTGAAATTAAAAAAACAGAAGTGTCACTGTGAGCACATGATGAGCAGTGCCAGGTTGACTATTTTGCTTCTTGGCATCTAGGATGAATTTCAAACTGAATTGTTGCGGCTATCTCTTAACTTTATGTCTGCTACATGCATGATTTTTGTGATTTTTGGAACATTACCACATGGTATTTTATCTGCACTCATTATAATATGGAACAAATCAGACCTTGCGAACTTCCTCTCAACTTTCCAACTGCTATGAATTCCAAAATTCTTTCTTTGACATCAGCTAGACCATAGTGATCTTCATCAAGAATGAGTTGAGCGTGGTGCACATCAAAGTTTTCATCACTGCCATAGACAGAGAAACCAACACATAAGGGCATATCTATCCATCCAATATATTTCAAAAAGTACAGACAACACAAACCTGTAATCTCCCCAGGGCAACACGGTTAGCCAGTCTAAATAATTGCGGGTTACACTGAACTCACTGGAGCTAGCTTCTAACAGCTGAAGCTTAGTGAGCTCCTCTTCAATGACTTGTAAGACATGAGGGGGGCACTTGTCTTTTTTTGCTTCAATCCTTTCCCTAAATTTTTCTGCAAGAGAAATAATGGCAAAACGATTTTTAGTAGGCACAACAATGAAATGCCAAGTTTTTAAGAACAAACCTGACAAAGCTGTTTTATCATCTGTCTCCAAACCTAGCTCCTGCATACATTAGGCATACTAAGCAATGAAACATTATCAAACTAGAAGCTAAACATCATGTCAAACAAAATGAAATCAACCAAAAAGGAAAAAAAATAAGACAATTACCAGGCCAGGTAAACATCTAACATGAATGACAGATTATATAATGAACATACTATTATGTATTCAAGAACCAAGGCACTGTACAAGAACTCAACAGAAGAGAGATGGTTTATTATCATGATTTCTTGATGGAAGCTGTGTATGAATAATCAGTGTTCAGTGAGCTAGGGAAGAAGCACAACTGTGGGGGCTAGCTGGTGCCAGAGGTCTTACGCCTGGAGTTGAGTTTGGTATAATAAGTTGTGTGCACTGCAGGTCGACCATTCACAGTTCAATGGCACTATCATAATGTAATTTGTGTTGTACCCTAAGACCTATTTCTCCTTAATGCAATGATACTCGGCTCTCTTGTGTATTTGAGAAAGTAAAAAAAAGGAACAACAATGCCAGCACTACCTTCTTAATTGCTTTAAGTAGCTCATTCAACAAGTAGCGGCGCTGTTCTCCTGTAATTTTTTCTTCAATTGTTTTTGCTATGGATTCCTGATATGACATTTATAGAAGTATCATTAAAATAAAGAAGGCACTTGAAATGTGGTTGTCTGCCTATGAGATCAGCATTTACCTGCAACCTACTAATCTCTAACTCCCTCTTTACCAACTCAAGAGTCAACTTCAACCGATTGCATACCTGTTTGAAAATAATTGAGTTGGAATTTTGGATAACAGTAGAGCAAAAGAAAAGATGCCATAGTTAATAAGTCAGATACCAAATGTCACTTACATTCAAAAAAAAAAAAGATACCAAATGTCATTCAAAAGTAGTACAGAGATGACATAAAAAATATTTATCTGCATGCATAACCTGGAATATGTAAAAGGAGATTCCATGAGAACCCTTACATCTAACTCTTCAAGAACTTCCTGGCAAAGCAACTTGTTGGCGCCTGAAATAGCAGCACCAAAATCTGCTAGTCTTGGGTAGTTGAAGTCACCCATATGCTGGGGAAAGAACAAGAACATATTCACAACAATGAAGTCAGCCTAACATTTAAATGCAAGTACAATCTGGAAATACACACAAGAAAAATATGTCATGGGAGGGGAGCAATGTCGGTTTAATTTATTGACCAGTAACCGCATAGCAGGATGAAAAATACTGAAAATAAAAAATATATAAATATATTGAAGCCACATACCCTGTGATAATGATGACTATGAGCATCTACAGTGCCTAGTATTAAAATCTTGTTTATATTTTAACTAAACAATGAAAACAAAAGGTCAAACATACATTTAGACTTCTATAGCGTCACTGCCACATACTATTGAGTTACAACACAGGGTTATACCATTGCACAAACACAACCCTTTAGGTTCTGTGCAGAAATAGCATATTTACATACAAATAACAAAACTAAAATCAATCACTTTGATTTGCACTAGGTTTAGAAAGCAAGGCAACCTGGGTATAGGCTTGAACTTGATCCTTCCAAAGGGAGTTTGTCCTGAGAACATCCCTTAAAGTGGATATAACTTCAAAAGATGTCGCCTTTATGACATCATCATCCTTATCATAAGGCAGTTCCTGTAGAATGGCCACTAGTTATGAAGTAATAAGAACTGAATACTGTTCAAAACTGAGTACATATTCTCAATTGGTGCCAAAAGGTACCCCACACCAATAACAAAATTCACATAATATTTTCAGCTTAGCAACGCATGCAGTCACTGGAACAGGGAGCGAGCTTTAGTAAGAGGAGTCTCATTTCATAACAATGCAGTAAATTATAAACCCATCTGAAGCAAAATTTTAGTTGAAAAATTCTGCATAAAACAGTTCAAATTGTTATAGAATTTGGCATTTTGTTACGCTATACAGAAGGTACTAATTGCACCCCTTTATATACTTTGTTCGTCATTCTGACTCTTCTCTGTTTCCAGTGTTTGAAGATCTGTACATTGATAATGTTTTAAGACTGGGACACTATAATAGTTATGGTATATGTACCTTGAGATGATCAACCTTAACTGTAAGTGGCTCATCCACAACCTGTATAGTTTAGTTTTTATTAACATACAACGAAAAAAAAAAAGTGACAGAGAAATTAAATAAGAAGCAGTGAGGGGTCTAGCTAACAATCTCAGATATCCGTATACGATGGTGACCAAGTAGCACCACCAGATCTCCTTGAATTCTTGTTATCTAAATCAGAGTGAAAAGCACATTTCAAAATCATCAGAGAAAGATATGTCACCCACAAGAATTGAAAAACTACCAAGTACCTGGGCAAGCGTGCCAACATCATGAAGACGCTTCAACAATTCTTTCCCTTTCAATTCATGAATCCTATTATCTGATTCTGAACTGATCACAGCATAGGGGTCAGTATCTTCCTCATCCTTGACAAGAAAGGCCCCAGCATATGGTATAGATTTTTTGCTATTTTCAACTAAAGCTTGCAACAGCTTTGGATCCTGAGGGAAATAAAGGGCTATAATACCAGTACGAAGGCACAAGAACATATAACGAACATAGAACATAGAAGAGATGGTATGTGAGGAACTGATTTGTATGTTGTAAAATGATTCGTAAGATACCTTTACATAGACTGGCATGTAAAATCCTGGAAATAGTGGTCGCTGTAGCAAAGGCAAAGCTATGACCTATTTGGCAACACCATAAGAATGGAATGAGAAGAGAACCTGAATTCATAGCAGTCATACAAAATAGCTCCTTGTTTGCTGACATGTACCAGTATTTCATTAAATTTTGAAAAGTAAACGACTAAAACAACAAGGAAATACTTTTTAATCCAACTGGGTAGGGTAGAGATGGAACCCAACAAAAGCTACCAATAAAGATAATAAAAAGTTCTTATGGAAATGGCTAATGAAACAAACTTGATAGCTCAAGATTTAAGAAAAGTACTGGCATTTACTGATAAAAGCAGGTGGCAGGCCACAAATTATCTACTAAAAAAGATTCTCATGTGATAACTCAAGAAATTTTTTTCTCGAACAAGGTAACTCAAGAAATACTGGGCAGTATCAGATAAAAGCAAGCCAGAAATTATACTGAAGAACAAAAGAAACCCCCAGATGCCTTTCTTCTAGTAGCACATACAGAGAAACCTGGACTACACATAAGTGATCACCAGTCATTGCTACAGTATTTTACTCTTGTTCGCTGCAGCAACAGCCACTGCAGCGCTGCACATAAGTGCAGCCAATAATTTTCTTGGTCATACAAGACAAGTTCTAGACACTCTGTTTTAACATTTGCATTGAGTATATTGTCAGCAACAACCTCAAATAATTTGTTATCTATCACAAGTTCTGGTTAGACCATAACATCCATTCCTTTTTCTCCCTCCAGACAAGAATACCCACTCTCAGTTAAATAAAACCAACAACACTACAAAACAGCAATGTGAATTTACCTAATAATAACAAAAAAAACTCAACTGGTGGGGGAAAGACCACACCCACAGCTTTGCACTAAGAAGAAAGCTCAGCGAAACCTGCCAAGAAAACCTCCAACCCCTGGCGTCACGCAATAGAGCTGTACTGTAACTTAGGTCGGCAACCACTGCCACTACTCAAAGGTAGGACCATACCATTGCGGCATTACCACATGACGGCACTGAACCACTGTTAGAAGTCGGGATTTGAACCTCGGCTGGCTGGTACCACTACTCAGTGACAAGCCAACTCAATTACTAGAGCAGCCCAGCTTTATACAAAATACATAACCTAAAAAACAGACACTGGCTGAACACTTGCTTATTGTTAGGCAGTAACTGCGTGGAAGCTGATTAGCTGAATCAACCTGTGCACATCCAACTAGACTCGTCTCTCAAACATCAACAAAGCTTGCAAATCCAGTGAACAATATCAAACTATTCTGAGACGAGATAATTGGTTTTTTGGGACTCTCAATGTCAGGTTTTGCATATTTAGGACTCCAAACGTTGGCTTCGTAAAATTAGTATTTATATCATTGACACTTTGATTTATATGATATTATATCTTATTTATTGTTTTTTCATCTCTTTTCTTCATACTTAGCACCTAAGATGACCCTTATACGACTCAGAGTCCATCGGTGATCAGTCACCCCATTCTTTCACACAAGCGCAGGAACGCAACTCTCGGGTTGGACATGTTGGCTTCTGAGACAATGTTGCTCGTCCATAGAAAAAAAAAGGGGGGGTTGGGCATGTTTTGCTAGCAGCTGCAATTTTGTTTCTTCTCTGAACAGAAGAGAAATATGACACTGCATCATGTCACCGTACAAAAAAACTATCACCAAAATTTCAATGTGGTTTCAATGTTTCTAGTTTCTAAGGTCTAAATCTCGAGTGATCCAAACCCATGAAACGACGAGTTTTGAAAAGGAAAAATCATCCAACCGAGCTAAGTTCCAAAAAAATCATTTAGAAGAATTTAAACAAATCACAAGCATGATGATGATCTTCTCCGAGAGTGAGGTTGCACAGTCGAAAAGTCACAAGTAAACTTATTAAACAGTTGAGCAACTCCAAAAGACTAATAATAGATATTTTGGTGAAAAGGTACGCTCCAGCAACTTCTTTAATTGGTAGTCAACCTCTCCTCCAGAGATGCACAGCGGGAATGACTCTCTCGAACGCACAAGATATAAAAAAAGTGGAAAAATATAGAAAGCGAATTTTATTCAAATACTCTGTATGATTTAGAGAGCGATTTTTCGAAATACTCTTGAAAATGATTAGAGAGCGAGTTTTAGAAATACTCTTGGAAATGCTCACGGTAGAATTTTGCAAATAATTCGGAAAAAAAACGGATGAGGCAAACTGCAGAGGATAGCTTAATGGCGATCCAATTGTAAGAGGACGCGCACCGTGTCGCAATCCTCGGGGCGGAGTACAGCGGGCACGATCGCAGAGGCATTCTCCCCCTCGCCTTCCTCCCCACCCGCAGCCTCTTCGCCCTCCGCCGCAGAGGACGCCGCTTCCGAGCCGCTATCGTCGCCGGCGGCGGAGCATAAGCACACTCTCCTCCCCGGCACCGGGACTCGCCCGCACCTCAGTGCCCTGAGAAGTGGCGACCTCGCCTCGGTACTCGCAAGCGCAACCCCGGCCGCCACAGTCACCGCCTGTGGCCTCTTTGCGCCGAGCCGCGCCGGCAACCCTGCGACGGCCGCGGTGCGCAGCATTGGGTGTTTTGGGTCTGAGAAGGCGAGGCCTTCCCACTCCGGCGCGGTGGTTTGTACCTTCGGTTTGTGCCTCTCCTTCCGGTCGGTTTTGCTTTTTTTTTTAGTTGCAGCCTTGCAGGAGGTTTAAGTGTTTTAGCTTGGAAGAAGAGGAATGGAAAAGGGTTATAGGGTTATAAACCCTTTTCTGGTGGGACAGCACACAGCAGCATTTGATTCCGGATTTTCTCCGAATTGTATTCAGTATAGTAGTTTTTTCATTCCATAGAGTTCATTCGGAAGGAACGTGGGAATTTTAGCCATTTTCCTTTTCCTGAGAAATACTCACATTTGGAAAGGTCCTCTGAGGTCCGAGGAGATTATTTTGCTCAACAAAACAACCTCCTCGTATACAGTTCATGATTTTGTATTTCGCTTTAGCTTTACATTGCTATATAGCTCATGTTTTCTCACCACTCAGAAGACAAGGTCAAGCTCGATAAGAGGGTGTTCAGTTTCAGTGCCTTTTCTGAATTTGTGCCAGATTGTTTAAAATGCTCGAGGAAAGTTGCAGCGTGCAATTAACATGGAAAACAGTTAAGCATTTCTATATGCTTTGGACAACCAACAAAGCAAAGGAGTTTTTGGAGAGAAGCAAGAGATCGATAAAGCGCTTCCATACTTTCCCCATAGTTCAAGTTTTTGCAAGACATCTTTAGATTCGTCGTTTCCTATGCATGAAGAAAACAGTAGTGTCTCCAAGAATTTGGAGGCCCCGAGCTAAATTCAAAATAAGATCTAAACTATACTCCTTCAATTTCAAATTGTAGAGATATGAGAAAATTTACGGCGCTCAAAAATAATGATGCCCATTGATGATGGGTCAGTTATAAATTAAATCCAAATGGTATAATGGTATTTCGTATGTGACTGTAGCTGTTTGGTACTCGGTATCTTCAACATTGTCATCGGCGACTGATGCTTCTATGCTTCTGACGCTACTCTATCCCTCACTCCGCTACACGTTGTCATGTGGTAGGAATTCAGTGAAGTTACCCATATGCATTTCCTTTGGTTTCCGTAAAGTTCAGTCAAATATTTGACATCAGAACAGAACATTAGGAGCGGCATGAACGCAATGTGCAGTGTGAGCAGTCAAGAAATCTTTGTTGGTGTGAATGGGACAACCCATTTGTAGTACGCAGTATGTGTCATGTGTGGAACGGGCACGTCCTGGAGTCCTGCACTCCTGCTCGGTGTCATACTGTCATAGTAAGCAATAGACTAGGTGCGTCCGCTTTCTAATGCGGCTCGTCGCAAGATCTACAAGTTCAGATCAACCTGCTCTGCTCCTCCCTGGTGGCCCAGCTAGCCTTCTACATGTGGGCCCATGTGTAGTCTCCTTATTGCCCAGATCGGATGGCCCAAGTGACAATGCATGCAATCTCCTTATTGCCATCAGATGGGCTACAGTGACTTGCAGGTGGGCAACGGCGAACCGGCAGATCCTCCAAACACCATAACACATCTTTTACTATGATACTCTCTTAGTTTTAAATTATGAGTCGTTTTATCTTTTTTAGATACGTATAATTTTTACTATGTATCTCTATTGAACTGGAGTCCAGTGCTTCCACGGTTCCACCACCTGACAACTATACATGGTTTATTTAGTTTCTTTGTCAGTCCTAATGTGATCAAGATAAACATTAATGAGGGCCAAGCTTTGATAAAACCTATTAGAGGTAATAAGTCAACTTTCTCATGCACAATACGTCTACAATACATCATGACAAGCATGGTAGAAAAGTGTATTGCTCTAAGTGGACCAAATCAGCTCTGCTTTCATGGAGCCAATAAACCACACGGAAGCTGAAAGATCCAGTGGATGCCCTCCTCCGTAAATTTTCAAAGTCAGCTAGCACCAACAAAGCTCAATTGTTTACAGGTACAGCGACCAGAGAAAGTTCGGTGGGGTCATAGATTTAATTCATTTGCTCCAACATCGATCCTTGCATGCATGTATAACTTTGGAAAGGTTTGCGTATGTCATCCACTCATAGGAGTATTTTCTAGCCAGCACTAGCATCAACAGAGAAAAAAAATACGATCAGATGCAAACTGCAAACACACTGTGCCGCAATAATATGATTAGATAATTAACAAGCACTTTGCGCTACAATGGTTGCTCACGTCACGCACGAAAGTAATACCAGGTACCTTACTCTGTAGGGAGGAACCGATGCTCTTTATTACCCTGAAAAAATTTCACCGATGCTCTTTAATATTACTTAACACATAAGCAATGCAAAAATTACAGCCCTGCCACGGCGCAATACGCATATACTAATTCTATAATGACACATACTGTTTCTAGCATTTCCCTGCAGGTAAAATCATTGGCTATACGTTGTGGTCAGTTTTTAATGTTATCTCGTCACTCGTGAGGCGTGACGCCCTGCTCCAAGAGAATCAACTAGGGGCATCTGAATCGAATCACAGTAGAATATTTGGACACAATCACTTGGCTGGGCAGATCATTAATTTGTCGAGAAAATGCAGTGGCCACCTGTCCCCGATCCCCGGGCATGTACGTCGACCTGAAATCTTAAGTCAAAATTTCACAATTCAAGTTTCAAGTACTAGCTCAGTATCATATCAGCCGCTAGTTACTAGCACAGTACTCTTATTAATTTGTTCTTGATACGTGTCTGATTTTTGCTCTGTGCTGCTCCGCAGAAGCTAATAAAGCGGCCAATCCGTGCTTCTGGTCGGCGGACTAGGCGCCCAAGTCATGCATCGATGGAAGCCTCGTGTGTTTCCTTGTCTTCATTGTAGATTGCAACGTGCATTTGTGGTGACGCAGCAGAGGAGCCGTCTACTGGTGCGCTTTTAGTCAGACAAAGAGCAAAAAATAAAGAACACCTCAGCAGCTGTAAAGAATCAATGCCCCCCCCCCCCCCCCCCCCCCCCCCGTGATGCTTGATGCTTTCACCTTCTGCCATGCATTGCATGGAGTTGTTTAATTTCCCTCGGATGGTTAAGTTGTGTATATTATACGTACCTACTAGCTACGGTTGAAAAACTTCATCAGATCTTAATAGCGGACGTTAAATATCTCAAATTTGCTAGCATCATGAGTGACACTGATAGAAACCCAGTTTTTGCATCGTCGTCGTGCGTGGGAAGTTTCAGGCATAGTGCTTTGGCATCTTTGGAAATTTCACTGCGGGGGCCCCGTAGCAGACCAGCTCTGCGTACGGTTAAAACAATACAAACCTAAAGCCTTTCATCATGACATGACCAACGGAGGTGCTTACGATCGTTGGCAATACGGAAACGAACAAAAGATCAAGCCCCTTGTTCAATCAGGCTAGTGGGTGCGCACGCAATTACACGAACTGACTGCTGAGTAATATTACTGTATTAGTTAATGCGTATAATACGTCATCACTCCACCCTTTCCGTCCGGTCTTTAAATCTTCACCGTCCACCACCTTGAGGTCACCCCTTCTGCCTTCGCAAATCTTCTTCTTCTTCTCGTTCCCTAGCTAGTTGAGTTGAGTAGAGGCAGAGCACACAGCACACAGCTCTTGGTTGTTTGGGAAGGGCAACCCGATGCCTCCTCTCCCCCGGATGCCTCACTTCAAGTTCAGCTAGCTAAGTTCCTTCTTCCTTTGAGATCTTGCTACGAACACCTGCCGTGACACAATCTCTACTCTCGGTTCATCCACCAAGCTCCGTGCCATGTCGCTCACGGAGGTCAGCCTCCACTTCTGCTACCTCCACTCCCTCTCCATCGTCCTTCTCTACTTCCTCTACGTGATCTCCTGAATGGCCGCCTCCCGCCAAGTTCCGATCGAACAAAGCTTTGCTTTGATTCAGAGCCGAAGCTTTGTTCGTTCGTTCCCAGAAAAAAAATTACTAGTACTCCACGCTTGTTCCTCTTCGTTCTTCCATGATCTTGTCCCGTTCTTCTCCCGGCCATTTCCTGCTTTGCTGCTAATTCGTTCAGCGCGTCTCCTAGCGCATACTCCTGCACTTGATCGATCATTCGACTAGGAGAAGTGCGCGGCAGTGTTCGAAGCAGGTAAGTGAAGCTCCCCTTCTGAAATCTCAAGTAGTAGGATGGTTCCACCGGCGGCCGTCCAGGGAGGAGCGCGGCGCGCCGCGGTGACCACGGAGGAGGAGCGGCGGCGCAACCGCATGACCTCCAACCGGCTGTCGGCGCGCAAGTCCCGCATGAAGCGGCAGCAGTACGTGGAGGAACTGACCGCGGAGGTGGAGCTCCTGCGGCGCGAGAACGAGGCGATGCGCGCCAGCGTCGGCGACGCCCTGCAGCAGAGCCGCGCGCTGGAGCAGGAGAACCGGGTGCTCGCCGCGGACGCGCGCCAGCTGTTCGCCGCGCTCCAACTGCGGAACTTCCAGCTCAGCCTGCTCGGCGACGTGGCCGGCGTACCGCTCGACGTGCCGGGCGTGCCCGATCACCTCGTGCAGCTCTACGGCGGCGTGCCGGCGATGGCTGTCACGCCGCTCTCACCGTCGCTGTTGCTGACGCCGTCATCGTCGCCGTCGCCGCCACCACCACCGCCTCCGCCAGGGCAACTGGAATTGCCGCTGGAGATGATCCAGCTGATGCTGCTCCAGCCTGACGTCATGGACGACGCCATCGGTATGCTCGAGTTCTGACATCGGAGGTGTGAGTGCATGAACTATATATATTGTTACCGTGTGAAGTCTGCTATGTCGTTGGCGTGCAGTGTGCTAGCTGTTATATAGTTTGTTTGTGTGTATCCTATGTTGTAATGCTGTATCATATATCATATAATATGCTTTCATGTGAACAACGTACTGTTAGTGTGACGATGTATTAATGTCGTCGGCGATTGAATAAAGAATGTGTGTAATGTATGTACGTAAGTAAGTTGTATAACAGTGTAAGGCATGCAGAAAGTTCGAAAGTGAAGTGTAATACTGTACTAGCTTTGTCTCAAAATAAATAAATAAATAAATAGATAAACCAATTTCTAGAATCATCAAGTTAAACTATCTTAAGTGTGATTAACTTGAAAAGAATAACATCCTCTATATATGACACCTAATAAGTATGTTTAAAAATATATTTTATGATATATATAGTGATGCACATTTGAAGCCACAAATATTTTATAAATTTAGTTAAATTTAAAATAAAATGACTTAGAATTACTCTAGGAATTAACCATGATATGTTATATTATCGACAGGTGTCTATATAGTAACTGTGGAGTGGACAAGTATCTATATATGTTAATATTATCGACAGCGACAGGTTGCTTATCTATGATTTTCGGATTAACCGTGATCATCTAAAAGCCGAATCTTTTTTTTTTTTTGCCTAATAATGTGAGATGAAGCCGAAGACGGACGAATCCTGTGACCATCTTTTGGTTCTTTGTCCCCTGGCGTGTGAGGTCTGGGTACTCTGGTTCTCGGCGGTCAGGCCCCTCAGCAAAGTGCCCATCACCAATACAATACTGGACGGCGGGCTTCAGCTAGCTTTTCGCGTTGGTGGCTTGGCATCTGTGGTCTGTGGAAAGAGCGCAGCGACAGGCAAGGAGAGCGCAGCCCATACTGGTTGTTTCGGGCCTGACTAATGCTTGAGCTTCCTGGTGCAAGTCGGGTTGTGGCTTTTTGAGTGCTGTTGACACTCAAGTATGCGCGACTAAGTCAACATTTTTGCAAATTTTGTTTTGAATCCGTTTCCTTCCTTATATATAATAATACAAAGATGCATGCCTAATGTTCTTTTTTTTTGAGAAAATCTTGGTTTGCAATAGTACCCGCATGGAAGATATTTGCACCGCCTCCGATCCACCGCGGCCTCTGCTTTCAGGTTTCATTCAGCTTCGAGGGGTCGCTTGACGCACATTCGTCTTTTTGCAAAATATAAACGCCGCGTCGCTGCCACGCCCTGGCAAACACGGTGATGCAAGCGACAATTCCTTCAATACTTTACTTTCACCCCCTACGGGTGGTGAGTGGTGACCAAGCGTTAAACTGGACAATAGCTACGAGACAGTCAAGCGCGGCGAGACATGACTAGACGTCGACGCGGACCGACAATTTTTTCGTCGTCGTTCGCCAGGCAGGCAGCACTGGCTGCCTACTTCTCGCTTGCATGCCGTCGATCGATCATCGTACGTGGCTCCATCGGCCGTGCATACGTATAAGCTACGTACTCCGTAGGTCTGTTAACAAACAGAGACAGCAGAAAGAGCGAGACCGACGAGCTCACGGCAACTGTGACCGGCCGGCGGCCGCCAGCTGCTACTTGATTCCGTCGATGATTACCGTGGTTTTTAGCGTCTACGTACGTGACAGCGACCACCCTCCTCTCGAACGGCCGGAGGCATTTCAAAGCGACGTCGACCTGCTGCTTGGCTGAGTTCCAGTTGGAGAAAAAAGACACGTTGCTGGCGACTTATTTGGCCACGGTTTCGTTGGGTCTTTCCCCCTGCCACGCCACGGAGATGTCGTACGACGACTGGTCAGGTGTCCATGGACCACGTACGACGAAAATGATGTCCACTTAAAGAAAACTACTGCGCTAACCGCCAATCTGGTGGCCTGAGGAAGCCGTTAGCCGTACACGTACTCTACTCTGCAGCCCCACAGAAATATGCGATGCAAGTAGTCCTACTAGTTGTTCCAAACTTTCATTCAACAATCAGAAACGATAAAGAAATGAACCGCGTTTAACAATTCACCAAAACCTATAAAAATGGATTAGAACTAAACCCTATTACTATGGAGATGGTCATACTTTTATTATTTTCATATACTTTCATTGCAGAGTCATGGCGAGACATGGTCTCAGATGACTTAACTCACATGAGCTAGTTAAGGATTTTTTTTTTCATGAGCATCTTTCGTACTATGTTCGAGACTTGTAAACAATATGTTAAATTTTGCTCTCTATATGTATATGGGTGGTGATTACTTCATTGTGCAAGCAATGTGTGCGTTGTTGATCCTAGGCTACATGAGACACGTAGAGTATGAGATAATGAGGTTCAATCGAGGTAATTTAGACGATTTTTAGGGATGGTACTTCTCTGAAACAATCTCTCGCCCAAAATGATAATCGTCATTGGAGAAAAAATTATGAAACCTCAAAAAATCATTTCTGTAATAGTATGTACTGTGTAGCAGCGGTGGTGAACAAATGACAAGAGGCTAGAGACGGATCTGCACATACAGATCCATGGCAACAACATGGCCTTCAATCATTTGTCCTATCTGGCTGCCATGAGTGTCTCTTACAATCATTATACTCTCTCCATCCAGACACGGAGCAAGGTTAAATTATAGAAATTTTAATCAACAGTTGATCAAATTATATGCATGATTAGAACATAAAACTTACATCAACAATTATTGTTTTTGAATTGCCACTAAAATGATATTGTTTTTTTAATAATTAACTTTTATATTATATAATAAAAGAAATTAATGGTTAAAATTTACTTTATATGATTTTTTTCCAATGGTCAAACCGTCAAATACATTCATCATTTTTGGACGGAAGGAATACTTTTTTTTTTGCATGGGTGTAGCATGGAACGGTCATCACTGATCCTAGAGGTTAATGTAGCCCCTAAGTGCAACCCGAGCAACTGGCTATCGGCATTCTTGTACTACTCTGTGCCTTCTTTAGGCAATGATACGCATACTCGTAGGCATTCGAGAGAAAAAAAATACTTATTGCTAGAGTAAAAGTTGCCCCACCAAACAAAAACAAAGGTTAGAATAGCAAGGACACTATTACTTAGATTGACTTGTTAACAACTAATAATGCATTGAGTCGACTACCGTGGCTCAATTAGCCATGGAAATAATAATAAAAAATAGTAAAGGGAAAGAGTTTTCTAGAATGAAAATCTGCCCTGGCTGATCTGTCACCACACAATTGGCAGGAAAGGGATAAGAGGGGAAAACTCATAAAACGGATACCAGTCCAACGCAAACAAAACCTTTTCTCCCTTCTCTATCGCTACTCCCAGAGTACCCACTCGTCAAGCCATGGCCACCTCGGTCACCGCCGTGGCCGCCCTAGCCGTTTTCTCGGCACCAAGAAGCCTCCCGCAGCCCCCGGCCCCGCTGCCGTCCCGCCAGAACGTCGTGCCGTTCTTCGTCCGGCCGGTGCGGGCGTACCGCCGGCTGGTGGCCGTGGTGGCCAGCTCGCCGGCCACGCCGCCGGATCTCGCCAACAAGGTGTCCGAGAGCATCAAGCAGGCCCAAGAGACGTGCGCGGATGACCCGGTGAGCGGCGAGTGCCTGGCGGCGTGGGACGAGGTGGAGGAGCTCAGCGCGGCCGCCAGCCACGCGCGCGACCGGCAGAAGGGCGTCGACCCGCTCGAGGAGTACTGCAAGGACAACCCCGAGACCGACGAGTGCCGCACGTACGAGGACTGAACCGCGCGAGGCTGCCTTCGTTCCGCCATCGCTGTCGCTTGATCTAGCTAGCTTGGCATGATGGCAATGGCAACATGTAGACATGCAGTGGATGATGGACTGGCCCCTTCGTCAACTTTGGCGTTTGAGTTTGGTTTCTTCGTTTTCTAGTCTTGGCTTGGTGTGGAATAAAGTGAGGTTCGTTATTTACTACAAACATTTAACAGCTCCTACTGTAATTCCAAGGCAGGATGTAATCCTTAGAAATATTTTGATGGTGTGCGCACTTCTAGTAATTGATGACTATACTATGTGCAATTCTGTAAAGCATCACCGATTTAACGTCTTATATAGTCCAATATATGTGTGAATATAAATAGTACTGCATGTCATAAGTTGTATTGAGAAATTTGAGTCTGGACAAAGTATTTGGGACGGTATTGTTTGCTCTGTGTCCAGGTGAAAATAGTCTCTGTCACACCTAAATTCTTTTGCTTTGCTTTGCTTTCTATTTCTTCTTTCTAACTAGTATATATGCATGGAACGGAATAAAACTATAATTCAGGTGAAAATCTTCTCTTCGACGCCCCAATTTTAATCATTATTAACTTATGCTAGACTAACCTACTTAGTATTTACTTTTACTAGACTACTTGGTGTAATTTCTAAGCAGAATAGATAAAGATTCAAGCGTGGGGAAGGAATATTCAACCCGATTCTAACCGCACATTTAATCTAGGTGTAGAATTTCTCTAAAACATCTGAATTTTTTCTTATAAACTGCTCACAAAAATTGAGTGTAAGAGGGACCTTTTCACCTGAGCATGATATAGCAAATCTGATTTGGTCTCACATAGCAGCATCATATCAGTTCTTTGTGTCTGAACCCGCAGAGGAAAATACTGTCACGCGAAAAACCAAAGATACAGGAGTAAGGTGAAACCAAAGACACATGAAAAAAAGGGGAAAATACAGCTCATGCCTGGGTCTGAGCCCGAAGCACCATTTATTCCGTTCGATTATTATTTGTATAGAGAGCAGGCTGCTAATTAGGACTGAGAAGAGCTCATTTCCCAGAAACCAATTTCCAGCTCGAGTACCCGGATGAAGGCCTCTTCAGCACTCTTGACAGCATCAGCTGGTGCATTAGCCAAGCAGCGATCCACGATGCTCTGCAGAGACTGGCAGTACTGTCTGAACCCAGCGCTGCCCCATCTCTGGCAGGTGCCCAAGAGCTCCGGTGGCGTCCTATTACCATTTTGTATACAGAAACCGAAGCTGTCCTGGTACACGGTTTCAATTATCCAGAAGGTAGTTACAGCAACAACATAGCTAACTTCTGGCTCAGTAAAGCTCTGGAGAAACCTGACAACAAGGTTAATGCCGGTTATAGATCTTCAGTCATGCTACTGTGTGGGAATTTTACAAATGTTTGAACGAGATGAACCTGTGGTACTCTAAATTGGCTTTTAAGGGAGAAACACTTGCTAGATCGACACCCCATCTGGTAGCTTCATTCTTGAACCAAGAGATCTCATCGCTGATAGAAGCTACTCCACCCAGGATAATTTCCATGTCCGAGCTGTCTTCTTGCTTGCAGCATTTGAGCAACACACTTGCAATAAATGCAACAAATTCCCTCACAAACAGATAGTCTTGGCTCTGGATATGGCAAAGAAATGAGTCTATTTATTTATTTTTCCACCCATGGTACTCATAATCAAAATGAAATTTCTTTAAGAAAATCACAGAAAGAAAATTAACCAACACAAATTGATCACTATATATAGACAACTGTAAGATCCCCTACTACTGTACTACAAGATATTGTAATTTAACTTGTAATTATCAACCACCAAAATTCTTTCAACTACAAAAAGAACCCAAGATCATATAGAGTAACTCTTATTTTTATTATTTTTATTTATTTTCTTGCAGAATACTATGCTCAACTAGGAGTTGAGTTGTTTTTGTGCACAGTTCCCTGAACATGACCCTTCATCACTTTACAATTGGATAGTGCCAGCTAAGAGCCGATTACGGCGTTACTTTTGTCAACCGGAAGAAACAACAGAATGATGACATTCAGAGCCGATTACGGCGTTACTTTTGTCAACCGGAAGAAACAACAGAATGATGACATTCAGAGTGACTATTCTTTTGGAAACGCAAGATCTTCACACACACAGTATATACCTATAAAGATTGTCAACCAGCAGAAACAACAGAATGACGACATTCAGAGTGACTCATCCTTTGGAAACACAACATCTTCACACTCACAGTATATATATATATATATAAAGATCTTTTGCCATCACGCTTTCAGGTTCCATTTGAAATTCGCAGTACTCCCAAAACCACCTCTGAAACAAATCGCACAACTGATCACTCAATTCTATAGCCGTCCACACTAATTTTCGTTATCTTAGTAGCAACTCCAAGACTTCCTGGTTGTATTTAACTTGATGTACAGAGCTCGATGCCTCGACCTCCCGAACCAAGAATCAGACATGGGAAGGTCGAAGCTTAGCCCACATCAATTTCCTCGCCGTAGAAGGCATTACACAACGAGAACTTCACTGCATCAGTTGATGGGGGGAACAGAGGGGACTGAGACTGACCAGCCAGCGCTTGAAGGCAGACATGTCGACCGTGCCGTCGCGGATGGACACGGTGAACGGGTGCCGGGTGGCCCGCTCGTACATCTGCCGGTGCTTCTCCATCCAGGCCGCCGTCGTGCCCGTATCGACCCCGCCGCCGTCCATCGCCGCCGTGTGGGACTGCGATTGCTGAACCGGGGCTCTCAAGCTTTGACCAATGACTAGCGATGACCACAGGCAAAATTGCCGCCGAGCCCTTGAGATATCCTCATCTTTACGTTCTAGTCCTCTACGCTACACTTCAATAACATTACTAATCATCTAAAAGAACATAATTAAGGTCCGTTTGATACAGCTCAACTTCATTAGTGAAGTTGTTTTTTAATATTAACTTCACAAACAACTTTTCAAGTGAAGCTAAGCTATTTTCATTTTTCTAACCCTGTTTGACAAAACAGCTTCGTGAGACCACAAACGAATAAATGACTAAAATGCCCTTCACCTTTTCTTTTATTTTTTTCTCGTCTCGTCACGCAAGCCGCGTTTCTTCCCGATGCGGCCAATCCAGCAGGCTGCTCGCCATGCCCAGCGTGCCTCACTAGAGAGTTGGAGAGCTCGTTCACAGGTTCTTCTCTTCGGCTCTTCCTCCGCTCGTCACACGCTGCATCTAGAAGGCTCCCGCCCACTGTATCTCGAGCTCGTGCCACTGCCATGGAGGACGCGAGCCCCGACGGACATGTGCCTCGGCCGAGACCGCGCGCCATGGAGGCCGCGTGCCCCGGCGGCTACGCTCTGCAGACCGCGAGCCCCGGCCGAGCTAGCCTGCGCACCATAGAGGCTCCGTCGGCCGCCGCATCCCCGGCGGACGCGCTCCCGGCAGGCCATGCCCCCAACCATCCTCAAATCCCCACGCCGAGGGCGTACAATCCCGGCGGATGCGCCCCAACTCGCCATGGAGACGCCGTCCCCGGCCCTGCACCCCGGCTCCGCGCCTCCCTCCCGAGTCGGCAGTGCCCCGGCGGCCGCGCCCTGGCGTGCGCTGCGCCGACGAGCCTCCCTCTCCACGCAAGCGTGCTCTTTCGGATACCATGGGGCCCACATATAGGAGATGAAGCTGAGATAAGTTATTTTTTTTTAAGCTTCATAAACTTCATGAGCTTTATAGGTGAAATTATTTTAAAAATAAATATTTAATAAGAAAATAGTTTACAACAACTTCACAAAGCTGTTATAATTACCAAACATGCCCTAGATTGAGTGAATCGCTGGATTTGCAGCTGAAACACACGCCGCACGAGCCGGCGTTTCCCGCTCGTCCAGTAACCCCACTGGTCATTGGGGCCACTGCAATGATGTCCTCAGCTGTCAGTGAGCATTACAATAACGCCGTGCTTATAGGAACGCAACGCGGATCAGGGGTCACGCTCTAACACGCGGCGGCCGCGAAGAGAACGCTGCGACCAATACCATTCCTCTTCTCTTTTCCTTGGGAAGCCTTGTCTCTCTCTTAGTCTCTTTATTCCTCCCTCACTTCTGGCCTTCCTTTTTCCTCCGGTCGTCGCGAGGGAGCGGCGGGAGGTTGTTCCGTAGACAGGGTTAGATCCTCGCGGCGCTCGATCCTGACGGTGGCGGGCGAAGATGTTGGACATACAGAAGCGGCGCGTGCGGCTGCTGCTCTTGATCACGGGCGTCCTCGCGCTCAGCATGACCGGTTAGTTTCCCGATCGCAGAATCTTTTCCTTGTGTTAGTTTCCGACGGAGATCTGTGGGCACTGTTTCCTTCGTCTTGTTGGGGGGAGTGGTTGAAGAAACGCGAATTTGTTTGATTTTTGTTGTGAGTTAATTTGTACCTAGGGATAATTTCTTCTGTCAGAATTTGCCTGGTTTAGATTTATGCGGATGGATGGTAGAATTTAAATTCCATTTTGCTAAGTTTTTTCGCTGCCATACTTGTGAAGATTGTGGGGTTGCAATCTTGCAATATTCAGAAAGTCATAAATTTGTCAGAAAGATCTTATTATGTTCTCTCATAATACATTTTGATGCAATTCATCAGAAATACTTGAATTCGGAAGCTTACTACAAATGTCAGCAGTTCGTGTGTGCACTAATAGGATGGCAAACACGAGATGTCAGCTAACATCTAAATCTATTATGGAAACTAAAAGCTCACTAGTAAATTGTGTTTCAACTAAGTTAGTAATGGCTAATAATTCGCTAGATTGTATATTCTGTTGGATACGACGAATGGTTAATTGCACACGTTGACCAATTTACTTTATGCGATCTCAAGTTTCATCATATTACTGACCCAACAGGTCTAAAGGGGTACCTCATTTAAAGGCAACTCTTGCTTAGTAGCCACAATTACATGTTTTCATAACCACAGTTGAATGATGGATTGATAATTCAATATTGAAAGTCATTATTGCATTGATATTGGTTCCTTCTCCAATCTCCAAATTAACTGATTCTAGATATTCATGGTTTCAAATTAAAGCAAACCTTATTATATCTTTGGAATGACCCTGATTCGCTTCTGCTTTACACTTACAGCTGAGAAGTTCAGGGAACTTGTTGGAAAGGAGGCTGCATCAAAGAGTGGTCAGTTCACATTCATGAACTGCTTTGACATGGGCTCTGGCAGTCTTGCATGCACAGCAAAGGAGGGTGTCAAGTTGTATGTCAACAACATCCGAAGTGCACACCTGGAAATTGTGCGGCAGCGAGCCATGGAGAAAGCTTTAGCCGATGCTGTGACACAAGGCTTAACACCTAGTGAAGCAGCCAAACAAGCTCAGAAGATTAGTGCAAAAGCGACAAAAGTTGCTGCTCGTCAAGCCAATAGGATATTGGGGCCAATAATTTCCTGTGGTTGGGACTTCTTCGAAGCAATGTACTTTGGCGGGAGCATGACGGAAGGTTTTCTCCGGGGCACTGGTACTTTGTTTGGAACTTATGTGGGTGGTTTCCATGGTGAGGAGCGGTTTGGGAAGCTCGGATATCTTGCAGGAAGCCATTTAGGGAGCTGGGGTGGAGGAAGAATTGGATTGATGATTTATGATGTCATAAGCGGCCTGAAATATATGTTTCTGTCTCTCCAACCTGAAATATATGCTTCAGAAGATGGTTCAGAATACACAGAAAGTTATACAAGCCGAGAGGAGTCAACATACCATGAAACATCAGAGGAAAAGCAGGAAAAATCAAAATGGTTCGGTTTATTCTGAAACTGTGAACCGAAGTGTTCTGCCTTATACTCAGGCCTCAGGGGCAAAGCTAGGTAGTAGCTAGAGTGTTGCACCCTCAAAAAAATGTGAAACAGTGGTTTTCCCATATATGTATCCAAAAGGCATGTGTACTTCTCACTAATGCTTTAGCTTCATTTTGTATGGTTGCATAGGTTAGGTATGATTCTTCTTTGTAATTCTTGTCTTGGCTACAGTGTATATAGAAACATATGGACCAACTCTTGAGGTTGTGCAGAGTTGAGTACAAATAGCAGCAATACTGAACCAATTACGGAAAATTATGAGTTTCTTGTTAAAAAAGTTGGGGAGACGGTCTCAATGTTTGATTCGTGTTGTCTGCCAGTACTTTTTTGACAACTTGATGCTCAGTACAATTTATCATATATGCAACTTGACATATGGCCAGCTTTTCAGTTTCAGTTACTGAAGATTGTTCTGAAGGGTATGTTAGCTGAAGTTTTGACTTCTGCAACGTACGTCAAGCCGCAAATGTTGCAAATTTGTCCCATAAGATGCAATTTGTATTTGATAGACTAATCAAATTTGAAATACTGCATGGATAGACCACTCGTATCCTTGAACTCAGGGAACAACTTTGTACAGCCTATGCACATGTGGCCCTGAGATTTCTATGCACCTGTGGCCCTGAGATTTCTGGTGTGCTTGGTTTGAGAAATAAGATGGTCCATCTTTTTCTTATTCCTCATCTTTTTTATTTGGTTTGTAGAATGGAATAAATTAGATCCATCACCATCTATGCATGAGAAATAGATTAATTCCACCAAAATTTATGAGATGAACTCGTGATTCCACCAGAAACATAGAATGACTTCACGAACCAAACACACATTCGACCGCTGCTCATCCCAGTGCTCGCCACATGCACATCAACACCAGTAAAGGCATCGCATTACCTCGGAGGCTGGGAGACAGACGCGGGGTGAGGGAGGAAACGATAAGGGCGTACGTAATGGTTGACTATTTGACCAGTTAGATGTGACGTGACAAGAAAAAAAGTAGTAGAGAGAGACGTAGCCTAAAACTATGTGAGAGAAACATGTATGTGGGTTCAGTACTATATATTAGTCTCTTTTATTATCTCTCACCTCCACATCAACTTACTATATAGCTAGTACTAGCTATTATCATTACGGACGCCCTAACCCTCTCGCTTGCTTGTTCATCCACAGACCACAGATGATGATGGCTCAGGAGAGTCAGGACGGAAAGTTTTCCCACCGAGAAAGTGCCAAAGATATACTCCTTCCGTCCCAAAAAAGAGGTCGTTATGAGATGCGTACAGATCAAACTTTCTCAACTTTGACTAAGTTTGTAGAAAATACATGCAACATTTATATTTCTAAATAAATTTATTAAAAAACTAGACTTGACGATTTTTTCGATGATACTGATTACTTAGTATAATTATTTATATATTTTAATACACAATTGTCCGTATTTTAAAAACGTTGACTTCTCGGAAGCGAGAATGACATCTATTTAGGGACGGATGAAGTACCAAAGTAAAAGGTACCCGGATCTTACGAGGGAGAAAGCAAAACAAACAAAAATCATGTGTTCAAATGGTAATTGGACCCTTAATAAGCACAAAAGACAGGTCAAATTTCAATACGGGTACCTTTTCTGTGGTACTTGAAACCACCAAAGTTTACGTGACACCATATTGAAATGCAAGATTTACTTGACACGTATGGTATTTTTTTGATAAAATTTGTGCAAGTCGTGTGTTTTAAACAGTTTTTTTCTTTTTCTTTTTTTTTTGCTGCAGGAAAAAACAGAAATATCTTCCTGCCTCTCTTCACTGCCGCAAAACAACAAAGCAGCATCATCAGGATTCAGGTCTAATAGCCAACCCCTACAGCCTACGCTAGCTGTATATACAAAGACGGAAGCACGACCCGAAAAAAAAAATCATGTCCTCCATCTCCATCCTGCACAGATCCTGCCTCCGCCTAGGTCTGCTGCCATTCTCACCTCTGCGTGCTCGTGCCACCACTCTACGCTTTCCCCTTCCTCGGCCGCAGCGGCATCTCCACCCGCCCCGACGGAGCATGAGCTCTGCCTCGTCCAGGCTGTTGCACATCGCCGCTGCCACCGGCGGCGAGGGCGGCGCGGCCGGGGAGTCGAACGAGTCGCGGCCTGCCGCATCCGCCGCGGCCCAGGAAGACGATGGTACGTCCCAACACTCGCTCGGAGCGATCGTTGTGTTGAGCTGTTTATCGCGACGCGGCGTATGTATATGTGGGTTTTAGTGGATTGGTCTCTGGACTCTGGTTGACTTTATGCTCCGTAATTGGTCGATTGGATAGACTAATGCATCTTGCTGGTGATTATCACGCACAAGTTGCTTTGTTCATCTTTTTATAACAAGTTTCTTGATCACATAGCAGACAGCGCTCGTCTCAATCTCAACTCCTGTAGAGCTAAATAATCTGCTGTACAGAACGATTGTGGGGTACTAACCAAAGGAAGAACTGACATTTCTCGGGAGTCCATGATTTCCATGGCTCAAAGGGGATGTATCCTATGCAGAAATCCACGTAGGTTAACTTTGGGGGCGCTTGGTTACCGGCCACTACTGGTCACAATCTGTGGCGAGAATAGTACCCATTTGATCTGCAGATTTTTATGGTTGCCTACGTTCAATTGTCGACCAAACATCTACCTGAATTTTTGTGGCACACCACAACTGTGGCATGGCTTTTGGTGCCTGGGAACCAAACTGCCTCTTTGTATAAAACTGTACATTCCCATTAGGATTTCTAATGGTGCTGTATCTTCACCTCAGCTGCTAGGTCCCATATTTTAAGGTATCGCGACAATGGTATCACCAAGAGATCTCTTTGGATGTCCTGGACCCAAGTGACAATCAATCAATGCTTCACTGACAGTGTGTCTATTTGCTCAGAGCTAAGAAATGAGGAGCACAGAATAGTCTACTCAATTTGCGCTATATATTTCGTCTTGCAAGTCATACATGGTTTCTTTTTTGAATGCTATGTGAACATTATATTTTGTTGCTGGTTGAGCGTGTTTTTTCCTGGATTTAAATCCCGGATAAACCTTCAATATAGAAGTGATCATCTATTGTATTTGCATAATGCATACCATGCAGGTCTTTCATCTGGGGACATGGGCTACCGACTTCCTCCAAAAGAAATACAGGACATTGTTGATGCACCACCACTTCCTGTCTTGTCATTCTCTCCAAACAAAGACAAAATTCTGTTCCTGAAGCGTCGAGCACTGCCACCACTATCAGACCTTGCAAAGCCTGAGGAGAAGCTTGCTGGTCTAAGGATCGATGGCAATTCTAATACTAGGAGCCGAATGTAAGTAACGCTTAAGCTTTGGCCAAATTTTAGGTGCTTTTTTCCCTATTTCCTTTCATCCATCACAAGTTTATTGCTATGTTGCATAGCATTTCACCACTGTATATCTGATAGATCTAATTTGTAGGTCTTTCTACACTGGAATAGGTATCCATAAGCTATTGGAGGATGGGACTTTGGGACCAGAGAAAGAGGTGCATGGATACCCAGTAGGTGCAAGGATTAATTTTGTCACCTGGTAATTTTTTTATATTTTCAATTATCTTTTTTGCTTTTTTTTTTCATTTTATACTTTGCTTTTCACCCATTTAAAAACAATATTCTGTTTACATTTTGGATTGCATCACGATGTTATGCCCTGAACTGGGTGAAATAGGTCACAAGACGGCCGTCATATATCCTTCAGTGTTCGAGTTGACGAGGTGATTGGTTATCTTTCAAGACAGACAGCACACAGTTTTTATGCATTTTTAATAATTACTTATAATAATTTTGATGTTTTTACAATAGGAGGACAGCAAAAGTGGAAAGCTGAGAGTGTGGATTGCTGATGTGGAATCTGGAGAAGCAAGGCCACTTTTTAAATCGCCTGAGATATACCTAAATGCTATTTTTGACAGGTGAAGATGAATCTATGCATGGTATCTTTTCTCACTATTGCTTGTAACTAACATTGTTCCGCTTTTGTTGCAGCTTTGTATGGGTTAACGATTGTACACTGCTAGTCTGCACTATTCCTGCGACACGTGGAGCTCCACCACATAAGCCATCTGTTCCATCTGGCCCAAAAATTCAGTCTAATGAGTCAAAGAATGTAGTCCAAGTGAGAACTTTCCAAGATCTGCTGAAAGATGAATATGATGCTAAACTATTTGATTACTATGCAACCTCACAGCTCGTGTTAGCCTCTTTGGATGGAACAGTGAAGCCAATTGGCCCTCCAGCTATATATACATCTGTTGATCCATCACCGGATGATAAATACATAATGCTTTCTTCTATCCACCGCCCATATTCCTACATTGTACCTTGTGGGAGGTTTCCAAAGAAAGTTGAATTGTGTGCTGTAGATGGAAAGTTTATTAGGGAACTTTGTGATTTGCCCCTGGCTGAGGACATTCCAATTACGATGAGCAGTGTACGGAAGGGAAAGCGCTCGATTAATTGGAGGCCAGACAAACCTTCGACACTGTACTGGTATGTAGAGCACCATTCTAAGCATAACTTGCTAAAAATTTGCATTGCTATTTTTGCCGTTTATTTAGAGATGAACTCCTGTAACATCATACTGCACCTCATCATAAGCGTACAAAGTGATAATAGAATAATATAGTTCACTTAAGTAGCTGCATGGAAGTAGAAAGACTTCAAGCCATCCAAGGTAGTATAAATCTCAATTTTAATGCTAGAAGTGTAACCCTACAGGAACATTGTAGACTGTAATAGGGGTAGAATAACAATCCTACTTGTTTGTTTATTTATGGTTATGGTCACAATGATTTGAACTAAAATTTGTTAGCGCCCATCCATTCAAACCTATCCACGGTTTACCTTCCAAATTGCACAATTCACACTTAAACGCCAAATTTAGCGATCCAGAAACAAAACATCAATGCCAATGCTATATTTTTTTCCATAAAAGATCTCTTCAAAGTGCCTATATTAATAGCAGATTTTTTTTTCCGTGGAAACAAAATATGTGTTTGTTAAAAATTAGTAGAATCTACCATCTATGACTTTGAGATTGACTACCTTAAAAAAATTGGTTTAATGGAACAGTTTGTGTTCTTCTGTTGATTCCACGAAGCCTGACCTAGTGGCCTTCCATCAAAGAATAGAGCGTCAGATGTCAATAAGCTAAAAAGAAATAAATTCAAATAGTAAGCTCTATAGTAGTATAGTTTCAAACATTAACATCTGCATTCTGCAGCAGTATAGTTGCATTTTAATACCCTCCATGATACACTCCTTGATTGAAACTTGGGCGCTCCTCTTCAGGGGTCTGAACTGCCAGTTGAAAGTGAAACATAAAGGTAGTTTGCCTATCAGCATATGAGATAAAAATGTTTGCTTCATGGTAATGGTAGCTTTTCTTTTGTCCTTTTTGCTTAGTTCTGACTATATTTAATAAGCATCCATATATTTTCTTTTGCTTTAATTAATCAATTTCACTTGAAAGTTAAAACTGAATTCTGATAAATATGATTTTATGCAAATGCATCCTTTTCTTTTTGCAACATTCCAATTGTACTGCTATATCCTATGCAGAATATTAAGTCAACATATTTAGCTTTGACCACCAATAGCTAAAAATCTAAATAAATTTACAACATAAGTTCGATGCCTGTGCTTTTGAGAATGCCTCACCAAACATTCAGGGTCTCTTGAAAACAGTGACTGATGAATTTAGTCTTTGGTGCATGGCGGATGCCTCTAATCTTCAGAAGCTTCTAATTAGGTCGCCCACCCCAGACCTATACGCTGTGGTTGGTAGGCTGCTACCCCCTTGGTCGTGTTTTCATCTAGTTCTGGGAGAGTTTATTTGTTGTTTCTAGCTGGTGTGTGTTGTGTTGTGTTTCTTGGTGGGGCTGTTTTACCCTCACCCCTGTACCTCCTTTTCTCTCTAAATGAAATGAAACAGCTCTTCTGCACTGTTTGAGGGAAAAAAAGGTTGATGCTACTAGATTCATCATGACAACGCACAGTAGCTCAAGCCATGGTTCTGGGTTCTGATATAAAAGGAGCACTGACTGTTCCTGTCCTAAGAGACTATCTATATATTAGGGATCTGGTTGAGGATCGAACCGTGCAACCAGGAGTAATGGACCAACACTGTTGGAATCTTACATATTCAGGAACATAGGGCAGTAAATCTGCATATAATGGCCTTTTTCCTGGGAAGGATTCGCTTCGCACCATGGAAGAGTATCGGAAAACTGGGTTTGTGCTCAGCGGGTTTGGAGTGAGGTCCTTCAGAAGCTGGGGCTGATACTCCTTGCGCCTCTGACCATCACCAATCGTTTATCATATTTGTGGTATCATGCAATCAAGAGCTTGCCTAGGTAAATCAGACTAAATTCACTCATTCTAGTGGCATGATGAATATGGAAACACCAAAATGACTTTTTAATGGAGCAAGGACAAATGTCAGGATAACCTTTGAGGCAGTTGCTGATGAGTGTGTCTTCTGGTGCTCAGCTGATGTGAAAGATTTTTAACAACTTTTGGTCAGGGCGCTTAATATGGCCATGTGATTTTTAGTCCTGGGGTCACTGGTTGCCTTTTTGTGTTTTTTTGGTGCAGTTTCTTCCTTTGTTCTTGTGTAGTGTGTGTATAGGTGTGCCTTTTTGGTAGGAGAGTTTCTTTTCCACCCTTGCGTTTTGTTTTTCCCTCATCTCTTGATAATGAAATGATACACATATCTCCTGTGTGTTCGAGAAATCATGACAAGTAATTTCATAAAAATAGATAAGTATCTCTATGAGATATTATATTTTCATAGAAATTACTAATACTAGTCATTGTATCAGGTGTTAAGTCTATGCCATTTTTATTGCAACCTTCTTTTATCTCCCAGTGGAGGTAAGTAGGTTGCTTTGTAAAGGATCCCCCCCCGCCCGCCCTCCCCCCCCCCCCCCCCCCCCCCCCCCCCCCCCCCTTCTCTCTTTTAATTTTCTAATATAAGGATGTTCACCTCTGTTCCTTGGGAAAGAAAGAATGTGCTAGTCAAAGCCTAGTCTTGTAGACCATGTCAATGTCCTAACTCCTAAATGACTTGCATTCAGAATTAGTGGGAGTGCTATTTTGTTTTGTTGTTTTCAGTGGTACTAACATATTTACCAAAAATGCCATCCTTCGAAATCAATATAAAATTACTAATCATTGGCCCAGTATAATTAAGCATACTCATGTTAGAATTGCATTGACATTTTTTTTTCTATTTTTATTTGATTAGACTATTAGAGATGCTCAAAGCCTTGATACTGCCTTGATGAAGTGTGATATGCGTTAACAGTTCATTCAAGTCTTTATAATTATCAGATCTCTTATGCATAAACCATGTTATTAGGTATTTGGTATATCTTTAGATGCTCTATGATATTTATGAAGAACATTTACTGAGAATTAAGTATAACTTTCACTTATCAAAAGTTGCTATATGAGTGTTTCCATGAGCTACTCATTTGTTCTAGCTCATTTTTACTTTTATCCTTCTTCTGATCAGGGTGGAGACACAAGATGGTGGAGATGCAAAAGTAGAAGTCTCCCCTCGTGACATAGTTTACATGGAAAATGCCGAGCTTATAAATGGTGAACACCCAGAGATTCTGCATAAACTTGACCTTCGCTATGCGTATGTCCTTCAAACTATCCATTATTTTTCATTCTAAAAATAATAAGTAAAAAGGTCCAATACTTCAAGTTGCTAGTGTCTCTGGTGCCTGGATGTAAACAAGCTGTCCATTTGCTACACTTAGTTAAAAACTAACTATTCTAAACTTGTCTTCTGGATTTTCATTCTGTTGGAGCAGTGGCACCTCCTGGTGTGATGAATCTCTTGCTTTAGTGTATGAATCTTGGTTTAAAACTCGGAAGATCAGAACATGGGTGCTTTCTCCTGATAAAAAAGATGTCAGCCCACGCATTTTATTTGACCGATCTTCAGAAGATGTGTACTCTGACCCTGGCTCACCAATGATGCGAAGAACTGCGATGGGAACATATGTCATTGCAAAGATCAAGAAAGAAGACGGAAATACTTATGTCTTGTTGAATGGGATGGGTGCCACACCAGAAGGAAATGTTCCATTCCTCGATTTGTTTGATATGTATGTTTAGACCCGCTAATCAATGTTCTCTATTTTTACTAAAATATAACAGTACCAATATATCCCATGTGTCAATTTATGCAATTGCTTTTTCCTCCCTTTTCTTTTGCAGAAATACTGGGAGTAAAGAGCGGATATGGGAGAGCAACAGGGAAAAGTACTATGAAACTGTTGTTGCACTTATGTCAGACAAAACTGATGGGGAACTGTCCCTTGATCAGTTAAAGATACTTACATCAAAAGAATCAAAAACAGAAAACACACAATATTACTTGCAGACTTGGCCAGAAAAGAATCAAGTTAAGATCACAAATTTCCCCCACCCATATCCTCAGCTTGCTTCCTTGTATAAGGAAATGATAAGATACATGCGGAAGGATGGAGTTCAACTTACAGCAAATTTATACCTTCCCCCAGGGTATGATCCATCAAAAGATGGACCTTTGCCATGTCTAGTTTGGTCCTACCCTGGTGAATTTAAAAGCAAAGATGCTGCTGGTCAAGTTCGTGGTTCCCCTAATGAGTTTCCAGGAATTGGTGCTACATCTCCTCATCTTTGGTTAGCCAGAGGGTATTTTTCTCTTCTTGTTATTCATTAATAATAGAATATGCATACAACATATGTTCCCATTTTCTGTGATTTAAATTGTAGAAGAACCCTCTGCACAACTTTAACCTTTTAATAAATTTTTTTGAAGGGCCTTTTTTTCAATCCATCTCTTGCAAATATGTTTTTCTGCTACATGCACACACTGAATGCTATGATTTGCAGGTTTGCTATTCTGTCTGGTCCAACAATCCCAATTATCGGTGAAGGCGATGAAGAGGCCAATGACACGTATATTTTCTACTTATGATCTATTCCATATCCTTCTGCAGGACTAAATAATTTTGAACTATGCTGTTACACCATAGTATATTTACTGTTTCAGTATTACAAACTAATATTGCAGATATGTGGAACAACTAGTAGCAAGTGCAGAGGCTGCAGTCGAGGAAGTTGTCAAAAGAGGGGTAAGCCTTTGCTACCTCTTCATTCACGCAAATATGTTTACAAAATGAGTTTTTTGCAGTCACAGCCACTTTTATGAGTGTTTTTTAGTGGTGCGCTTTGTAAAGTTCATTCATAGGTGGAGCCTTCAATTTTGCAAATATACTTAAAACATTCTTCTATCTTAAGCAATACCTTCTGAGAGTTGATATGATCCCTTTTCTTGTGTTTCTTTAGGTGGCTCACCCTGATAAAATTGCTGTTGGTGGTCATTCGTACGGTGCATTCATGACAGCTAATCTGCTGGCTCACGCTGCTCATCTTTTCTGCTGCGGAATTGCTCGCTCTGGAGCTTACAACAGGACTCTAACTCCATTTGGTTTTCAGGTTCAGACAAATGCTGTCTATATACATGGAATAGATTTTGAGTCTTTAGTAACAATCTGATTTTTCTACAGAACGAGGATAGAACACTCTGGGAGGCAACAGGTACATATGTTGAGATGAGCCCTTTCATGTCTGCAAACAAAATCAAGAAACCAATTTTACTTATCCATGGAGAGCAGGACAACAATTCGGGGACAATGACAATGCAGGTCTTGTCTTATGCTACAAGCCCTGATCCTAGCTTTGTTGCTACTTCCTACCATATATGATGTTTAAAGGTTTTCCAAGCATTTTTGTTACCCAAATTTGACTTGTGTATAGTTGATCTTAGCAAACAGCAACAAGAATAATATTCTATACACAAGTAGTGCAAGTGACCCAAACCTCTGCAGTGATAGACGTATAAAGTATAATCACTTATGCTACCAAGGATTACAATTTTAATTGTTGTACCAGGATACTAGTTTCCATTTTGCGTATGTGATATTAGACCTGCTTGATTTTGAGTGTCTTTACCTAGTGGATTAAAATGACTTGTTTGCTTCTGGTTGTTTTATGCAAATCTTCATTGTTATCTGTGGAAATATCCTCTAGGTTCTCATGATTTGATTTTCTGTTTACTCTTTTTACTGGTTAGTGACTTTAAGTAATCTGCGTTATTGATCTCATGGTTTGTCCTTTTTTCTTTTTGCAGTCAGACAGATTCTTCAATGCCTTGAAAGGTCATGGTGCGCTGTCTCGTTTGGTCATACTTCCTTTTGAGAGCCATGGGTACTCTGCCAGGGAGAGTATTATGCACGTTCTCTGGGAGACTGATAGGTGGCTGCAAAACTACTGTGTAAACGGTACTTGCAAGGTTGACTCAGTGTCAGAGGTTGACAGTGAAAAGAAAACATTGTCAGCTAGTGGCGGCAATGCAGCCCGTGAAGGTCTAAACCCTGAGGGACTCTCATCATTACCACGATCGCTTCTGTGGTAAGTTTTTTCCTTGATTGCTGCTTCTCATGAAGGAAAAATATACACTTGTTTGTCTGTTGGGTTAATTGGTGCTCCTGATATTGTCTTACGTAGGATTTATGATATACCTGTTTTAAAGCTCATTTTACAGACTATTAGCCTACGCCTCCTATTGAGCTTGGGTTTTCACACCCTCTCACATCTGTCACTTGGGTTTTCACTCCCACTCCCATCTGTCTCCGCCTTTCTTCCCCACGGTGCTCACTCTCTCCCCAATGTATTGGCGCCTCTCTTTCTCCCTCAACGCCTCTCTCCCTTACACAACGCCTCTCAATCCACACCACACGGTGGCGAGGCCTTGGTGGCGCGAGCCGCCCGGCTCTAACGGTGGCCACGTGCACCTGGCGGCGTAGGCTGCGCGCGCAGGCCCCTGGCAGCGGAGGGCTCTCCGGCAACGGCAGCAGCGGGTGGCCCCTCCTTCCCCTCTTCCTCACCGCCGCAGCACCTCCACCACCATGGATCCAGCGCCACCACCTCGGATCCGGCGCCCCCTCGCCTCCTTCCCCACCAACGAGCACAGATTCGGCGATCCAACTCCCCTTCCTCCACCACCTCCACCAGCAACGTGTCTAAATGCGGATCCGGCGGCAGCACGGTGCCTGCTGCTAGTGGCCCAGATCTTTTTTTTTCATTTATTTTGATTAACCGACTGCCCGCTCGTGCAATTCCAGATAACCGAGGCTTTTGAATGGAGGCGGTTGGGATGCCCGCCTCGCAAAATTGTTTTTACCTGCTCGGTAAAGATTTTTGTAGTGGGATTTTGGACACAAAGACTGGACCTTACAGGTAGGCCTTTTGTCATAATGTTCGCGGACTGGTGGGAGGATGGGACATGGAGGAGGACACGAACCTGTCCCATAGCAATCTTCTTGCGGACGAAGTGTATATCAGTATCGATGTGCTTCGATCGTGCGATGATGATGAACGAATTGCTAGTCATAAACAGCATTGACGTTGTCGCAGTAGACCATTGCGGAAGCAATCGGGATGTGGAGCTCATGCATCAGTTGAATTGACGTTGTGCAGCTTATAGAGTACTGTTTAATGGTTGAATTGTGCATCCATCTGCCTGAACTTGCATACTTTTCTCATTATGTATCCTTCATAAAAAAAAAGGTGATGACATGCTTGATTTCGTACAGATCAACTTTCTTCAGTTGGTGTTCATGAAACATTTTCTGGACAGCAAGCCTAAAGGGAAAATAAAGTGTATCGTTGCACTTGTGCCAGAACTGGTGCTCCTTACCGTCTACCAGGGATGGCTTGATTGGCGTCATATTTGTTTGGATTTCTACAGGTGATCATGTTACTGACATGTAGGAGCTCCCCCTGCCCTCTCCTAAAAAAAGGAAAATAAAAGAAGTATAGGAAAGTCCCTGGTGGCCACTGCACCCATATATGTTTGGGTCCATTTGTATTCTATTGGTAGTGGCCAATGAAACTGTAATTCATGCGATTAATAACTTGTACAGGAATGTAGCCTTTTGCAGTTTTAATCCCATTTCTTGCACTTGGTAGCGAACTGATATATTGCTATTCTTAGACCGCAAATTAAAATAAAATATTAAATAATGGAACTCTGCTTATCATGTACTCTGATGTCTTGGCATCGTCGCATTTTACCCGTTACCAGACTTTATTGCATCTGTTGTACGTCATTCATTGCCCATTTGAGAGGCGCGGGACAGAGCAGCTAAACTCGTGGAGGAGCGAGAGGGTAAGAACGGCAATGGAGTTCATAATGATGTGTAATTAGATCACCAGGCATTTCTTAGTTCCTTTAGCAACAGAGTCGGGAAATGACTTGATTTCCTCAGTGGGGCATTTTTTTTTTTAAAAAAGGAAACGGCAAGAGCTCTGCCCATTCATTAGAGAAAGAAAGTTTATGTACATAGTGGCTTAAGGCCAAAACCAAAACCCTCAAAACGTCAAAGTGTTACAGCTTGAGTGAGGTGAATCCCTGGCTGGAAAACATGCATCTAGGCTCTGTTTGGTACAACTCTGGTTCACTAATAAAACTATTTTTTTTAGAAAATAGTTACATAAACAACTGTCTAAGTGAAGTTGAGCTTTTTTTTTTTTTTAAAAGGAACCGGAGGGGCCTTGGCCCCTACAGCAATTTAATTGAAATAGAAGTTCATAAAATATAGATTAGCCACAAGAAGTGGAGAGAGGAAAAAAAACAAAACAGAGAATAGCAGAAGTTATTATGAGATAAAGAAAGAAACATAAAAAAGCAGTGAAACCACTGCAAGGGTCCATGCTACTGAAGATTTGTAATCCATTGATTAATCCTTGGAGAGTACTTCCTTTTTGCTCTTAATAAAAGAAGGTGAAGCTCATCCTTGAAACTTTGCTCTGTCAACTGGACACTTGGATTAATTTGACGAAAGTTTAAATCATTCCTTGCCTTCCAGATAACCCAACCCATCAAAATTATTATTTCCATGAAGAAAGGAACTTGTAGCTGGTTCTTAAAACTCTGTAGGTTCTCAAAATGGTCAAGCCTGTTATCAACCTGAATGTTGATGAGATCCCAACACTGAATGGCAAAAGGACATTGGAGAAAGAGGTGCGCCAAAGATTCTTCAGCATTTTAGAAAAATATGTTTAGTAAAAAAATAGTTAACAATGTTAGTTGTACTAAACAGACCCCTATTAGTGCTCAGTTGCAAAAGCCCTTCTATATTGTTCTGTCTTGGTGCGCTCGGCCACTTGAATGGCTGTGGACTTGTTGTCTTGGTTGCGTTCTTTCCGAAAATTCCACGTAGTACACTAGCGCAGCTTGCAGGACTTTCCAGTTGCTATCAAAGCACATCGTATTACCTGTATGAACAAACTGAAACGCCTGAAGTGCCAGTGCTTGTGTATGACCTCCTGGTCTATTGTACGAGTCACGCCGTATGATTGTGTTTTACTATCTTCACTTGAACTATTTTTAATTTGTTTCACCTTATTTTCTCTCACTGAACACTATTTAATTAGTTAGAATCAGTTGGGCTTGTATACCAGCTAAACAGAGCCTTTGTTAGCTTTCTAGCGTTAGCTCTCAGCTCAGCGACAGTCAGCGTAAGCCAGCTGCTTGCTCGCATTGGTCGGTAGAACATTTGGAAATGGAGGTGCTTCGAGGTGTTTGTGTTTAGTTAGAACTTTTTATCATCCCATTAGTACCTATAGCATCTGATGCTTTTCTCAATAAGGAGATTTATTAAAATTCAAGTCACCTGCATCGAGTATTCGAGTTGATACAACACTCTTGATAGCACTCAAGATCTCTGTATATTACGATACACACAACCTACATACTTTAAAGAGTAAAGGTTGATGTGTCCCCTGAACTAGTTGAATTTTAAAACTCTTAACTTTAGTAGCAGACAACATACAGATTTTAACTTTTTAAAATCCTTGTAAAAAAAACTTTTAAAACCAAACAAAATGACCTATTGACCATTTCAAAGTGGTTTGTTGGTTGTTTTTGCTGATGTGGCAGTGGGTCTGTCATTTGGTCTCCCTCTTTCTCATATAAAAAAGCATAGGTTTTCATATAAAGTTGGATGAATACATATTTAATATCAAAGTTGTAGAGCTCCACACGATCAACGATTTTATAGTGATGACTTTTTTATTTAACATATTTTAGAGTCTTAAATATACATTTTAAGTTACTAGATTTTAAAATTCATATTATTTATGTTTTCAAATGGCATCGAATGTTGACATAGTCTATACCTTGTTGTCAAAAACTTTTTAAATCTATGGTTGTTTATAGGCCTAAATATTCATGAAATGTTTTTCAAATTTTAAAATTTATTCGTTTGAATTTCACAAATGACCTTTGATGTTGATTTGATATACACCAAAGTTGTTGCTCTCAACATGATCAATGACTTTTAGTTGATAACTTTTTTTATTCGAGATCATTTAGATGTCTGAATTTTTTATATTTGAAAAATTAAAGAAATTAGATTTCAAATCTGAGAAATGAAAATAAACATTTGGGTCTCTAAACGTACCTAGATAAAAAAACATTAACTACAAAGTTATATTACTGATAGTTGCAACTCTGATGTAGACCATGCCGTCAACATTAGAGAGAAGATTGGTTTGCTCTTCCTTTTTCAATCACTCGTTATTAAGAAAGAAGGTTATTTATTCTCAGGTGGAGATGCTCAGTGCCTGACCAAGGTCATGATAGACGACGTGGCAAACCCACTTCGGGAAAGGACCAAAACCAGGGCTACCACCACTTCCAGGCCGCGACGTGGA